>OX421446.1:65089945-65119945 GCA_949126865.1 Montipora capitata
TTAATACAATAAATAGTCCATCTTTGATCTGTGACGTCTTTTCGAAATGTTAAATTTGCATCACAAATGATAACATTCCATTGGGAACGTTTTGCAGCTAAGGAGCACTCAACATAGTTCTGCTTGACTGGGATTGCTCATTTAAATGCGGAAAATAATGCGGAGCACAAGCGTCATTTTAGGCCTTGTAGTGAAAGATCAGCGGCCGTAGATACAGCCACTTTTTGTTATTATACAATGGACCGGACTATTTGGTACTCGATATGAACTGGTAAAGTAAGGAATTTAAAAGGACGTTGCCGGACAGTCGGCGACTTCGTCGGCTTTGGGAATCAAACATGGAATGGATATTGAGGCTTTTCGTGATGGCAACCTTTTTGCTCTCATCTTCTTTGACAAAGATTACAACATACCAAGAACGAAGACACTCTACCAAGAAAACAGGTGGGCCATTTCAAATCCTAACCTCACTTTGTACCTCATTCTGCTCAGTAATGAAGGGCTGGACTCGCTCGAATGCAAACTACGAACACGAATGAAAAACAAGTTTAAGTTATCAGCTGAGCCACGCTAAAAATATCTGCCACCGCTAGTATTCTAATGGCTTAATTCAAGTTGTATTTCGGGTACACAGGCTTACACCTTTATCGGGCAAAAATTTGGGAGTCGAATGTGATGCAAAGTTCTAGAATGATTGGTCATGATTCAATTTACATTAGTATTCTGTTTTTGCGGGAAACAAGTCAAATTTGATCTCAAATAAAGTGATCTTGAAGAACATTGTGCGAAAGATCAAAACAACTCTTTAGTTAGTCCGATGGGCATTTACCGAGAGTGGAAAGTTTAAAGTTTGATGTCCTATGTAAAATATACTATGGGTTCACGTCGTTGTTTGGCATTGTTGTCGGAATTCAAAATTCCCAGCATGTATATGCCACTTCATCACCGAGGACTGAACAAACATTTCTTAACTAGCTTCAAAATAAACTCTACTTTAAGAATCAACGAATTTCCCACTTCTCGGTAACAATATCAAAATTTGGAAATCTTCTGATCTGACCTGTCAGATCAACTTATTCTCGCCTACAACACCTCAGTTTTATCAATTGAGTGGGTTGAACTTGAACAATATAAAGTACCTAAACTTCAACGTTGAGGTTCACGTTAGTGATAATAAACTAAACAGGGGACTAAAAGCGGACGCTAGAAGTACCCAGAAAGAATCATTGAGATGTACAGCTGTACTGCGTGCGTCCTAATGTCGTTCGGAATTCGAAGCTCCATGGAACATCTTTATTCTGTAAACTGTTGATGGGGAAGTAGTCCAAACTATTGTACTTTTTGAGAGTTTGAAATTATAGTCTGTTAGGCCATCGCCCTAGTTCCTGTGGTTCCACCTCGGCTCTGACCGGGCCGGGGACACTTGAGACCTTGACAAATTAAGGGCCTACTAGATCTGAGTGCTATAACCTCATTTTTCTTTACTGGTTGTTGAAAGCCATGCAAAGGGTAATTTCCTTTAGATCTTAAAAAAGGTGTATCGAGTCTATACTTGAAATATTATCTGAAGCAGTTTATGCAGATATGCCGGCACAATATCAAATCCGATATTTCGTTTTGTTACCGGCCAAGAAGTTTAATTGCTTCTGTCAGAGAAAAATAAACAAGTCTTGAAAGATCTAAAATATAAAACGAAATAAGGAAAGCTGAGCTCGACTGTCTTTTGCTCTTCAAACACGATCAGCTGCGGCGTGGGTCAGTGTGCTGTTCAACTTAGAACTTCTTCTCTTTTCTTTTTAAATTCTAGACACCATGCAAAAATCTGTCAAACAAAAGAGAACCAGCCAAACGAAGCTTTTAAATATCCGAAAAGTTACTGGAGGTTATTCGAAGCCAAGAAATCAATATCTTATCGCTTTCGGCTTATCTCCCGTCAAATTGTGTATCTTCCTTATTTGCTCCGGTGTTAAAAAGTTGATCCTTCAACTTTTTTTAAAGTGCCAGGGAAAGTGGATAAAATGTAAATAGGAAGAAAGTAGAAATTATACGAATTTATAATTTGCACTTATATCTTATCGGATCTGCCGGGTACAATCTGTTTCTTAAGCTGCACTTACAGCTGCCGAGTGAAACACTTTATGACTCTGCATAACTTTCAAATTGAGTTATAAAGGGAACTGAAATAGAGACTTTCAGAGCCCAGCTCAGTGCTAAACTATCAAATTCTTTGGCCCAAGAGAAACGTCGAGACTTTCAAGACCACCGGCTAAAGTTTGACGGAGAAAGATAAACTTCTTATCCCAGCCCGGCGGCTTGAAACAAGAAAGACAAGAATAAGTGTTCAAGCCTCTCGTGGATCAGTAATGGAGCTTCCAAAGGTCATAGGCCCAAGCATAAATATTTAAATATATTTTTAAAATAAACATTTAAATATATATATCTTCAAAACATTTTATTTTTTCAAGGGGCTTAAGTCAACTGACATGCTCTCTGACTCAAATAAACAGTACAGATAGTTCAAAGTTCAAAGTTTATTTAAAAATACAATAATGCATTGCCGGCAAATAACGAAGACTAATCTAGGCGGGTAGTGCTTGCATTTCTGTTCATTGAATACTATATTACAGAAGTCCAAAAAAAAAAGTTCATGAAAGCTAAACCTAATCGGGCACCAATTTACGTGAACGTACTAGAAATAAGAACGTGAAACATTGCGATTGTTTATGTTATAGTGTTTAATTATATCTTATATTAACAGTATGTCTAGTTAATAGGAATCGAGTGCAGTAAGTGTAGTGAAATCTTTAATTAGGGTGTGAACATAGACGTAAGTATCCTCATGGGCTAGTAATTGCGGTAGTTCTTTCCGGAGACATATCAGGTTTAAAGGAGTTTTACTTTTTTTGCGAAGTACTTCCGAGATTTCATTCCAAATTTTACACCCAAGTCTTGAAAAGGGATGGTTCTGTTGCGGCAGTATTGGAAATTTTGAAAATTCATAAATTTAATGTAAAATTTGCTTCCAGTAACAGATAGTGCACAGAATCCACTTGACTGGAAAGATATAATAAGTTAGGGTGCACGATAACTGTGAATATCGTGCATAAGGAGAGAATTTCAAATAGATTTTAAACACGAAGACGCACTATAAAAGGGATAGCTTCACGCTCTGCCTTTGTTCGAATTCATTCAAGCACAACTGATTAATTATCCCACAGGCAGCCCAAGCTCTCTTTATGAACCACACAAGGAACACAATATGGCGTCGAATTATAAGGGTTTGTTTGGGATTTTCTACAAGATATCCATGGAGGTAGATTATCCAAGATGGTGATCAACAAACAGCAACACAGAGACGGAGCCCTACAAGAGATTTCTAGCGCGAGAATAAGGGACTCCGGTTTATAAAAGAACGACAGATAATATTTTATGACATATTACGGGGGCATATCCAGAACGGGCTTTTTTATTGCACAATTTATCACAGAGCTCTGTTGCGTCCAAGGTTGATTGATAAATCATCATTTGCATGTGCCTAAGGCACCACGCCTTTTATAGTACGTCTTCTTGTTTAAGTAAAGCATATCAACTGGATATAACTGGATATTGTTCCTTTATGCAGGCACAAAGTGTATAAGCGTCAACCGTCACAGGTTCGGTCAGCTACGCCGATACCAATAGCTCAAACTCGATAAAGCAAACTTCACATCAATAGAGGGAGATGTCTTCAACAATCTCGGAGAATACCTAATTACGTATTAGGTTACAGCCAAACAAACCGATACTGAATTTTCTCACTCCAAGCGTGAACCGCAGAGGATTAATAGTTCTTTTTTTTTCCCCTTTCGATTTGAAACAGATGATGAGATGCTACACAAACTTGAAGATATAATACATTTGCCAAAATACCATCAAGCAACGTACAAACGTGTATTTCACAAATTTCAAGACATCCCAGAATGCCGTACGGAACGGTGCACGGAACGGAGCTTGAATATGTCCCGGATGATGAACACATCCGCTGACCCATGCCAAGACTTTTATCAGTACGCATGCGGGGGCTGGATTGCCGAAGGGCTGCCAGACGATCACGCAAAATGGACTATATTTAGCTACTTAGCTGAACAGACAGAAAACAAACTGAGAGAATTAATCGAGGGACAAAAAAATGCAGGTATGAAAGAGTTAAGTTGGTAAATAAGCTGCATTCCTTTGTGATAGTGCTACGGTACTTTTTGGTCAGTTGCAAAGGGAAGCTGACCAAATGTAAATGCAAATGCACTGAAGACATTCAAGCTCCGTACACGGAAACATTTTGGCTTAAGTTTATATTCTTCTCGTCTTCATTTTATCCTTAGTTGACGGCAGCGTCACCAAACTTGTTTACAACTGGTATGCATCATGCATGGACCAACAGGAACGTGACGATCTGGGGGGACAACCGCTGGCGGATTTGCTTCATAGTATTCTCGGGGAAGCGTTTAATCCTTTCGTTCCAATATTTTTTACGGACTTGAAGTGGGAGCTTGAAGATGTTTTAGCGACTGTTCATCGTCGTCTTGGCGTATTTCCGCTGTTTACGATGTCTTTGGGCGCGGATCCTAGAAATTCTTCGTCTCCTACGCGGCTAGCGGTAAGGAATTTTGAGGGAAAGGGAGACTGAAAGAAAAAAAGGAAAAAAACAGAAAGCAAAGGAAACAAACCAATAAATAGCAAATAGCTCATAATCAAGTGTTGTTCATTCCTAACAGATTATCAAGTTAATTTTGTCCTTGTTATCATCACAACGCTTCTATGATTCCGGAGTTTTCCGTGTTGCTAAAGTAAGTCCCACGTCTCTTCTCGCTGAATCTAGCTCCCAAGATCCTCTATTTCGCGCGAGATCGAACGAGTGACCATGCAGCAATCAAACCCACAAAGAGTGTACGTCCTCGACCTGAGTTTGTCAAAAGAAGCGGTAAATTCTACCGTTAATTCTCGGGTGCGCAAGGCCTGAATAAAAGCCTTCGAAACCCATCCAAAAATAGCTTCTGCCGAGAAAACCAAGAGAAAATTCATGAACTTGAAATCTGTGGATCTTTGTTGTCATGTGGAGTATTTGACATCTTGAACAGAGATCAGCTGTATAGACATGGCGTCAAACTCTTGTCCAACCCTACACAGTACGTTTTGTCGTAATTATAATTTCTTATGCTTTCCCCCTTCTCACATTGGTCAAGTGGAAAAACTCTCAGAGTTTGGACGCCACTTTACCAGGATTAACCAGGATTCCTTTTTTCTTTCACTTGAGAAATTAAGGGAGGTTGCGTTCTTCTTTGCATTGCATTGTCTTCTTTCTCATGAGAGCTCGAAACTTTATTTAAAAATTGACGAACTCTACGGAACTATATAAAATACACGGTCTACTACACTAAAAACTAAAAACTACTCTAAAAATAATTAACACTAAAGTCGTCTAAAAAGTCGGCGTCTTGTAAAAAAGGGGTTCTAGGCCCTCGAGCACAAGTGTGTACTGATTTTAGAATTTCAAGGTATGCGTGTTCTAAGCCAAGATATGGCACTGGCATTATAGACTCACCGTTCTTACGGGAAAGTTTGTCCGCTAGGTTGCTCAGGAAAAGTTTGCATTCTTTCTCCATTCCTGCGTTCGTGCCAAAAATAAGGGGGGGGGGGGGGGGAAGGTAAACGATCTTATTTCCACGTCAATAAGTCTTTGTTGGTCCTTTCTTTTCTTCTCTTTCTCATGCTCCTCTAAGATCGATTCTGTGGATTTGCTCTGGTTACATGTTGAGTAACGGGGTTTATCTCTTTTGGAGACGTGCAATGAAATCTTCTTCACGCGTAAAATGGCTGCCGTTATGAAGCCCATATACAGAGTGAAGGGCCGTTACCGCAATTACTTCAAATTTGGTTTTACCGAGCTATAACTGATACTTAGTGGGAAAGGGTAGACAGCCTCTGCAAAATGATTAAAATTATTTCATGATGTATTTTGTGTGCACCTTCCGTTCCCCTCCCTCCTTCGCGCTCTCATAAATTCGTTGTAAGCACACACACGCCAAAAAAACTAACAGTGGTATTTGTTGCAACAGATTGAAAAGTCTGAGCCGCTAATAAAGTCACATGATGTCCACTTGACTGCCAAAGAGCATGCTACTAAGGTAAGTTGTCGACTCATTTCAGGTTCGTTTCCAAAAGAAAAATGTTTTGAGAACTTGGTTGGTTGTGTTCGGGAGCCTTGGCCTGTTTTTTAACAAAGCCCAGTAACATCTTTGATCAGTCACAAGTCCTTATCCTTATTAGTATTCAAAGGAAGAGCGTCTCAAAGAACGAAACAATCTGGAAACTGAAGCCCGTTCTACGAGTGGCGGCTTTGTCCAAGTACACCGGTTTTCTTCCCTTCCTTCTAAATCTAATATAATCAGTTCACAATTTATTTACAAAGTCAAACAACTACTAAGTAATTGAATGAACATTTGTCTTACAGATTCTTAAAGCGTACTATACACTAATGGGTAACTTAGCTTATCTCTTGGGAGAATTTTATTACCAGTTCCCAGCCAGTATAAAAGAAGAAATCCTGCAGATATTGTACTTGGAAGCAGAAATAGTCAAGGTATGTAAAAGGCGATCTTGTGCAAAAATCTTGGTAATAGAGCGAGTTTCAATCGACCGTCGTAAAATCAAAAGCAAAGTAATTACTTTGGCCAATCAAAAAGGACGGAGACAATCCAGTAAACCAATCAAAACTCTAAGTAATTACACGTAGCCGACACAAAGCGCGGGAAAATGTGCACGCGCGAGCCACAATTGGTTTTGATTTCACTTCTGATTGGTTGAAAAAAATGGCTCGAGAACTTTGAACCAATCATTGAGTGAAGTAAATGCAAAACCAAAGCAATTCGCTAATTACTTTCGACACTCAATTGAAAACCGCTCTACTAAAGCACGAGTGAATTAATTGAATTAGAAGCATTCGTTGCTAATGTGAAAATTAAGCGGGTTCAATATTGATTATTATCAAAAGCCTTTGGCACCAAATCTGAATTACTTGCACTTCCTTTTGTTCAATGGTTTTTTTGCTTTACGTTCGGTCAGTGGTTCAGATTATTTGCGTCTCTTTTGATTGGCTGAAGCAGTTTGCTTGACACTATAAAAACCGTGCTAAAAGTGGTTCCTAGCAGGAGATTTTTTTGAGACTTCGTCACTCGTGAGTGCAATACTCGCGCGTGCAAAGGCTACGGACTTGCGCTTGTTTCCACGAATAAGTGAATATTACTGTATTTGTGGATAAAGTTGAAAACCTTTTAGTGAATGCAAGTTCATGACCAATATGCTTTGTCTTTTTTCAGATAATTCAGGAAGCATCGAAAGAGTCAGAAAGTGAGATTACTATGTGGACGCTACAAGATTTCCAAAGAGAAGTGCCTGGGGTATAAAAAAAATTCTTATATCGTTTCCAAAAATGATAATAATTTTTATGGGATGGTAAAAGGCATTGAAGAACCTAACACCAAAGGATTCAGGACAGAGCAGTTGAAGCAATAAAAGTTGAGGGTTCACGAAAAATCCCGGATAAACAAACGGGTATCAATCCTGGTCAGGGAGGTGGGTTTGGATGCGGGTTGTCCCGGGTTCAAATCCCGTTCTGACCTTTGGTTTGGATTTGTTTCCGGTTGTCCTGGATTCAACTCTACCACGCTTTGTAAACAGCCGACTGGTTGCCTCCTGCTAGTTGGGGTTCTGAATCATGTATTTGTTAACTTTGAATTATTTCTTTTAGATTATTAAAAGTGGGGTGCTTGTGACCAAGCTCGATAGCTAAGTGCTCACTATAAACAAAGCATTTGCATTTTTTTTTACCTTGTTTCCGCTTTGATCTCAGAAGATCATAGACAACGTAACCCCTACCACTGACACCTTTTTTCTTTCAAGAGCAATATCTCAACTGAGGGTATGAGACAAACCCTCTTAGACTTCTGGAACCAGCCTTCATAGTTTACTTAGCTTAAGGGTGCCAAGAAACTCCTGGGAGATGGGTTTATAAAATATTTAAACGTTGGATTTCTTTGAGTTTTCTTGCAGTTGCATAAAATGAGCACATAACGTCGGTGGACACTTCCGCATACGGACGCGCATTCTTTTCATTGCATCTGGTCAAACTGTTTGAAGAGAACGATGTAAGGTGGCTCAAACCAGACCTTGTTATTAAAAGGATTGACACTACAACGCTTTATCTCATAACAGCAATGTTATGGTACCATGTGAAACATCAATTATTTCTGATGCAGTTATTTTTGTGACGTGACAAGTTACCTTGGCAACAGGAAAGCCTTGCAAAAACACCCTATATTTTGGCTTTAGTTGCTCATATCTGAAAAACGAACTCGGTGACCCCAATTTTTTATTACACAAAAGTGATCAGTAAGCCAAGATGAAACTCTTTGCAAAGTTTAAAAAAATTCTGTGGAGCGGATTCAGAGCTACCTTAAATTTTCAATTATTTAAGGTTGCTCTAATACGCTTCACAGAATTTTTTAAAACTTTGTAGGAAGTTTCATTCTGGCATGCTGATTACATTCCAGAAATGAAAAATGGGGGTCACTGAGTTCGTTCATGAGATATGAGCAGCTAAAGCCAAAATATGGGGTGCTTTCCTGTTGCCACGGTAACGTCTTACGTCACAAAAATGACCCAATTTTTGCAACAATAATTGGTGTTTGATATGGTACCATAACATTGCTGTTAAGTGAGAAAGTGTTGTAGTGTCAATCGTTCTAATAAGAACGTTTCTTTCAAGTGTTTAAACTGGTTTGAGCCACCTTAAATTCGATGCAGGTTTTCGTTGGAATAAAAGATTCTTCAGAAAATGACGGTTATAGTATTTTATGCTTTCAGTTTGACTGGTGGCGATACTTCAGCAAGCTAACAGAAGGACTGGGTAACCAAACCTTTTCGGATTCTGAAGCTGTTTTCGTGGAGTCTCCGAGCTTCTTAAAAAAGCTTGTAATGTTGTTGAATTCAGCCAAAGTTACAAAAGGGTAAGATTGAGAGATTACAGCAAGCAGTGAATCAAGTAGCTACGAACGCTTGAAACTTGAAAAAGAAACTGAAGAGCCGTAGTGGCCAATAAGTAACAAGTTTGTCTTACTTTGTACAGAATCCTTGCCAACTACATCGCGTGGACTATAGTGTACAGTCACGCTGCCTATTTATCATCGGGCTTTCATGACGCTTACATGGAATATGCAAGAGAGGCGTATGGCATACAGAAATCCAGTCCTTTATGGCGAAGATGCATCCGCGGTACAGACGAGTCCCTCGATATGGGGGTGTCTAATCTGTTTATTAAAGGCAGTGGTTTTACCAAT
This sequence comes from Montipora capitata, assembly GCA_949126865.1. Taxonomy (NCBI): domain Eukaryota; kingdom Metazoa; phylum Cnidaria; class Anthozoa; order Scleractinia; family Acroporidae; genus Montipora; species Montipora capitata. The sequence continues at coordinate 65,099,317 of OX421446.1, forward strand.
GAAAGTATAGCTCACGTAAGTATCACCAAATATTCTCGGGTTCAAGTTTAGTAGTTTAAGGCCAAATGGATGGGCCATTTCCGAGTTGCTAATATCTCGGTTTCAGTAGGTCTTCGTGTTCAACTATTGAAAGGGAAATGAGTTAGATTTGCGTAAGAATACGCAACTCATTTTCATTTGTATCCAATACAATACAATACAATATTTGTTTATTTCCACCATTCGCAGTTCTCTCTGAATTACTGGTAGGGTCAGACAATGCACTCACAAACATACAAATATACCTGTAGTTATATAAATATAAAGACATAAATATAGTATAGTAGCAATATAGTAAAATCCAATACGCATAATTACGCACAATTAAGATACGACGCATATTTAACTGACACGAATTAGAACGGTTCAGTTCGGCCAAGTAACACATGGCATGATGGTCCTGACCTCAGCGAATATGAAGTTTGCGACGAAACGACCCTGCTAGAAATTAGGGGGTAAAGCGGGCTTGCGTGCATAATTTCCGTCACAAATTTCTTGCACGCCAGGTGGCGTCTGGCCTCTAGAGACAGTAGCCCGGCATGCGTGAGGGTGTCCTCGTAGCTCAAGTCAGGACCAAAGATGATTCGTAGGGCTCTCTTTTAATAATAATAATATTTAATATTTCTTAGGCGCAAATTAACATGTGAATATGATCAAATGCGCCTGCTGATGCGGGTTGATTTGTTGCACGTGCACTCTTTCTACCGCCATGCAGAGATACTGCGATAAGTTTGCAAAAACCAGCGATGCATACTCTAGGACAGATCTTAGTAGGGACCAATACACAGCCACCAACTCCCCATCTTGTACCCCACAAACTTTCAGTTTTCTAAGAGCATAGAGGCGACTGTTTGATTTCCCTATTATATAAGCGTAATGAGTCGACCAACTGAGGTCCATAGAAATATACACCCCAAGGAGCTTGAACGATTCCACCGACTCAATAACAGAACCTCCAACCGCTATTAGTTGACTGTAGCAACTATTATAACGCAAAAAATCAACCCGCATCAGCATGGTTTTGCACCAGGACTCGCTTTGAAACTGAGGCACGCAGAAACTCGGAAATGGGCTTCAAAAAAATTGAATGGTGAAATTTTATGGAGCTATCCTGTGCTTCTTGGTCTCGCTCAAACGATAATACTACTTTTTTCGTATTGCGCCGAATCAGGGGGAACCTGAGCATTTAAAATGATAAATGCGATGCATTAACCTCGCCCCCTTCCACCAATTTCAAAAATGGCACCCATCCCTTTGTGCGAGGATTAACATTTAGGGGAGAGAGGAAGGAAAGGGTTGGTTGTTTATGACTGACGTCTGCCGTTGATTAACAAAAACGTCCAACTTATCTCGCAACATTGCTGCAAAACTAGTCTAAAAGCGATGTTGCGCGTTTTACATCCCACGCACAACTCATCTCCCAACAACACAATGTGTTGCAAGTTGCTGCAGCGTGTTGCAAAAAGTAGAACGGACCTCTACTTTCTGCAACACGATAAAGCAAATTCCAACACACTGCTGACTAAACACTAATTGATCCAAGTTTTAAACCTTGATTTCAAGAATACACCTGTTTATTTTAACTGAAAATTTTCGCCATTACCAACTTTAAAATCTTGAGAGAGCTGGATCGAGGACTAAATGACGTCAAAGACTCAATAGGTTAAGAATGAAATGCGTGTGTACACGGCTGAATTAATATGCAGCGTGGGAGTTTCGAGATTTCAGACTTTTAAACTCATGTTTTGCATGTATAATAAGACGCGTTTACACGCTGAAATTTTAAGCTAGTGAGTAAATTACGTCACTTCTCCTAGATCCAACCCTCTGAGGTCCCATCGGTCAGTTTTTACAACCCAAACTCTACCTTGAATTAATTCTTAATTTGCTCTGAATTTACTATTATCGTTAATTTAGAAGACTGAAAGATTGATATGGATTATGGGAAATGGTCATATATTTTTTAAGAGACAACCCAAGTGTATGAATGTAGGACACGAACCTGGGAGTGTTTATTGTTAACCCGTCACCTAACCACTTGACCACCGCACCGCTAGCTGCTCAGGAACAATATTTTAAACACTATTTGATAATGCTGCAAAGGTCGCTTTCCAAACTTCACGACAAAGCTAAACATTTTAAATCCAAGCTTAGGCTTAAATTATTAATCTAGCCTAGGCCTAATATTTTTTCAGCAGCGATATTCTATGGCAAACTTTAAAAAATGTCTTTTTGAAAACGCGATGTGTTGGTCTTCAGTGGTGAAGCGGAAAGAAGCGGTTCCTATGGAGTAGAAGCTCCAGGTTCGAATCCAATCCACGGATATGATTTTTTTTCTCCTTATTTTCTCTCCTACCACAAGTCCTGGGACACAGTGTCCTAAATTAACGATAATAGTAAATTGAAAGCAAATTAAGAATTAACGATAAACGTTAATTTAGAGAAGTGATCATGTTGGTTTTTAACGTGAGTAATGGCGGACCGTGAAATCCGAAACTTACACTCTGGCTCAAATTAAACAGCCTTTGGATAAAAATCAAAGCTCAAACTTTTGCCACCCAGGTGTTAATTAAACACACTTTCAAAATATGAAGGAAAAAAAGAAGTGATCTTTTTATCGTAGTAGCACTTTAAGTATTCACGTACATTGCAAGATAAAAACAATCGAGTGAAGGTCGGGAGGATAATAAATTCATGTTTTGGCATCCCACCCTTTCTTTCCATTTGCAGGCGAATGATATGGTTCAACACATTCGCCAGGCATTCATCGATAACTTAGAAACAGTGAATTGGATGGACAGTGCTACAAAGGAGGCAGCTAAAGAAAAGGTAATTAGGGCCACGATTGAGAGTTAACAGACTGATTGTCCCGGAGACGAGCCAATAGCGTTACCGAAAGGTAATAAGACGTTAAGGCAGAAAGACTGTTTAAAGAGATACTCTAGGATTGGTAGAGCCATGAAGTGGATAAGTGAAACATGGTCAAACTGACACCTGGCTTTTGTCAATCTCTTCTAGTTAGCTCGAAAATTTAATTAGTTCTTTAAGAAAATAGTTGTGCTTTCTTCAGAAAGAGAATCCCAGTTTGTTTTATCCAATAAATTTTGTATGTACTACAAATGGTGCTGGCACCAAGTGTAATTGTTTTCCAGTGGCCAGCCTCAGATGACAACAAAAGAATATGCAATAACCTCCATCCCGTTTCTAGAGGAGATGACAACCAATAAGAGGGTGGTTTTCTAACCCAAAATGGTATCGAGGCCGAATATTTGATCACTTTTACCCACTCTCAGTGGGTACCTACTTTAGCATCACAACTTGTCTTACGATCTTGCAGGCTGAAGCTATATTGCAACAAATAGGTTACCCGAAATTTATCTTGAACGAAACTTTGTTAGAAGAATACTTTGAAGGGGTAAGTACTCTTGTGCTATGCAGCTTCTAAATTTTACATCTTTCGCAATAACTCTCCTCTGGAATTGCTCAATAGTGAGTCCGTCTCATTAAACATGAAGACGCCCTATAAAAGGCGTGGTGCCTTAGGCACATGCAAATGATTTGTCAATCAACCGTGGAGGCCTGGTGGAAGCAAAAGAGCTTTGTGATAATTTGGGCAATAAAAAAGCCCCTTATGGCAATGTGTCCGTAACATGTCATAATGTGTTATCTGTCGTTCTTTTTTTAACATTTTTCTCGCGCTAGAAATATCTTTTAGGGCTTCCGTCTCTGTGTTGCTGCTTCTTTGATCGCCACTCTTGGATAATTAATCACTTGTGCTTGAATGAATTCGAACAAAGGCAGAGCGTGAAGTCACCCCTTTTATAGTGTGTCTTCGTGTTTAAACCTTCAGGTTACACGTTATTTTCCTTCGAAATTTGATTTGTACCTTCTACCTCTTGTGTCTGATATTCCTTTAATTTTCTGTTTTGGTTTTACCACATACTCGTTGAAAGCTCCTTCATCTGCTCATTTGTGTTTGTATCTGATGGAAATCAAATTATTCTCGAGCGATCACAGGATCCACAGGTTTCCTATCCAAGCGACAGACTCCGAGTCCATTGTAGACTATCAACTTTAAAAGAAAAAATCCTCACTCAAATACCAACTCACCACCTGGCATTGGCAATTACTTACGTATGCACAGACCCACATCATTTCCCAATGGCAGCCACCTGTAGTGGTGATAAAGACCTTGTCAGGTCTCATCAGCATTTTATAGCGCCAGTATACGGCGAGCATCCATTACACGATAGGGCGTTATAGTACTATTTATTTCCTAGCAAAGATATACTAAGTGCAATAAAGCTGTCGATTTCGAATCTACGACGTTCAGAGACGATTCAATACACTGACCACTACATCTTCCTTTATGCCTAATTGCATTCACTTTTTCCCTACAGATGACAGTTGACCCAAAAAGACTCTTTCAGAACCGTTTGGTAGAGAAAGGAATAAGAATGAAAAATACACTTTTATTTAGAGGAAACCCGCAAAGTCGTTTTGAATGGGAGATGCGGCCAACGGAAATTAATGCCTACTATTCACCCAATGGTAATAAAATTGGTAAGTGAATATTTTGTTTTTTCCTTCTAGTTTACGAAGTTGATGGGAAAAAAAAATGATGAGAAAATAATGGCAATGAAAACGATGGTGAAAATAGTGTGATTCCTCTTGATAATAAGCCTTTTTCGATATATTGAAGTGCTACTGTGACCAAAAAAAAAATTTTCTTTTTCTTTGGATCTCAAAACTATGTTAACTATAAACAGTAACTGATCGAAGTTTTAAGCCTTGATTTCAAAAAGACACCTGAGGAGAAAATGACGTCAAAGACTCAATAGTTTAAGAATGCAATGCGTGTGTACACGGCTGAATTAATATGCAGCACGGAGTTTCGGGCTTTCAGACTTATAAACTCGTGTTTTGCATATATAATAAGCTGCGTTTACACGCTAAAATTTTAAGCTAGTGAGTAAGTGACGTCACTTTTCCCTAGATCCAACCCTCTGAGGTCCAATCGGTCAGTTTGGAACGTGAATAATGACAATCAAAGTAAATAGCCTTTGGAAAAAATCAAAGCTTAAAATTTTGCCAGTCAAGTGTTGAACAATCACACTTTCATAATCTGAAGAAAAAAAAGAAGTGATTTTTTATCATAGTAGCACTTTAAAATTCAGCTTGAAAGAGAGGTTTAGAGGACAAAGACAAAGGAAAGTGGATGATACGTAAATAATTTTCACATTCATTCCAACGTGTTTTTATTGTTTTTGTCCTCAATGCCTCACTATCAAGCTGAATATTTGAATATTTCGAAAATGGCTAATTTTTGTTATACACAACGACAATCAGTAAAAACTAAGACAATCGGATTTTTTTTCAGTTGTTCCCGCCGGCATACTTCGATCTCCATTCTTTCACATTGAGTATCCACAGTAAGTATGCATTACACAAAGTAACAAAAAGAACATTTTCGGGCGAAGCCGTAGCGTTTTGTGAAATGAAAGTTGGGATGATTATCGCAGTTAGTAGAGCAACTTAGCAATAGCTGCTAAGGAATCCCGAAAATTTCCGGGTTTGAAAGGAATTCGAATACATCACCCTGCGATTGCGTTGCAAGTGCATTTGATTTTATTCGAAATATATAAAAATCGAAACATTTTGTATCGATAATGTGGAAAGTTTATTCGCGTGAATGATTACTACTAAATTTATTGACGCTTTTTTGCTTTACTTTTTTAGCGCGGAGAATTTTGGTGCTATTGGATTTGTCGTTGGACATGAGTTGACACATGGATTCGATGTTACTGGTTTGTGATTCATTCAGTCTTCACATTGTTAGCTGGTCTCCCTGTCAAAAATTAGATCCAATCTCTCCTCTAATATCATCATTTTTTTCACAAAACATCTGGGGTTATTTTATATTCGTTAATAATATAGGTGCCATGTTTGATAAGGAAGGAAACTTAGCAAACTGGTGGAGCCAGACATCTTTTCACAACTTTCAAGCAAGAGAGGAATGTTTGGTGAAACAGTACAGTGCTGATTGCAGCGTACAAGGACACAAAGTTAGTGAAATTAGTTTTTACATCCATCCATCCATCTATCCATACACCTTATTCCAAAATGGCCGCCATTTTAGTATTCTTTTGTTTGATTGCAAATTGGCCCTTTTGGCCTCGTTCAAGGTAAAATATTCTTTTCACTTTTGCATTTGAAAGCGAGGTCAAAAGGGCCAATTTGCTATCAAACAAAAGAACACTAAAATGGCGGCCATTTTGGAATAAGGTATATAAAACAACTTGTTTTATCACATCAGTGCTCGCCTTACATCATGCACTCAACCTCACTTGACATCAGTTTAATAACATGAAATGTTTATTTAAAATGTTTTAGTTGGATGGCAAGAAGACCTTAGGAGAAAATACCGCCGATAACGGAGGGTTAAAACTGGCTTACAAGGTAAAACAGTTCCACCTTCAAAATATCTTTAGTTCATGTCTCATGCCCAGTCATACCAGTGACATGACACAAATTACCTATGAGCAAATCTATACCTCCCATCGGATGGGTTCACACGCAGCAGTGATATCAGTTTTTCAGTATTATTGATGAAGTTGAGGCCATTTAGACTGTTAAAGGAACGATACCGTGTCCGAATGTTAATGAGACTCTCCAGTATCCTAAGAAACTTAACATTCTCGATTACATGAGAAAACTGATGGAAATACTCATTTTTAAAAATGTATTTTAACTGGCACTATGATGGTGGCTTCATCCCCAGGCATTGATGGCTTATTCATTTTTTAAATTTCAAATCAGGCATACAAGAAATGGCAAACCAGCAAAGACCACGACACAATTCTGCCTAATCTGAATGTAACTTTGGATCAGCTATTCTTTCTTTCCTTCGCTCAGGTAAAACAAAACAAAAAAATAGTTTATTTATTTTGGGTTTCAGTTATCCGACGTAGAGAAGTACAAGCAAAATTGTTCTTCTTTAGTTCATATTAATTAATCAGCGATTTTCAGTTGAGTGCTGTAAAACAAGAACCGGTGAAGTTCTCACTTTGACCAATCACAACGAACACAGGCATTCAAATGAGCCAATCATAACTCAAAGGATGTATTCAAAGTCGGCGCTAAGGATGCGAAACGCGTGCGACCAAGTCACGATTCTTTTTTCTTTTGCCTTTGATTAAATTCGAATGTGGCGTGAGAGTTTTGAGTAAATCCATCAAGTTGAAATAATGCTACAGTAAAGGACAGAAAGTGCACAGTCATGTTCGGGGCTGGATGGAAAACGGTCACGTTGTAACGACTGTAGTATCGTGGGATAGCAGATATGAAATTTATACATTGCAACTGCAGATATATGACAATTTACTCAACGAAGAATAATCGTCGTAGGATATGGATGTGAAGAAAACTGAAAACTTGGTCAAATTACTTGGTCTGATATTTCCATCCAGGCTTCCCACTGAACCAAAATATTCTTTCCAGATATGGTGTGAGAAGTCGACTCCAGGATATGCATTAAGTGATCTCGCAACCAATGTCCATTCGCCTGGGAAATGTCGGTATGTAACATAAATGACTTGAGATTTGTGAAGATGACATTATACACCAAGTTAGAGTGAATTAGATAAGAGTGTTGTTATGGTATGGGTGGACTCCCCAGCACAGTCACAAATGAGTCTATTTTCTAAAGAAACTGTGGTGCTGCGTCAGTAGTACACAAAAATTTGGTTTTATTAACGGAGTTGATAATGTAAATTGACCACCGTACAGGGATTCTAATAGCTGACGTTTCGAGCATTAGCCATTCGCTCTGACGAAGGGCTAACGCTCGAAACGTCAGCTTTTATAATCCCTGTACGGTGGTCAATTTACATTATCAACTCCGTTGATAAAACCATATTTTTAGAATACCCATTCCCGTGAAAATCAGTTGTCATGTCCCTGAAAAAAAACGTGGCAGAAGCAGTTACGCGTGACATGGCTTCTTCTGATTGGTTAAAATTGGCGGCCATTTGTTTGTTTCGCGCGCAAAGTGTATCTAAAAATAAATCCATTTGTGACTGTTCTGGGGCAAGACCGCAAAGTGATAGATCAACACTCTTATCTCTTATCCTTACACCTAATTGTAACCTTACCTCGCTCGGGTATCATTTTTGGCATCTTCGGGGGCTTTTGGATTTAAACTTGGAGTGTTTACGCTTCCTTTTTTTTTTTTCGTTTCTTCTTTAGGGTTGAAGAGACTCTCCGAAACAATGTGGACTTTGCTCGTGCATTTAAATGCAAAGTAGGATCGCCAATGAATCCAATAAACAAATGCCAAATTTGGTGACCTTTAAGAAATTAGTTAGGGATATTTAGGTTTTGGAATATGGATTACAGTTGGAAATGATGTAAAGAAACGCGCTCGTCAAGATTACAGTGGTTTTCACTTCAGTTTCGAAAACCTAAGGAATCTTTAATCAGAACAAACGCGGATAATAACCTGTAACCAATCAGAACTCGATAAAAATACACGGGGAAACGCGCGTGGGCATTTTGGTTTCCCTTATAGTTTATGATTGGTTAAGAAGGCGTTACAATTCTAAGTGAAAGTGATTGGCGCAGTTCATGAAGGAACTTGAGCCTGAAAAATCCAGGCCTGAACGGGACAAGGCGTGGCAAGTTGGCCAATCAATCGAGACGCACATCCTTTTTTACATTCAAATGAAAAACGCTGTAAGTACGAGAAATGAAAGCTTATTTCTCTTCTTTCGTTATGAAGCCGCCGAGGAGTGGAATTTGGATACGAGAACTCAAACCTTCAACGACATGGGAAACTTTAAATTTGTTCAGTTTTTCTTTCTGTTTTTGGAAACGTTTGTTCTTTTAGATCTTTTTACAAAGAAGGGTTACGCTTTTGCACGTTGGCCGTGTAGCACTTATATTTCAACAGAATTAACTCTTGGAGGGTAAAGTGAAGTGCCAGTTTTCTACCCATGTAAACCATGTGAGCGTTAGCCCTACTAATGGAATTGGGCCCACACAAGGACAAAGAAAAACTCTGACCAGGATGGTCAGAGTTTTCCGCTATGACCAGGGTAGGCAGAGTTTTCCTGTGTCCTGATGTGGGCCAACTGCCATTAGTAGGACTAACGTTCACATGGTTTACATGGGTAGAAAAACTAGCACTTCACACTTAGTAACCACCAATAGTTAATTCTTTTTACAAAAGACAGCAAAAAATTAAAACAACTGCACGTAACGTGGAATTAAATGTATGTAAATTAATTTTAGAGCAGGACATAGAAGAATTTACATGTTTTTCTCCTCAACCACTCTTTCTCAAAAGTTAGTAGATTTAAGCTGCAGAGTGCATTTTCGCCTTCTATTCTTATGGATCATCTTTATGTTAATTCCAATATCACTGTAAAAAGGGGGGAGAATAATGTATTTTGATAGGGTCAGGCTTTTATTTTCAACAAATAGGGACAAAATGGGTGATGTATCCACTTTATTTATTGCTGAAAATTCATATAATTTGAAATTTTAAAGTTTGACAATAAATTCTCAACTGTACAATTTCGACAGAATGAATTCACTGAGCAACTTGCAGTAACAAGGAAGACCGCAAATTGGACGAAAGTGGCAATATCGCAAATATGCAACGTTTGAGAACTTTTCTACTAATGCAACCCGTTCATGGTGTGATGTATGACTGGAGTATCCAAGAAATGGTTGTCACGAATCTAGAAACAATGAAGCAGAAAAAGGAAAATCATAAATTACTATCGCTTCCCTGTCAGCAGAGATCACTTTTTCTTTGGCGTTCGCTGGGCTGACGAGCATGGAAAAAGAGACGACTGCTATGGACTGCCGTCCACGACCTTGGATGGCACTCTTCAAACCGCATGCCCCCATGATATTTTTGCTGACTGTGACTTGAGCCCACTGTGTCCCACGCATTCATTTACAGTACAGTAATTTCATTGTCGTAAGTGAGCCCATACAACATGTGAAGTACCATATGAGGATTTGGTCGCTAAGTAACCGACGCGCATGCTCAACACAGTGAGTTTCGACCCACGGCAGAGGTCTCTGTTTTTCCCGTACTCGTCAGGCCAGCGAACGTAAAAAGAAAAGAAACCTCTGCTATCAGAGAATCACACTGTCGCGTGCGTGCTTCCTCCACATATTCTAAAGCCGATAGATCTATCAAACCATAGTTAATCAATGGACTGGTTATGAAACCTCAAAACCTTCAAAAGCGAGAACAATGTTGTCGCAATCGATGTTGAATTGACCGTGACAGACATTGCACAATCTTTTGTTTTCGCTTCGCGCGGGTTCGCAAATTAGTTGCGCATAAATTTAATGGAAAGATTTGATTGCTTATCTTCTCGAAAAAAGGTGTGTTTTGTGCACCGTCAAGGCCAAAAATACACACAAAAACATGAATGTCGAGTTTCATAACCATCTTAATGCATTAACTATGATCAAACAGACTTCAGTCGGGGCTTAACAGGACCGCGTTCCAATAATAAGAACTTGTTATAAAAATGTTGTACTGTTTATATGAATACGAACCTCTCAACTTTTCAAGGGAGGATGGGCTGGGCGCTTTTCAAGACGAGCGTGAATAAATGATTTTTCGAAAGCAGCAAATGCTTATGCGCAAAAACCGCGTATTTCGTAGTAATGCATACAATATGCACCTCAAAATTGAACGTGTTGCGAAATATATTTGACCCTCGTCCTTTAAAATGAATGAATGAATGAATGAATGAATTGTTTATTCGCACCTCTCGCAGCCAATCGGCTGAATTACAGGTTCGTCAGCAAAAATGTTATAAATACAATACATATAAATACTATCAATATACCAAATCATATACAATATTCTAGAGCTATATTTAATAGTCGCAAAATTGCGAAATCGGTCTGTATTAACTGCCACCGGGTTAGCGTGCTTGGCAGATCTAAGTGAGTAGCTACAAGAGCGCGGGGCAACCATGCTTGTCATTAGGGGGGTACAAGGGATTCCCCGGCTGGATATTGTGGATGAACCGTACACAAGCTTCAACACGACGAGACTCCAGTAAACACAAACCAGACTGTGCGAGCGCATCCTCGTAATCTAACTCTGGAAAGATTATAGCTTTATCGCGCTTTTGAACTTTTTCCAATGCATACGAAAGGTACCGAGGGAGGTTAGAGAAAACTACTGAGGCATATTCCATAATAGAACGCACTAAGTAGCAATTAATATACCTGAACAATATCTCCCTTAGGAACACCACAGCCTTTAATTAAACTTTCTAAGCGCATAGAGACGTCTGCCAGCTTTCTTCATTACGTAATCACAATGAATTAACCACGAAAGATCCGTAGTGATATGAACGCCGAGTAGCTTAAAGGACTGAATTGCTGCAATAATAAACGTGCCTCCAACTGCCATAGGCTGCCACTCGCAAGTATCATAACGAAGAAAACTGGCACGCATTTCTTTGCATTTACCCGGATTGAGTTTCATGTTGTTACTTACAGAAAAATTATTGATCTTATTCGCTATATGTCTCATTAACGATGGAGAATTACGCGGGACAATTTCAAGCGCTGTCAAATCGTCAACAAACTTGGCCCTAGGGCCCCAAGATGGAATAAGGTCGTTAACCATGATAGCAAACAGGATGGAGCAAAGTTTAGTCCCTTGAGGGATGCCACCATTTAAGAACCAAGAAGATGATGATGATGTTGCTATAGCAACGCGCTGGGACCTACCCTGGAGAAAAGCTGCAACCCATCTAACCAAGCAAGCATGCAGATTAAACTTAGAAAGATTACTGAGTAAAAAATGATGATCTACATGATCAAATCCTTTTCGAAAATCGATTAAAAAAAAACCTTAACGAGCAATTACCTATGTCAAGGGCTTCGACCGCCAAATGGAGCAGATATACAATAGCGTGTACCGTAGATTTACCGGAAACAGCGAACTGTTTAACCATCCAGCTTGTCAATTATGGTGGGTAACATTCTAACTAAAGTGGAGCCCTCCATTACCTTCGCTACCTGACTTGTTAGTGATACAGGCCTAACATCGTCCTCAATAGAGCAAGCAGGATTTTGTTTGGCAAGGGGCTGCATGCATGCTTGTTTCAGTAGAGGAGGAAGACTACCTTCTCGTAAGGAGGCATTATAAATTTCACTAATTACAGGAGCAAGCTCAAACGCAAACTGCTTTAAGATGACGTTAGGGACTCTGTCTGGCCCAGGTGCTTTTTTGATCTTGATGGACTGCAACGCCGTCACAGCCTCCCTTGAGGATACCAGGAACTCGTCAGGAACAACGTCGCAGACAATGTCACGCATATCAGCAGCAGAGATGGGTTAAAACCCTGCTGTCAACGCAATGAAGAAATCATTGATCCTCTCACACAAGGTGTCGACAGAGTCAATAGAGTTGCCGTCAATCAACTGGTGATACCACTCATCTGATTCGTTAGAAACCCCCGAAGTGTTCTTAATTTCCTTCCACCATCTCAGTATGTTTGCGTCTTTCAGGTTCCTCACCTTTGTATCATAAAATGACCTCTTGCCGGCCCTAATGGCTCTCTGGACCTTATTACGCCATAATCGAAACTGTTGCGAGTCCTTGCCATGCCTGGCCAAGCACTGTTGTCTCTTAGCAATGAGTGCTTTAATGTTAGGAGATAGCCACGGCTTATCTGTGCTGAAGACCTGGGAGGACTTAAGGGACAAAAACGGATTTACCGCATCCGAAAGAAGAGCTCAAACTTCTCTTCGCAAGACTCCAGGGCAAAGAAACCTTCCCAGGACTGTAATGTAATCCACCTTCCAAAATCCCGTAAGCGACTTGCTCTAGAGTCCCGTCTCATATTTGTTCGCTTAAAAAACCTAGCAGATGAGCTACACGTCAAAGAAAGGTATCTGGCACATATAGTCAGGGGCCCTACATTTTTCTCCCTAAATTCCTCCCCCTTCCCCCTTTCCCCCCTCCTCCGGGCTAACTGCACACTGGGGACACGTATCTGACCGCTAGCCTGGTAGATATACCAACTGTTGGCCAAAATTGCGGGGTGCATTGTCATGGTAAGACCATATGTCGGCCTCAGTACTTGCTTGTTAGATCTCCCAAGATCCGGAGCTTCCACTATGTTCAGCTGGCCTTTGCATAAAAAAATTGTCAACATGTCCAGTACCGTTTCTGGTTCCATCATAAATTATATATATTTTCTCAGCACTCTCATAAATGTATGGAAGACTGAATGACTGAATTTTAAGAACACGATGGCTTGCCCTCCAAAGCGCAGTTAAATCGCGCCCCGCGGCAGTTTGAATGATGTCAGCAATTTCGTGATTTCCTTGGCTTTACATGGCTTTTGTTTAATGAGAACTACGAAAGCACTCGTGCAAGCAAGTCCGCAATTTCCGGGCATTAAGCAATGTTATTACGTTCTCTTCTGATTCTTTGATTTGCACATAACGTCACGGCGCCATTTTGGTGGAAAGAACAATAGTGAAAAAGTCTTTTGGAAATTTGATTCTATTATTATGCTAAAACTTGAGCTACATATTTTCTATTGTTTTGGAATCAACATGGCCGTCTTATCACGTCAGCGCAATCAAAGAGAGTTGCACCTGTTGCTGTCGGTGTGAGATGTTAAAATTTGAACCACTGCAATCACAAAAAGATCGATTTTCTCAGAAAAAAGCAAACCGTTAACTTCTTGGCAAAAGCTCTTTGCATCAAGGACAGCTTTAGTGCCAAGTCTTACTATTTGAACCCGTGCAACCATTTTTTCTTACTTACTTTATTTATTTATACACGGTAAAATCTTCAGTATATATTACAATGAAAAGTTTCATTACAACTACACTGTTTTACAAGATTGCCGTGTTGGCAGCCCGACAGGCACCTACTATATAGTTGGTCAATTTCCCTTTTAAAGTATCCTAGGGAGTCTGATTTTCGCAAGCTGATGGGCAAACTGTTCCATAACAGTGCTCCGCCATATAACAAAAAGCACGCTTGCCATAATTTGTGCGCGGCAAAGGCAACTCAAGTTTAGCCTCTAAGTTTCTTAAGTTGTATTGCGTACTGCGGGTACTGCATGAATTCTGGAGGTACGCTGGGGTGAGTCCATTGATTGTTTTAAACAGTAATATACCTTTAAGCTTTTGTCGGCGTGTAGTTAAATCATCCCAATTTAACAGATTTAAAGGGAAAGTGGCGCTTGTGTCTTAAATCAGTAGCCATCATGTTGTGAGACAATAATTACAAGGCACACAACTTTACAAACAAATCGCAACACACAAAGAGAGGAGTTAACGGAGAAAGGATAGTGATTCCAGCTAAATATATACATGTAGAACAGAAGAGTTTGTAAAGTTTCATTGCAGTTTGGGCATTTTTTTGTTATGAGTATCCATATCATTCACGTTATTGCCACAAAATCTTCTATTAAAAAGAGTGGATTCTGGCTTGGAAAGGAGTTATTAATGCAGAATTTCACGTACACTTAGAGAGCGACAACCAAGAACGATTAGAAACCCGTGCAACTTTGTTTTCATGGCCTCTTTTCTCTTTTCTCTCCGAAGCAGGAACCCGTGACAAATATGGATCTTTCTCATTCATTTCGAATTAATCTTATTTAACACGTCTCGGCATACGATCGGTGTTTCTGTGTCATTTTGAGGGATTTAATTAATATAATGTTATCTTGTCATACACAATTTCGTTTTATTCATAGTTCCTTTATACCTTTATGCTTTTTTGTATAAAGAATAACCATTCGTATTCTGTGTCATTGTCTCAATTTCATCAGTTGTTCTGTTAGGCGACGCATTGCGATATCCTTGATGACATAGCACATCTCAGACTGACATGATCTCTAAGTCAATTGGAATGTCAGTGAAGCGACGCCAATCGCTTCTGTTGTGTTGTTTCTTTGATATAAAACCAAGCAATCCATTGTCTAAGACCTGTTGGTTGAAATATCGTGAAGTTAAACAATTTATTTTCTCGATTCTCTGGAAAACCCAGTAAACCTTTGCTCCAAATTCTGGAGGTTTGATAAGAATCCTTTCGTGGGCGTGGCCACCCTCGGGGACTTTGGTGTTTTATATTTGACCTTTTAATTGTTTTGAATCCATAATATGCATAATCAACTTAATAGCAGCACTGAAATTGCGTGCTAGGGAATGAAAAACATCTCCATCAAAACATGAGTTCTGAACGAGAGATTGCCGGATCGACGTCTGACATCGACAAGGAAATGAGCTGTAATGGAATAGTTCTACACGAGTTTCAAGACGGATCCTCTGCTAAAATGGAGCGCGATCGGGAAGCGGAGTCGATTGATCATTCGGTGACAACCTCCAATGAATCCATTTTGAACAAGAATCATAACACTAAAAGGAAGATTTGTATCATCGCCAAGCTTAGATGTGTTTTCTTCCCAATGAAGCTGTTTGGATTGTTCATGGAGAATATCACTTGTTCCAGCCAACAAGAAGACACGACCGACCGCAGCCGAATCTTCTTCTTTGCTAAGCGCGGCTATCAGTGTTTCGTGTTGCTGATATTGTGGGTTAACGTTTTTAAAACCATCGCTTCGTTTTCCTCAGTTCCACCTGGCATAGTTCAATTGCTCGTTCCATTGCTGTTGTGGTACTCACAGACCGCTCTGCAGGGTACAATTTGTTTCTTTACCATGCATCTTACTTCCAAGAAATCAAGCTTTAAAAGCTTAGTGATGTATTGGAACTCACAGCCGAATTTTGACGAATTGGTCGCTGAACCTTACATGATTAAATCCATTTCACGATCACTGCACGCTGTATATGCTGTAATTGTCCTCAACACAGTGCTATATGGCTTAATATTGTTCCTCCCGTCAGAATCTTTAAAGCCTTTAGTTGAAGGAATAGTTTCCCCCTGGAGTGACAGCATCGGTACTAGAGTACTTACATTTCTTGTTTCAATATACTGCAGTGCAGCTTGGTTGATGCCTTTTGCTATTTTCACCGCTGTTTGTCTAACTTTAATTCACCAATGTCACAAACTTAGGAAGACTCTTCGGCTGACGGCCTCTGCCAGTGAGATAAGAAGGATCAAAATCTTAAGGCAGCAACATTCCTCGCTCTGTGGCTCTGTGCGCAAGGTGGACAATCTGTTCAAGTTTTTTACTCTGGTTGTTTACATCACTAATATTCCACTTGTGTGCTTTCTCCTCTTCGATCTTATATTCATGGAATTTAGAGGAGTGACAGCAAAAGTGACCTTAAGCTTTTGGTTTATCACCGTCGCTTTTATTATGATGAGCGTGTCTTTTCTCGGGGCGCATTTAAATTCTAAGGTGAGAAATAACTATCAAACCCTTATCTTTTAATAGTTGTTCGCTATGCCACTGAATTTAATTAAAAAGTGAGACATCGCAGAATTAATTACCCGAGTCACGGACGATAGTTTAATGTTTTAAATCAAGTGTATATCAGTGGCTTGTGCCTTAGCTTTGTCAAAGTGGAGGATCCAGCATGCGGCGAAGACGCCTGACGTTTGGCTGTAGTTTGCTGTGTGCTTTTATTGTTCTTGCGCTGACTAAGCATAAATACAAAGCTTCGAACTGAAAATATGTTGTTGATTCTGCAAATTATCTAACATTTGCATGATAGAGTGATTTTACTTGACCCGTGAAACAGAGAATAAAAGTTATTGTGTAACACTACCTCCTAATTACACCTATTGTTTTTCTGTTACTCAGACTATTTACACGAAAACACCCCACGATCTTTTGTAAAAATTTCTGACGTTTAGTCTAATAAACGAAGAAAAGTATTACAATAACTGTCGTATAATTTATCTCTTCAGTTGTGTCATTATTGTGTGTTCTGTTTTTGTGTCAGTTTTTTCATCCTCGATCTTGTATACACCATGTGATAGGGGCTTTTACGCACATACAGCGTGTAATATTCCACTATATATTTCACGGGTAAAGTAAAATCACTCTAAATTGAAGAAAACAAGTTTATCAAATTTCAGGTAATCCCCTATATTGTCACTTTCTAAAACGCTTATGATCATTCTTTAACTAACTATTCGACAGATTCATTCCTTCACTGAAGTGGTGCAGAAGGTTCAAATAGCTAATGTTGATCTGGATACACACACAGAGGTATGGAAAATGTTTCTACAGTTAATCTGCAGAATTAAGGGCGCGGGCAAGCCATTACAGGCGTTACTTGTCTAACCAGTCAGGTGATAAAAAGTTATGTCCCTTCATCAGTGGAATATCCCCCAGTCAGGTGATAGGTTGTTACAAACGATTCGCATTACGGTTCGCCCCTAAGGAAGGGGGGGGGGATTTGAGTGTGTGGAGGGGGGGGGGGGGGGTAGGGGTTTGTAAATATGGGTTATTGGCCAAGCTTGAGGTCAAGATGGCTGAATATTGGCCAAGTTTTTTTTTTGCGTGTTTATGGGTCGAGGCAGGGGCTCCTGGTCGAGACCAACATAAACACGCAAAAAAAGAACGAGGCCATTATCCAGCTATCTTGACCGATCGATCTTTCGTCAATAGAGCATTTATTATACAGCATAAAACACCAAAAAATGATCTTTGATCCTGAGGGACCAAGCGAGAAATCCCGAGCGGGCAAGATAGCTCCGTCTTGCCCGCTCGGGTAGCCAATCACAGCGCGGGATTTGATTCATCTCGCCCGCTCACGGGAGCGAGTCATGCAATAATCTCTATTATCGACGAAGTTGCCGTGTGCTTTGCCCTCGAGCTTGAACCTTTGCTTACCTGGACATATTTTAACGGTAACGCCTTTGTTCAAAACCGTCAAATTTGTCGATAGATAGACAGTTGATGTTGATTGATCGACCTCTGTTATCTAATCTTTTATTCACTGGTGGCTTTGTTCAACCGTTATTGTCACGAGATTACCCCGAACGTACTACCCTAATACGTAAAATCGCCTGAGTTAAAGCACCAAAGCGTCTTGTTGTAAATAATCTTGTGATTGCGCCAAAATACACAACATTAAATAAGTGCATTGAGGCCCTCCCCCCAGGGAGCGTCTTTGTTCCCCCTTTCCCTATTTCAAATTAGCCATGTTCCTTTTGTACCCCAAACTCCTGGCAAGGCCTCATCAGTGCTTTGTTTTCTCAACAACACTGCGGGGCAACAGATAGGCGTAGATGAAAAACTCCCACCCAAAAAGTGTCCAATTTCTCTTTGAAGTTTGTCATAACTGCGCGATTTAAGGCAATTTAATGTTTAAAAATCTGCCTTAACACCAAACAAGAACCCCTAAACTACATCCGAGTAAAATATTAAAAACTGAACTGAAAAAAAAAAAAAACAAAAAAAAAAACGAGAATTCCTCTGTTGTTGAATTTTTAGCTGATGCTGTTCATAGCAAAGCTCAATGGAGACCCCGTGGCCATAACTGCGGGAGGGCTGGTACCTATCACGAAACCGCTGATTGTTACGGTAAAAACACGAATTTGTTATTTTAGTCCTTTTTTTGTCCCGGAGTACGTTTTGCGTTTCTTTACGATGCAGATTTGCAATTTTCGCATTTAATTTTGGTTTTCTTTTTGTATTTTGTCAGGTTGCTGGTGTGGTTGTTACGTATTTCGCATTGCTATATGAGCTGAGATGAAAGATATCTGAAAATTGAAGTCCTTTAATTAACTCTTGATGGGCGAACCTGCAAAGGAGAATTACAATGAATACATCGCCATAATTACTGATCCTGTACAACATTTTCACTATTAGATTAGGCAACTGTTTTTTTAAACGCGTTTTTTTAAAAACGTTTTTCGGTGTGAACAAATTCATTTCAACGGCGAGGTGTGACAATCATTGACTGCCAAAAGGCAGTGAGTGACGTTACAAAACTGTTTTTGTTTTGGGCTTAAGAAATACGACTATGCATTCGCGAGGCAGTAAATAGAGTGAGCCATGAAGCTGAAAAATGAAATTTTTGTGGAATTACTGTAGATTATTTTAACGTACCTTAAAGATGAAATCATTACATTATTTTATCCCAATAAGTGTGTGTAGGCTCTTTGAGTTACTATCGCCATAACTTGTTATTAGCAATAACCTATTACGTTCGTGTCCACCGGAGGAAGCCTTCGGGAATAAAACTCTGTTTTTGACACAAGTATTTTCTTTCTTTGGGTGAAAAAAACGTGGCCCGCTGATTACGTGACCGTGGGCGTCGCTGTTGCGTTAACTCATTAAGCCCACTGTTCCGTTACGTGTATTCAACCTCGTCGTTGCGTAGGAGTTTCAAAGACATCAAAGACTGTACTTTACTTACGTTTTGATTTAAATTTTAATGCCTGTTTCCACATTCGTTAAAAAAAAAGTGACGTTTAGAGTGGCAAATGAACATATTGATAGCGTAAACATGTTTTTTCATAACTTGTTCTTCAACTGGAAGTAAAATTTTAAATCACGATTTTTGAGTGTGCAGTATTTAGCGTTCTGAGGCGAGGTGACAAGTATTTTACCGTCATGACAGGGAGTAATTTTTCAAAAAAATCTTGTGCCATGTTTCTGACAATTCTAGTTCTTGTTCTTGGTTGGTTGGCTTTGCTCGAATAAGCCCTTGAAATCTATTCAGAATGGAAAACTTATGAAAGCGATCCATAATGTTAAAAGCAAGTGTCGGCATCGTTTGCATTTGGAAGCCTGGTATCATTTTGGCATAGATTGGTCTCTCCCACGTCTTTTATAGCGAACAAATTGACTGAACATTTCAGAAGCGGAACTCAGTATGTAAATATGGTTTCCGTCGCATTGATAAATCACAAAAAGAGACTAAGGGATGGCAACAATATAAAGTCAAGGTTCTATGATTTTCACAAAGCCGGACTGATATGCAAAAACTTTGTTCGTTAAAAACTACTTTGTATAGGGGTGAGGAAACATCATGAAGACGATTTCGTTGCGAATTTGCGGACGATATTTAACTGGGAATTTATCAGAATAGCGACTCCCAAAAGGTAAAATCAATTTTTTTTAGGATATAAATAGTATCCTCTCGAGTTGACTCCGTTATTTGCATAACAAAATTGTGTGTATATTGTCCTCATTATCATCTCTGTTTGCCAGTTGTGAAGTTCGTTTACATTCGTGGATGTAGAACACACTTAAAAATCGTCTGACGGTTTGTTGTTCTAGTCTTTGCCACAATGCACGCCGTTAGGAGGGGTAAGTTTGGAGCATTTTTAAGATCAACTTCCACCGTCCGTGCGCCATCGGATTATTATGAAAATTCCGTAGCAAGTTCTCAGGAAGGCGAAATATGCGTGGAAGTAGCTGTTGGTCCAAAAGGTGAGTTATTCTTTCAATTTGCCAATATGTCAATATACAAATTTGTCAGCGATTAGAAACACAACCGGCAGAACAAACATTGAAGTTTATACAGTGACTAAGCAATATTTGTAGTAATGCTTGTTTGCCTACATTTCCTATCATTCCAACTGTAGTTTTAGCTTTAATTACGTCATTATAATCATGGTCTTTTTGTGCCGCGAGACTAGTGTGAACACATC
>OX421446.1:65124945-65127445 GCA_949126865.1 Montipora capitata
CAGATTCCTCTTTTGAGTCAGCTATCGCCTAAAACCGCATGCGCAAAGCAGAAATTGACTGAGTAATGCTCACACCTTTCTAGTAAATAGAGGGCACCGATTCCTTCTGTTGTTGTTGTTGCTGCTTTTTCTAGTTGGGCGAGTGTCTTAATTTACTAAGAGGTTTGTGGCAATGGAGATAAGACCACCCGAATTCTAATCCAGTCCTTGAGAGATAGATAAGCATCGCTGTTTGTGGCAAAACAAAAAAATTCTCCCATTTTAACATGCCTCTCTCTTTTAAAAAGTTCCGCGTGACAATTTTTGTTTGAGTAGCAAAACGCAGTTTTCAGGCTGGCGTTAGCTGTTTGCCGGCGTAAATCTCTCCAACACAGCACTCTTTTACTATTTGACGTCATGTCATTTTCCCCCTTTGTAGATTAACGATGTCGATGTCAGGAATGTGGCCTGTAAAGAAGCTGAAAAACTTTTTCGTTTGGCTGACGAAAAAGTACAGATACGTGCCATTCCAATGCATTTGCCTGCGGATGAGGTAAAAAAAAGCAGCCAAGTAACTGTTGAAATCTTTTAAAACACCTTTTACCCGAAATGTTCGTAACACTGCCAGTCATTTGGCTTAGTGGGAGAGCGCTTTGATAGAGCTTTGAATTGAAACGCTTATAAGTAGGAATCGTTGGTGAATCTGTAGTTGACTGAGCTTTCGAGTCTTCCCGACGAAAAATGAAAAATCGTGGGCCCCGTCGCAAAAGACCTCTTCAACTGAAGTGTGGTAGTCTTGCCTGTATGAAATATCTTAGTTGCATGGGCGAGTGAATTCAACTATTGTAGTGTATAATGTTTAACTGAAAAGTCCTCCACTTTCTCTAATTTGTTTACTCTTCAGGTTTCTTCCAATTCGAAGATTGTTGCTGTGAGTGAGGAAAAATGGAACCTGGACATCGACAGTGACTCGGGAAGAGGAACTGAAATAATGGAGAGGGATTCAACACCAAACCTGGACGAAGCCGAGAAGACAAGTATTAAATTACCAGTCGGACTGAAAGGTAAATATGGGGTGGTTTTAAACCTTGAAAAGAAAAGAGAACAAAAACGTCGTAATTGAAATTTAGTGTGAATTGAATTTCTTGACCTTTTTAAGAACACGAAATGATTCAACAGAAATGTTTTAGATAGTTTCAGTGTGTGCATGATTCTTCCTACAGTTTGTTTGCCTGGCTACTAATTATTTCCTTGTGCTGTTTCAGGGGAGTTTTTACCTCTTGACTTTGAGATAAGAGGTGGTCGAGATGAACCTTCAACTGATGGAGTAACGAGATTGGTAATAAAGGAAATCAAAGTCGGAAGTCTGTTGCACAAAAATGACGTAAAAGTCGGAGACCATATCCTCAAGGTGCGGCAGCTTTTTTTAACTCGTCGATATACAAACACTAAAGCAAAACCGCTCGTGGACGCGCATTGTGAAGTTGCACCCGGCCTACGCCCCTGTGAGGTCACTACACAAGCACACGCACAAGTGTGCACGTGTCGCATAAGACACTTTGCTCTAAGCAGACAACATGAACCAAAAGTTGGTTTAAAAATGTGTACGTGAAATTTAAATTTCCAGCAGATCTGTTGCTTTTCATACTTTTAAAATCATACTTTAATAAGTGCAATCGCCTTCTTTTTACTTGGCTTGATAAACGTGCAGCTTTCTGTAGCTCGAATGCAGCTCTGAGCTGATGACTTCGTTGTTGAGCGTGAGGAAAAATAAAGATGACTTGACTGATTTGATTTGGTTCACATACTGACATGATGCCAAATGTCTGTTGAATACCGTCTGGCGAATTCGCCCACGCGTGACACGGCCTCAATTCTTGGCAACGTTTTCTTATCGCTTTTATATTTCTCAGGTGGACGGAGTTGACGTTACAAATGTTCCACAACACGTGTTTTTTAACTTGCTGCGAGCAGCCAACAAAGTGGCCAAGATTCAAATCTTAAAGATTCCAGTTTCAAAGGTTTGTACTTGACAAATTGTGTGGTTAGTTGCCCGGGATATAACTTGGAGAGAAAGACACAACACAAATCCCTTGACTTTGACGATGAATTTCGCTCAGGTTGTCGAAACGTTAGTCAGTGACACCAAAAACAGTCCTTTTCAAGACAACTATCAACCAAACGAACTTACTTTTGTAAAGATATCATTGACGAAATAAACAGGAACGCCGAGGAACACAACTTTTAATACTCAGGATCGACTAACTCACATGTTACAAGATGGCGGACACAGATAAAACCGAACTAGTTCCCAGTCTCTTGGTGCAAAGCGAGGCATATTATGACAACTTTATCACGTTGAAGCTATTGTAGACCAAACGTTAGATTAATTTGCATATGAATAGAAATACCTCGTTCATCAAACCATGAAGCCGCTTTAAGAAGACAACTTGTCAACTTGACAATGGCCGGGTATTGTGAAGTTACTCCTGAAGTTATTTTTTGAAACGTGCGCAACTTT
>OX421446.1:65134945-65137445 GCA_949126865.1 Montipora capitata
TTGAGAACGCCACGAGTTCTTCTTCTCTGCACGCACTGTTTAATATGGCCAATCAGAATAAAGTTTTTGTCAAACGAAGACAAAAATAGCAAAAACAATATATGCAAATTGTGAAAATTGATGCAAATTGATATAAATGTGAGTCTCATTGCTGAAGGGTTAGTTCTAAAAATTGAGAGATACGTGCAAAGGTTGACTCAAGAATATAGTGCATAGGGTGGTTCCTACGTACTCATGGGCTCCTGCAGGCTATGCATCCCCCGTCCTTTTCGTAATCAAAAAGACAGTAAATGCAAAAGCAATGATTTGCTCGGTCGCCGACTCAAGGGCAGTTGCGGCGTACTAATAGATTCTATATCTTCTTTTATTCTTCAGAATTTAAAGACCTTGTTTTGCCTGTTTTTCACCAGTACTAACTCACGTTGGCCATCATGTACCGATCATCGCACGGAGAAATTTGATGGGCATTCACCTATCAGAAAAAATATTTTAAATTATTTTTTACTTTTTTTTTTTGTAACACAGCCCTGTATATTTTTGTAAGAAAAGATTTGTGCATTTTATAGAGTAACTTATTATTTTTTTAAACCTATTTTTGTAAATTTGGTAAACCTTTTATTAAAACAATTTATCCAAATTGTCTGTTTGTTGCTTTCAGCATTCACGCGCACCTTCTTGATATTTAACACGTCAGTTGGGTCTTTTTCATCCTGCTGGAATTATGGCAATGGAGTAACATAAAATCCAGCTCTTACTGTAGTTTTCTTTGAAGGCCAAGGGTCTTAGCAAAACGCATTGCCGCCTGCGCACGCAGGGGCGCTGGTTCGAGGCCTATCTATGTTATCGTGGTCACCGTATTGTTTTCTTAGACAAAAAACCCTGCTCTACAGATCTTTGCGCAGACGTACAAACGGGTACCGGCACAATCTACTGCTGGGAGTAGCTCTGAGCAATGTAAGTCTCAGTCACTTTACGTCAATGAAACCGGGAAAAGTTCATTACAAGCTGAGTGGGCCCCGGTCTGCCTCTGCAATGCGTATCAAAGGAACAAAACGTCATTTCTAGGTAAATGTATTCACGAAAAAAAAAATGAAAATAAATAAGATAAAAGATTCTTTAACTTCGTTAGACCATTCTACATACTTTGTTCCCAAAAATACATAGGAATAGCCGGTTTCTAGAGGTTATTGGGAATGTTTGGCTATCCATCGCCAACTAAACGTTGTGAGAAGTATTTTTACAATGGCTCTTCCTGTTCAGTTGGAAGTTTGGACTTAAGTCTGAGATTAATCAGGAATGCGTGATTCTGGCCTACTGTTTCGGTTTTGTTGATGCACACACAGGGAATGGCAGGGAGAATACGCTATTTGCTAGTAACGGTATTGTAAGCCTTAGATTATGTCGAGGACAGTGTCTGCTCTCTTGTTGCTCCACGTCATCCAAAAGACTGAAGTTGTCATTTCGTTCACCTAGTTACCCAGGAAACTGTCATTTTAGAAGTTTTCGCCTTTATGACTTTTATGGTAAGATGTTTGCTTGGTAAGTAACGCTTTCTTATGGGGGCGTTTATGCTAAATGACATATCGAAAGGCAAACATTCCATAGCTGTTTTGGTTGTCCTGGGACTTTAGCAAAACTTCGGTATATCCAGGCGCTCACTTATGGTAAGTTAAAGCCGCCGTTTCTGAGATGTATTTCCATTTCTTACCTGACAGCATCATTAATATTTCTTTTGAAAAACACGTCTGCAAGGAAACTAAATATGCCATGTAAATTACAAGAAAGCAGTAACGAAAAACTTTTCTGTTTCTTTCTTTTGAATAAGGAACTTGAGGATGAACTGGGACTCTTTGATAAATGATCTGCGTTGCAGTTTAACCATAGCTTAGTGAAAGGGATACACGCACACATTAGGCAGCGGAGTTTACACTATGCTCAGGGAGCTCAAACTTTCTTTTTTTCGTGCCCTCAATTACATGCGGAACCATTTTGTCAGTAAGAACAGTTGTGATTCAAAGGGCGCGCGTCGTAAGTTGCCACGCAGAGGACTGCAGTGTTTCGATCTCACATTTAATTAACAACAAGAAAGGTTTGAATATTAATACAAACTTGCCAATGTTGTAAAAAGATCGTGAAAATTTGTTGCTGTTTTAGGGAGGTACTGAATCCTCTCTGAATGGAGCTGAGACCTATGCTCAAAAAACAGAGGGAGGAATGGAAACTGGCTGTGAGCAGGGCACTCTGGAGGTGAGGAGCAAACAGCGACACAATTCAACCGATAAAAAACTCTTAGGGGTGGGAGGGAGTAAAAAATGTACATACCAAAGAGTATCCCAGTGGTTCAGGAAACAAGGCGGGGATAACAGGAGAATAGAGATCACTATTTCGGGAACAAGCAAAGTCTTTGAGTCTAAAGGTGACAAAGATTACGACCCTTGGTTGGAACGCTTCATGCTATCGGCCTGGTTCCGGGTTACTCCATAACCTGTATCTCACGGTC
>OX421446.1:65144945-65154945 GCA_949126865.1 Montipora capitata
TTCAGTGGAGGTTAAGAGATATTTCAGTGGTAGTTGCAATCCAAACTAAAAACATAAGAAAATGAAGAAAAACAGCCCTTCGACTTTACTTAATGCCAAAAAAGAAACAACTCTTGTTATGATTAGTAATGGTAAAAGGACTGAGTGGAGTCCAATTCTGTCTGTCATCATACGAGTGATAACAAAATCGGATGACCGCGCAGCGGGAGTCCGTTTTGTTTATCTTACCAATTAATAGTAAAATTTACAATTTCCGAGAAAAGAAGAAGAGCTAAGTTATGAAAGAAAGGGAAAATTTGCATTAAAAGACTGACAAAGAAGTCGTAAATTGTTTAATGTCGCTCTGAAAGAAAGAAAGAAAGAAAGCCCCGAT
The DNA here is from genome assembly GCA_949126865.1 of Montipora capitata. Lineage (NCBI taxonomy): Eukaryota > Metazoa > Cnidaria > Anthozoa > Scleractinia > Acroporidae > Montipora > Montipora capitata. The sequence continues at coordinate 65,145,319 of OX421446.1, forward strand.
TTTGGAGTCTGTACACTGTTTCTATGGTGATTGAAACCAAGGATGTGATTGGTTGATTTAAACTACAACGTTGAATGTGATTGGTTGAGTGAAACTACATCTTTGAATGTGATTGGCTTATTGAAGTATCCGATAACAACTTGGCAAGTGAATTAGTGGAAAAAAAGAGTTTTTTTAAACCAATCATAATCGAGGAAGTTGCAATTTACATGAGGGAGAAACGTGCCCACACGAAAAGACCAAAATCTACATTTTTTTGGTCTTTAAATCTTTACAGATGCCGCGTAGACTTACGCATGTGCTCAGCCATATTACCCGGGTTGCCGCAGGGCCTTTAATTAACCTCACAAGCAAAGCACAGCCGACCAACTTCTTATGACCAGCCAAAGGACGTGGTAGGGAGTTCTTTCTTCTGGAGAAGGTTTTGTCCTTCTGATCTAAGACTGGAGCTAGATTCGTTCCACAACTTATATGAGGGCACACCCTGTGACGACTTCATTCCTCACGGAAGCATTTGCATCCAGTTATACTGTTACCGAACATGCTCCAGCACATATGTTTATCTTCAGTACATTTTTGGACCTGATTATGTCTTAAGTAGCGAAAATGAGATCACAATAAAAGAACGAATGATCAACATTTCAATATCTTTTCATTAATATTAAAAGCTATTTGTTGAGAATGTACAGTACGTGTGTTTTATTTAGTGTGAGGATCCAGTTTCAGCCTGAAGGTTCAGATTATGAAACGAGAGACCTAAAGTGACGGTTAACCCTTGAGAAACCATGGTTTCATATGATTACTTCCCAGCCAACTTAATGAAAATTCTATACCTTTGACTCAAAAGTCGTTGAGCTCTAGAAAAAGAAAGTTTGAACGTCCTTGCCTCCCATACAAGTACATTTGAAGAAATTCTGTGAACCTTGCATGAAATTCAGTTATTGAAGGATCTGCAGGAGCGAACCGACCAAAATATCTACTGCATACCTGATAATGAGCAAAAATTCATCGAGTCTAATTTAATTGCAGGTGTATTTCTTCCCATTTCCGGTCTGATACCTTGCCAAGTTATCCCCGGGGCATCTTCTCAAAGCACTGGGATCCCTCAGCAAGGATTTAGAAGGCAAATTTACACCTTTCATATTCCAAAAAGTGGTATATTTACCTACAAGTTCGTCGCATTTACATTTGAGGACAACTATTACAGTAACTGTGTCTTTCAAACTGGATTAGTTAGCGCTATTTTCATTTGGTCAGGAATACCCCGTGTGCGGTCTCCTGATGTCCGGAGTCAACTATGCAAAGAATTCTACCTTAAAGAGGGTCATATTCTAGGGTCGCATAGCGATAGATTTAATCGCAAAGTGATGACTCATGGAGGCGAGAATGCTAAAACTACCAACCCCTTTTCCGCTCCTCAGAAACAATTTTTTTTAGCTGCATACACGATGATGCTCTAAGTAGGTATTTCTCTGATCAAGAAAATGGCACACGAATGTGGTACTGTTAATTTACCGTGAAGCTACTTGAAACAGATGAAGTGAACATCTTGTTTACGTATTCCGCGTTCCGCGGAAATGTTGAAAGGGCTATCCACGGTGTTTGTAATTTATCTTTAAACTTAACGACTATCGTCACTGTTAACATATTGCTTTGCAAGAACGCACGCACTGGATTAGTTCGTTCCTATCTTGGAGATTTAGGGCACTGTTGAACAGTACCAAATTAGTCATGCATGCTCGAAGACTAAGTACTGATCTTGGCTAAATCATAAGAGCATCACTACTAATTTAAGGTTTATAGTAGCAATTGTAACACAACGGTGATTTGAATGTAAATAAAGTATATAAGGTCGTTTCATATCCCCCATAAAATATCTTCTGTACTTACAATTACGTGGAATCGGAGCTGCAGTTGTCACATCTAAGCAAAAGAAGCTTTGTTTTGGGTGTGGTTTTGGCGTGTTACGTGTGAATGAACACATACTTTAGCCATATGCGCTTTTTGAATCAATTTTGTTGACAGCTTCTCAAGACACCGTTTAAATAAATCGATATTTACTCGGTCAGGGTTCGGTGCATCAACAGATGGATTGAAAGCAACCCGAAATTAGAAATACCGTTCATTACAGCCTTGACCATCTTGAGTAATGACAACGGCAACTGATGTCAGACAACATGTTTTTCTTCTTCAAACACATTGCTCGCATTTCGCCCCGTCTCAATTCATTTAATCTTACGGTATTTCTTTTTGAAAGTACTCCACGGCAAAAAATATCAATGCATATCCTCCTCTTAAAAGATGTATATCACAAGAGCAGCACGAAGGTGAATTGCTGCAGGAGACAGATCCCAGAAATTCTTGGTCGAGAAGTTTTGAGAACGGGAAGTTCCCAGAGTCATCGTTCCCTTGACCAGCGGTCGTTCCGCTGGACAAAGGTAACGGAGGTTCTAGGAACGCGATTGGAAATTGGTCTAAACACAGCTGAACGTTAAATCATTTTAAATACTTTTGCCGTATCGGAGACAGCGTATATACTAAGTGCAAGCTTTGCAATTTTTCTTCTCAATGTGGAATGTGCTACCCTCAACGAACCTGAAGACGTTCTCATTTTTTACAGTCTTGCCATCATCCACAGGCTCCAAGTAATCCGGTTCATCGTTTTCTTCGGGTGCCTGATGGTCCTCTACGACTGTAGCAAGCGCCCTTTGGTTGTATTTAAGTTGAGTCTTTGAGCCTGGTGCTGGTTTGAATGATTCATTTGGAGTCGTTTTGGTAACCTCTGTTTCGAATAATGGAGTTGACGTTTCTTTGGTGATGTTCGCGAATTCTTCATCGCTTATAATTTCTATGTAATCAGGGAAGCTTGTGTCATTTATCCTATTCCCGTTATCATACATGGCAGAGGAGGACTGGGATTCCTCGTTCTTTAACTGTAGTTGCTGGTACAAGTTGATATTTTGCTGATTGTCACCTTTCTTGTCGTTCTTCGTTTTCGCTCTTAATTGTGGAGAAAGAGGCTGGTACGTCGATTTTGGTGGCGTTTGCGTTATTGGTTGCTTGACAGAGGGGCGATGGCCATCGGTTTCCGAAATTAAACTGTAGTTTGTTATGGGCGGATTGGACAAGCACGAGTCTATTCTCTGATAGACATGTGGTTCTTCTTCTTCTTCTTCTTCTTGCCAACCAGCGTTATCACTATTCGGAGCATGCTGCACTTGAGAGGCTTTTTTCGGCGGAATATCATCTATCCCTTTCTGTCTGGGATCTTCCTGATTACCCGGTTTTGAGTTATTTTCATCTAGATCGTGTTCAAAAGCCAGATTTTCCAATCTACCTTGGGATGCTGTTCTTCGTGCAAGAGCCTTATTCTGCTGTACTAAAGTCAAATGGCGTTTTCTCCTCCTTTTCGTCTTGCAGCAAATGTTGTAAGTTAACCAGATATTGAGAATATATGACAGAGCCATACCGCACGCCAGGACGGTTATCAAAAGTGTCGTCGAAAACACTGCAACACGCAAATCATATGAGTTACAATACAGCCATTTGACAGAACAAAACTTTGAAAATCTTAGGAAGGGTTTCGTTTTTGCAAACGTTGGCCGTGTAGCACTTATATTTGAACAGACTTAACTGATTAGAGTGCAATGTGAAGTGCTAGTTTTTCTACCCTATATGAACCATGTGGGTGCATGTGGGCCCACATGAGGACAGAGAAAAACTCTGACCAGGGTGGGAATTGAACCCACGACCTTCGGGTTAGATCACCGCTGCTCTACCGACTGAGCTACAAGGTCAGACGGGAGCAGGCCGTGGAAACTGAAGATGTTAAAGTCACGGCAATGAACATGTACGAGTACATGGAAGGGTTACGTTAGAAACGTTAAAAGCGAGCATGGAATTAATATTCAGCCATTCATGGGATTAATTCAATGCGATGCCGGTGAAAGGTTTACCAAATGAGCTCTCGAGCCATCTGGGTGAGGGTTGGTCATGTTGGCGAATTTACCGTGGTGGAGAAACAAAGAGTCCAGAGACAATAAAACGACAAGAAACTGGTGACTTTACTTTTGTTCGGAGGTGAACACAGGACCCCAACGTCCATGCTGTGGTCACATGACTTGTTTATGTCTTGGCTTTCCCAGCTATCGTGTATACACTGTAATATTGTCGATTCACTCCCTTTACAATCTATATCTCTGATGAATATTGAACCGGAGCCTTTACCAAAACCAGCCATTGGGACAGCGGCTTCTGCAAAGGAATAGGTCAGCTGTCTACAGATAACAAGCGCGTCATTTAAGTCCCAGTCTTGATCACAAATCGTGCCCCAGTTCTCGCCGTCTTTGCTAATCTCCACTCGTCCGGCGTAGGCAAGAGATGAACTTCTCAAGCGAATGTGAACTGCGGTAATGAAAAGAAAAGCGCCCACACTATTAGCAAGAAAGTAAAACAAAAAAGTCTACGACTTTACACGTTTGTGCGATTACTCAGTATATATTATGCTTTAAGTGCTTCATTTGTAAATGGCTGATCTAATCAGCGAATAAAAATTATCAAAAACGAAAAGGGCAAAGTCTGGTCGCAAGGTGAAGGAAATATTAAAGATTTCGTCACCGTTCAATCCACTTTGCCCCTCTTGCTTTTTAAATGTCGTAAAGAATCGATGATGTTGAGTCGTAGCCACTCGATTGAACTGACGTCTCCTTGCAAGCGGTTCATTAGTTTTAGTAAACAGTAAGAAATTTAAGAGCGTTAACTTGAAGATATTCCAAAATTCGGGCGATTACTATATAAAATGCCCATTGATATCGCGCGCCCACATATGGCAAAGATGTCGAGAATCAATCCAGAGCACATAGGCAGAATTCGGAGCTACAAGCAACTGCAAAAAGACTGAGCTGAGACTCACTGTTAATAACCGTACAACTCGGCGTGTCATCAAGTCAGCGCATCCACACCCCTCTCCCCCCTCCCCCTCCCCCTCCCCCTCCCTCAAGCAAATTGTCTCCATCTCCACTTGGCATGTTAGTTTGAATATCAACATTTTAAAAGGAGAGAGGGGAGAGAGGGGCGTATTAATTTTTTTTTTTTTGAACTGGAAAAGGGATTTTAGGAAGAAGTGAATTTTCGATTCAGTGTCGCAGCCTTTTTGCAACTGCCCGTGTAAAGTCGTTTGCACCATTTCGTAACCGCCGAGAACTGTTTTAAGGGATCATGTGAGTATTTTGGCAACGGACCCGGCAGCGCAATACCTCACACAAGTGAGCCTGTTCCCGGGCCCATCTTACGGGTGGGAGAAACACGGGTGACCAATGATAAGCTTCGTTGTCAAGTCACGGTGTGTCATAGTGCTTTTGGGAAGAAGACTCATTCCACGATGTTCTCCACTGATTTTAATGGTTCACAACGACGTTCTGTTTTTCAAATCAAATCTTTTCCTCTTTTCATTTGAAAAAATAATGATTCAAGTGATATAACTGTCTTGATTCTTTGTGCCTGGCAGCTGAATCAACACCCTTCGTCGAAGTGACTGCCAAATATCGGGGGCGGATGTAGAATACAATAATTTAAAGTCTGTCAACATTTATGTACTTAATGATCTGCCATACTTTTGAAAAAGAAGAACTGACTGTTAATTTGAACTGACAATTAATTTGAAATGACAATTAAACTCGCAGGTGCCACCACTTTTTTTCCTCGTTATATTTGCTAACAAAAATTTTCTCTTGATCCCAAGGATTGTCACAGTAGAATGATATTAATACCCTCTGCTTTGATTTCAGTGAAATGTTTTGTTTCCCTGAATCACTTGTTTATCTGCGGAAGAAACAGGTCTTAAATATCCAACAACACCCACCGAAAAGAAAGGAAAGATTATAGATAACGTTCTCATTGTGCTCTTACAGCGAATGATCACTCGGCATCCTTCACTGAAGGAAGAGAAAAGACGTTCAGTAATTTTACCGTTATCGTTTCACTAGATAAAAGGTCGATAACGACTCGTGCCTCCATTGCAAGCCTGATAAATTTTTCAGATTAGGCTCCATCGCCACATCTGTAAACGCCGAAAATTTTCTCCCCGCGGCTTGTGTAAGTCCGTCGACCATAATATTCCATAAGCCGGGCTACGGCAGCCTTAAAAAGCGAATTGTAATAACTACGAGTAGAATCATTAAAGGTGGAAATATTTTCGATTTTTTACCGTATTCTCGCATTGTGACAATAATTGGTACTCCTTGCTGAATCTTTAAAAGCAGACAATAATTCAGAAATTAAAGCAACGATCAAATCAAACACCTTTTGTCCCCAGAAATTCACTGTGGTTCTTTCTTGCTCTGGCGGCAGCAATGAAGATAAGAATCGTGGGGAATAACCCCTTCATGACGAGCTCTTGATATGTTGATTTTCACGTTCTTCATGAATAGATATATCAAAGTTCCGACCTTGTGTGCCAATTGTGTCACTTGGTGACATTCCTGCCCACTGTTGGGTCCCAGTCCTTCGGGACTTTAGGGCATAAGTGGCCAAGCAGGATGATTCTGATCACTCGCACTTACAAAATTTTGACCTTTAAAGCTAATGGCGTCTCTGTGCTGGTTTAAAATAAACAATCGAAGAGAGGGAGACGCTAGTAGCCTTTAAATAGTTGTGAATTTTAGATGAAAAAATCTTTATACGAAATAAAGAAGGCCCAATGAAAAGAAAAATGCCTTTCCGCAGATGGGCTCCTGCTTTCCGCCATAGGTGCCAAAGCAAAAAGCAATGTTTTCGCCCTCAACTTGAATTATTTCATCAGTTTATTTGACACAATAAAATTGCAGGCGTCTAAGGAAACTGAATAACTTTCGGGAAACAGACAAATCCCCGTCAACGCCACCACCCCCACACTGACTGCGTTTCCGTCTCTTTTGATGTCGTTCGACCGCGTGGATAATGGGATTGGAACCTAAGGCTCGTCGTAAATACGAAGTCCAAACGCTGGCGTGTATAAAAATTGCGTGTATGTAATCTATGTGACAAACAACTCAAAAAAGAAATAATAGTGCGAATCGCACAACGACATTAGCTGGTTGATGGCCTTTCTTTATTTAACAGCCCAATAGGTGCTTTTTATCTTAAATCATCGCCACTAAGTTGGTGGACGAAAACAGCAGATCTCTCATAACCTCCATTTGTTCGTCAACCAGCAGTCACTTCTAAATTGCACCATCTTTATCAGTGTCTCTATAGATTGGTTACAAATTAACTATTTCTACATATCAAATTTATTCTCTTAGTCATAAGGTATCACTTTGTTGCACTGGTCTGGTGAGCGGCCTTATTTTATTCTCCACAGCCTCGAAATAATATTTATACTTTTAAGTTAAAGTTTTAATTAAATTAATGAATAGAAACTGGTTTATAGTAATTGTTTTTATATAATTTTTATGACTGATTTAGTTGATTTCTGGGTCAATTATCATGAGGTATTTGGAATGTTTCAAATGAAACTGTCCTCATATCCAAAACGTTATCATCAAGGAGGAACCTTTCTTTAGGGGACTCTTGTCGTGACGGGACATCAACGACACTCTCCATAGAGCCCTTCATCCAGGGGCTCATGCCAGACATGGGTCTTTTGCGGAAAAATCCGGTGGTTGCAGATTCCTTTTGATTGAGTTCAGAGTCATTCACCGAGTTTCTGAAAGAAGAAGTAGCCTTGCAGTTTGGATTCAGACTATTTATGATGCTCTCAAGCTGCTGAATAAATCGCGTAAGAATAAGGACGGCAATTAGAACAACGACAATCATTCCAAGGAGGACAACGCTTAAAATTAGGTTGATTTCTCCGTCCATCTGCACTGCTTTGCTTGTTTGTCGCTCCAATCACTTTTGATAATTCGTCACCAGAGGAGGCGCTTGTCTGAAAAACATGAAAATTATAGCAGTGATGTCGATAGATAAGTTGATGCTTTTCTGCCTCCACACTTTCAATGCGCTCCACTAACAGGAGCCCAGGGCCCCATACGAATGCCCGGTTGCGACTTCTGGAAAATGCCGCGCTCTGAGGGAGACACCGAGCAAAAAGAAGCTTACTATTTTGCGACTTTTGTTCGCGGATGGGAGAACTACAGTAGCTAAGCTTCAAAATACCTCATTCTTGACACAACTCTGTTTGTTAATTGTGAATGTTGATTCCCCCTACCTCCATTCCACCTCTACCATTCAATTCCTTAGGGTATTTTTTCTTACTTGACTTTGCCCGTCAATCAATAACCAATCATTCCACCGGAGCCAGTGGAATTCTCTCGTAAATAATGCTGCAAGTGTTCATTACTGTGAATATTTAAAAAGGGGCTACGTCACGTTATTTTAGGGTGTTTAAGGGAAATCTTTAGTTACACACCAGTGTAGAACTCGAAAAGGGTAATGTGGAATTCCTTTACTGATTAAGTTATCATTGCATCGCAAACAAGAAATTTCTGAGCGAAAACGACCTTTATCCTGGCGATTTGCCATAAACTTGAAAATTTTTTTTCAAGATTTCCCAAATGCAATCCGTTTCAATCTTGTCCATTTGTGTCCAGCCATGCTAGATCTCTTTCCTTTTGCTGTATTATGTTGTTTAACAGTATTAAGTGTTTATTGCAATGTTTCATTCTCAGGTGACTTTTTTGACATCATTTTGGATGTCATGAAATGAAATTACATCACTTTGCGTGACATAGCGTCTTTAACTTAAGAAGAACGAACGGCAAAGCTCGATCTCTCTAAAAAACATCCTTCTTCGTTACATTATATGACAGCAACACCAACCAAGAATAAAACTGGAATATTAAAGAAATCATTGCATTATTTGCACTTTCTGTTCACCTCTGTTTCCGCACAAACTTAGCAAATGATATCTGGAAAATTCTTTGGCAGTCACAAGCCGACAGTATGTTATTACACCAAAAACAAGTTGATAATAAAATTCCTCCTCGAAATATACATGTACATGAACGGCAGTTTTTAGTTAACAATTCCATGTATTTTCAGTGGAGTTGCCTCCCATGGAACAGGTCAGTCCTCTTTTTTTGAATAACAAACCTGTGAATCTATTTCCTCGCGGAAATACAGCGAAAAAAACATACACGAAGGGAAATGAAATAAAATTGCACCCTTTATTTTGTTGCCGACCAAAGGAAAATGATTTTAATCTATTAAACTGCCTAAATCTATGCTCAGACTTTTTTCGACGTTTCTGAGCTTAGCCGGGACAGGTTAAATAGTCTTAATAAACCTACGCTAGTTATATATTTGCAAGATGGAAATTGGAACTGGAAAAGAGCTTGAAAACATTTTAAATATATATATATATATATATGAGATAGAAAACTGCATTTTGATGAGCATCAACGAAGAGAGAACAGATTCAGTTACGTTCTCGGTTACAATCGTTCTAAATCAATTTACACAAACATTATTAATCAGTTGATTCAGGTTGGTTCATACCTCTCTTTTCAAGCGATGGTTTCCATTTAGTATCATTAAAAATGTTCAGTGCGCAGGAGGTGGCTTCCTCAAAACATAATTATAATATCGATTCACTGCGGCGAGAAGCAAAAGAGTTTCTGCATCTGCGGAACGAACCCAGACCTACTG
>OX421446.1:65167445-65182445 GCA_949126865.1 Montipora capitata
AGGCAAAGGTCAAATTCCCCACTCCCCAGGCACATAAGATAGTCAAATACCCAGGGTTTGCCCGGGGGGGAGGGGGGATGTTGAAGTTTTGATTTGATCGGCGCATAACTCTAGAATGCTTTGCAGGAATTCTTTGTGTAGCCAATAATTGTTATTATTATTCTAAAATGTCTATATTTGTTGAAGATTTCTTTTCTTTGTACAAACCATAGATAAAAAACACTTCCTCTCTAGATTCGCTTTTGCTAAATGCGGGACACTATTTGCAAAGCAAGCATTGTTTAAATTTTGAATCCCTTTTGGTGTCAAACACATACTGTATGCAAATGATTGTTGTGAGGTAATTAAAAGGAAATTCTACACAGAAACTTGCGAACACAGTGACCGGCTAAAAGAACTGATCAGGAAGACCAAAGCGCGAAATTCCCGCCAAGAATTAAGGCAAAGCACATGTCACATCATGTCACCAAGTATATTAAATTTACTTCTGCGTCTTCAAAGTGGTCCCAAATTATCTCTCGCTGTGTTACGAACATATTTTGGGACCACTTTTCCGTCGCCACATTCTTGACGTTTGTAGCCATAAAACAATGTCTATTGCTCTTGAAAGACTTGCTTTATGCCACGTTTCACACTTTGAAGCACACTTCTCCAGGATATTGCGGATTCAAAGCAGCAAAGAGGTATTCTTTTCCTTGAAGAATGCACAAACAGCGCCATTTTGTCAGTTAAGATTACTAGGACCCAGGTCACGTCCGTGACAAAAGGAGGCGGTTGCTAAGCTCCCGTTCAAAAAGTGGTACCAAAAAACTTTTCTGACCGCGGCAGTGATTATCCCCTTAGCTGCCACCCCATTCTACGGGATCAGTTTCTTCTTGCGCCGTTTTAACTAGACAGGGGAATCGCACTGTATCAGTTTTTTTTTTAAGATTTAACTGTTATATCTCGTTTGCGTTCAGGTTTATGGACACTTGTCTATATCTGAAATAGCCATAGTGTGGCATCTCTCCCAATCAGGATTATTCAAGGATGCTAGTTCTCCTGTATTTTGGTAAATAGGCTCATTGTTATTTTCGCAGGTTGCGTGTGCATTTTCCTCAACTTCGTTTTCGTATTCGACCTGTAAATCATCAGAAGCTTCGCTTTGATTTTTCACCATGGAATCTCGCTTTGTGTCTGGATTAAATCCCTGGTTGACAAATTGTAAAGGAACATGTTCTGGTGACGCTTGCGTTTCAGCACCCGAAAGGTTCTGAGAAGGTGATAAATGCGATATGACACCGGCATCTGTATTACTTTCTGTGCGCACTTCTCTATCGAGATATGTAACTGTTTCGTCAGGTTCCGAGTAGATCGAAGAGTTATTCCTCCTTTTACGTTTGATGGGATCTCGGATGTATCTGGGGTTGTTAGAGTTTGTTCGGTTTTTTTCGTCGTCTTCTTGTTTGCATTCTCTTGGGTCTTCAAGGCTGACAGTTGGGTCTCTGCGTAAGACAATGTCGTCCAGGTTGCGACGAATTCTCTTCACCATAATACAAAGGCATATCAAAAAGCCGCACAAGACTAAACAGCAAAAGCAGGCCACCGCTGCCAGGATTAAGGACAAGGGCCAACTCTCCATTCTATCTGAAAACATAAAATGAATGGGAAGTAGTACATGTGGTGAACTTGCAAAAACTGGGGTGCAATTTGAAGCATTATAAGCAAATAAAAAGAGCTGTTCGTGGTTCAATGAACATTCTCGGTGATACTAAAAAATCATTGTTTGTGACCGTTCGTCACTTTTCTTGAGTTTCTCAATGAAATCCAAAAAAATGTCCTGGCCGAGTTCCAAACGTGATAACATCAATTTTTCAAGTTCCAATGTATATCCAACTTTCCTTAGATTAAAAAGTCGTTTTTATAATAGCAGCTTGTTCAACCATCTTGTTTCATGATCGATCCAAATGCCGCAACTGGTAAGTCCATCTTTTTAAAAGCCTTACAGAGCAATTAACCGTTCTGGTAAGGTGTTGAGCTACTGTTGCATTTCGGCGATTTACGGCATCATCAGGAAATGATGAGGCCCTAGACCGTCTGATCAATGCCGTAGTTCGTCGAAAGTTACAGTAGGAATAAAGTGGCAGCAGCTCACGGCGTCACTCGAACAGTTCATACATCAAACGTCCCATGCCTTATAGAACTAAGAGATGTTTTTTGTCATGAAAGTAATATTTTTTCAGTTTTCTAGTTTTTTTTTTTTTTTTTTTGGGGGGGGGGGGGGGTGGGTGTGGGGCATACGCCTTTCGCCTTTAAAATTTTACAATAATTTAGTTATTTACATCCGTCCATTTTAGCGACTGCGTGACCATAATTGTTACAATCTGTGTTATGACAAGCCTTAGGCGGAAATAGAAAGAAGTTTATAATTTGCTGTTATCCTGGAGTCCTTATACCTTATTATGGCAGACTTCTAAAGTGATCGGTAAAACAAAACATTTGCGAAAAGCGAGATGAAAATTTAAACCTGAAGATAAAATGGTGTGAAAAAGGATGGCCTTGGCTACAAACAAAAGATTATCTCACGGTTTTGGTTTGTTAATCGATTGCAACAATAGCCCTATCATTAGTAAGCGATCGACGGCGAATTTAGCATATACAAGAGTCACGGGAAGATGACCCATTATATGCCATTACCTCCATGCGGAAATATTCCGAACTAGAAGGGAAACTCGACGAACGATTTCACTACACTCGACAAACAGAATCATGCACCTTACAAATGAAACTATATGAGAAAAAGAAAGACCTAAACTGATGCTTGCATCCTTGTTGAGCTTAGATCCATTGCAATGTTCAGTAATCCCCAAAGGCAAGTCGAATTCGACGAGGATCTCGCGACGATTGAAAGTAAGAAACCAGAAACGACTTACCTTTATTTGTTGGGCCCCTTGAGGAAGACGCCTCGCCACGCTGTAGCTGTTATTGGCGAGTGCAATTGATAGATGGACAACTGCTACCGAGCAGAAAAAACAATGTCAGGTCTTAAAATGCAACAGGGCCAAGTATTTGTTTCTAGGTGAAAGGCGTTTGTAACGTGTTGTCACTGTAACGCTATCTCGACTTCCTCGTCAAAACTCAGTTTTCTCGTCTATTTGTCTCACATAGGCAAAGTCCAACCCGATATTCTGTCGTTATTCCCTTCAAAGATTTTTGCTTTCGTGATCGCAGTGAGAGCAAAATTCAATCACCTCAAAGGGAATAACCCATCTTCTGTTTTTCACCCAGTTACGTAGGGTTGACCCCTTTTGTCATGTTAATAATTTTCTTGCATTGCGATTGGTCGAAAACGTTCGATTTCACAGACTGATGCCTTCTGTTGGACTCCAAACGGAAATGATGCTTTCGGTTTACAGATTGACTTTGGCAAAAAGTGCTCATGTTTCATCCGTTGATTATGACAATAAACAAAAAAAGGTTGTTTTTTTTCTTTTTTCCCTGTGTGCCCATGTATTTTGTTTTTTTATCGTAAGCTAAAATTAATACAGTTTGTCTTTTTGTGGGTCAATATTTTGACTCACAGTACCTAACATAGCCAATCTCGCTAACCGCGATTTCCAGTAGTGTTGTATTTTCATGTCAGTATATTGCTTTCAGCGTTACTTCAATAACTTGCCCCTGCCATATTTTTATTCTGACAAAATTGTTTATTGGAGTGGAACTTGAACGCCTTCACCTCTTCTGACCTTTGCTGAAACCGCGCTGAAGCCAACAAGTATGTTGACATGATAAAGTAATACATGCTTGTCAGATTTTTACAAAAGAGTGTGATTCTTAATTGTCATTGTGCTATGAAAGAGCTTTGCAAGTAATTTGTTATCCAAGGTTGGTTTTAGTTAACAATGTGGCGGCGGTAACGTATAAGCAGATATCTAAAACGTTTCTGGCATGTTCATTATGCGGGTTTCATAGCGGCTTGACGAAACAAAACAGACAAAGAGCAACATACTTTTGAGAGCGGTTGTCACGCGAATCAACGGCTAAATAAAGGAATCATAATTAAATAGAAATTTCTTGTTTGAAATGTTTCGGCTCCTTATTGTAATTTCTTTTTTTTTTTTTCTCTCTTCGGTTCTGGGGCAGCCAGGCGTTTGGGTTAGGGTCTAATTCATTTAGGCCTAGAAACAGGCTCTTCCTTTGAAAATGGCGCGCGGTCGAAATATAGGAGCTATAAGTATATATATATATCATATATCTTTATTTACCCTCGGACTTTTAGAGTACCTTGGTGTAGATATCTCCGACCTCCCGCGTGACAGCCCGCTGCTCAACCAACTGAGCGACCGGTGCGCGGTACAATTTCAAGGTACAAAAAAAGCTCTATCGTCTTCATTTCCGCGCCGGAAAGCATAGGCACCCCGGGTGATTGTTTGAATTAATTAACGCTTGGTTACTAGTTTCGAAAAGCAAGCCCCTATTTTTCGACCGCGCGCCATTTTTAACGGAAGAGCCTGTTTGCATGGAGTTTTACTAATGTGCGAGCCAGCGAGCTATGCGAGTCATACGAGTCATGGCTGCGAGCCACGGCTGCGAGCCATGCGAGCCATGCGAGCCATGCGAGCCATGACTGCGAGTCAGCATGCGAGTCACACAATTATTGAAAGCTAACCGTTTTAAAATGGGTGCTTACACTTAATAACTGTTTATCAGCGCTATTTGAAATGGGTGCTTAGACTTAAATGCGAAATTCGCATGGCTCGCACAATGGGCAGACCCGTTTGCAGGCTAAGCTTTGTGCTATTAAAAGAGATGATGAAGTAGACAGTTACGTTGTCACTGATGGTTGCATGCAATACTACGTGACAAACACAGCAAACAGTCTATCAATCAATCAATCAATCAATCACTTTATTTAGTAATGCAGGTTACAGAATGGCAGCCAAAAGGCTGATGTGGACCTACAAACCTATGTGTTTCGTTGCCCGATATCTCGACCATCTTTTCATAAAGGCTGATGTGGACCTACAGACCTATGTGTTTCGTTGCCCGATATCTCGACCATCTTTTCATAAAGGCTTGGGTCCTCCCCGTTTTCGAAACGGAAGGAACTAACAAATGCATTGGTCAGGTTAAAGTGGATCGAACCTTAGGTTCTTCTTCCTTGATAAATCGTGTTTAAATTATCTTTTGAGTTTCGCTCTACTGAGTCTAGAAACTTCAAGATAAAACCAGACGGAGATTATTTCATCGTTTTGAATTGGCAACTCTTATGTCTGTTGTAATTTCTTATTGGGGGTTTCCGGTCTCTGAAATTGAATTGACTTGCAAACAATGTTTGATTCAAACAATCACCCGGGATGCCTATGCTTTCCGACGCGGAAATGAAGACGATAGAGCGTTTTTGTACCTTGAAATGTCTTGTGTCAGTTGTCGAGACAGTGGTTTATCTGAGCAAAGCAGTAAAGAACTGACCCTGTCAGCTGCTTCTACCAGCTCAAACACAAATGGAATCACACAAACATTTTAGAGCTCGTTGTGCCTTATATTCAAGCATAAGATCAAGTTTTTTCCTCACGCTGGCGTTTTCCATCAGGCTTACTAATATTCCAGAAGGGGGGCTCACTAGCTATAAAAGTTAGAACTTTTAAAAAATGACAAACGTAAAGATATTTATGTATACACACGTATATTCTACTGTGACAATATTCATGATAAATATAGAATACAAATAATCATGACTAAGATTATATATCCCTTAATATAAGACACACTATGACATACTTTACTGGAATACCAGGATAACACTTACCGATAGATACTGAAGTAATCCGAGCTGCATTATGATAAATGAAGTTCTTTCAGTATGAGAAAGTATGTGCCGCCGTCCGAAAAAAGGCATGATAAAAACTTGCTACCCATGTGCATTTTAGAACAACATTGTGATCTTTGACCTCGTTTTAGCACAAATATCACTGACTGTACCAATACCTGCCTCTAACCTCGTGCTTCCATTATTTCAAGACGTCTGTAAAACGCAATAAACTGATGTCTATCTTCACTTGCCACTGACTTGACAGGATATAGTGAATATAAACGTACAGCTACAGACTAAGAGCGTGCGAACAGAAAAAGAAAAAAGCCAAAGGTTTAAAGGAGTAAACCTCTAAATCACATCCAGACAAAAAACGTTTTATCTGCACATCTTCTTATGTAAGATAATAAATGTCCTCGCTACTTTGATCTTATCTTTGTGTTAAACTACAAGACTGAGTAATCCCATAAATATTATATAACCACATAAATATTATTTGCTAATTAATAATAGTTTTGTATTTTTAGCAACGGGTATCTAATGAATATTGTAAGTTAAGCATGTGTAGATACACTTTTGTTTTCATAATTTTTATAGTCCAATATTTTTCTTAACTTTATTCTGGAAAATTATCCCTTTGGCAAGTTAATATATTAACCATTCAATTGTGAACGAAAGATCTTGAAACTGCAGCAAAGGCAATACTGAGCATTTAGAGGTGATCTGCCAATTTCCTATCCGCTACAAGCCTACGTAGGATTGCGATTTTCAAACGAAAACTGCCTACATTCCGCACATTCAGATTGTTTTTTGATTCAGAATATATTGGTCTCATTATTGCAAAATACGACGGACTGGTGTGTTTAGCAAGTAACTGAGCAGTATTGGTCCAATGATTGCCGTCCGTGTATCGGGGCATAGTGTCTATCTTTTAGATAGCCAGCACCGAGTCAGCATTTGTCATGCTGTGGTAGGCAAACTCACTTCTCCGAGATCTCATTCTTTTGCTTTGTTACAATACATGTAGTTACGCTGGGTAGCTATTTTCAAAGCCTTCGTTGTAGTGTTCTACCGATTTCTCTGTTGTATTGCTCTCGTGCGGCTTAGTTTGTTCTGGTTTCTCTTCCGTGTTTACAACAAACTCTGGCGGCAATGGAGGACCAGACGGACGACGCAACTCTGTGATAGATTCACCAGGTTGTGCAGTCAGGGGCAGAAGATGGTTTCTTATAGGCAGAGAATTTGAGTTGCTGCTTTGAGAGGTTTTCACTATAGGCATGTCCCTAATCATTTGTCGTATTCGTCTTAATTCCACAGTGAAGTAAACCATGGCTACGCATACGCATACACAGGCCACCATCGAGAAGATAAGTGCGACGAGACCCACTAAAGTAATTGTAGTATCCATAGTTGAAAGATCGCTCATTAGCTTCTGTAACTGAAAGGGTGGAGTAGAAATATAACCGTGATAATGAGACAACAACAAAGTAGAACTTAAGTAAGTAAAGACGGGAGCGAAGAGTTTGCCTTCATCTTTGTTATCAAGTGAACCGTTGAAGCGCTTCAAAGAAATTATAACAAAAAATTGTCATCCAAACAGAGTTGAAAGTCCAAATGAACATGCTCTCTGATTTGCCAGTTGTCTTGCACTCGTTTTTGACAAAGATATCTTCGGCCGAATCAAATGTAACTGTCACTGACCTATATATATATATATATCAATTAAAGGTAAGTTTGGGTCTTTTTCACCATACTAACAGTTAACTGATAATGTTAAAATTCTTACAGCATGAACTAAGTTGCAAACAAAATGTACAAACTATATGCATTACATCTTTACTAAGAGATCTTTTATAGTTTACCTTGGACTGTTGTTTTCGCCTGGATATCATACAAAAGTTATATCCAGCTCAGATCAGCGTCGAGTGTCTTCTTCATCGACTTATTATTGCAAAAGAATCACGCCTGATCGATCATGCGATCAAATTGCTTCATCGCTGGATGAATAATAACTTGTCAAATCATAATAAAGCATCGCTTTTTCATTTTCGATTCAGTCAACAGCGTTCTTATTGTCAGACGTCACAGGCATTGAATACATTCGCGAGCAGAGGGACGGGAAAAATACCTCCCGCGCTTTTCCGGCTTTCGAGAATTAAAGACTCGCGACACAAGCTTTTAGCGCATGAGCAAACAAGTATTGTTTTGATTACTTGTTCCTTTTGTTGTGATAAGACACAAATTGGCGGCAAGTTAATGCGCCAGCGTTGAGTGTATGGACAAGACCATCTGAAGTGAGAAAGCGAACAATAGTTATTTGAAAGTTACTTTTGAATTGCGCCTATGTTGCGAGGGGACCACTTTCACACTAACTGACCAAGAAGTCCTTGAAATAACCGAGCAGTGTGACACAGAAGTAATAAAATATTTCAAATAAATTTTGTCGAAATTTCAGGTCAAATATAGGGGTTTCGTTCTCTCACTTTATATTCTTGTGGTGTACTTATTGGCTTGTCTCTTTTACCAAGCTGATAATACCTGGAGACCATCGTAACAGAATGAGTATTTTACCGAGTGCCATGCAACGCGTATAGGCGCGGAATTCCGCGGGAATAAAAACATCCCACTAACTAGCATGATAGCTATGCTTTATAGGACTTCCCTGTCCATACGGCTATTATTATTAAAGTCGTGCAAATGCGTCAAAGCTTTTCGCTGGTAAAGGAAATGATGACGAGTAAGGTGAGGACTTAAATCTGTAACTGCACAAGTCATACGGTTACGTCCAAGAACCACAACGAGCCAATCCTTCTGAATATTCTGCCTTATCTTGATAAGAATTCACCAAACTCTAATTTTCTTACAGTTTTGCCGGATAATTTCTGACGAAGCTTTTCTGTTTAAGGTGGCTAATTTTCAAGTTTTTTTCTATCATTTTAAACTTACATGTTACTTTCGAGTTACTGTATATTACTTTCGGTTCTTGAAGTTTTCGTTTACGGTGTCTTTTGTCTTTTCATTTTAAATATCGAACACTTCCCTTATGTTAACGTAAAATGGGCCTTCCTCTGTGGGGTTATCATAACGCTTGGCGGAGTCTTGCCCACTCTCCTCTGTGTTTTGTATGACGTTGACGCAAGTTGCCTGAGGATAAAAAGAAGAGCTCTTCTTTTTGCTGAAACCAGAAGTATTCTCATCAATGGTTTCGTAAATGTCCTTCGAGGTGTCTTTATTGCCCAGATCTAACCTGTTGCTGAAACTTGTCCCTATGCAATCGTAATTCTGTGTCAGCTGTTCTCCACATCTCTTTTCTGCGTCTATGTCACGCTGGCTCTGTGAAGCGTTAGTTCGGGCTCTTCCATAGTGCTCAGACTGATCTTTCGCTGATAAACGTTGAACAACCAAAACTTTTCGTCCTTCTTCATCTGGCTTTCCCAGAAGCGTGACCTGTTTAGATTTTTCCTTTGGAAGCTTTGCCTTTGTAGGCTTTGGTTTCACTTTTGGTTTGGACTCAGAAGAGAGGCCCTTTTGAGGTGCATCTTCAAAACGAGGTGCTCTCTTTCCCAATGCCCCGGATGAGCTTTCTTGGTATAATTGCTTTTCTTCGCTTGGCGGCCTATCCCCGGAAATGATCCCATCGGTGTCAATTTTCTTTCTAACTTTGAGATCGTGGAGAGGTAAATGTTTCCCATTTCTAACTTTTGCCATATTCGATTCTCCACTGTCTTCAAAACGATGAGTCTTGTTTGTGAGCCGGCTTTCTCCTGCAACTGTTCCATCTGGGACAATCTCTGCTTCGACAAGCACCAGGCGATCTTGAGGCTTTTCACTAATAACAACTTGACTGCTTTGAGTACCCTTCAAAGTTTTGAAAACGGTTTTCCTACCAATATCATCATGAAGACACCCCCCAGTTAAAAGAAGCATTCCTGGACCATTGTTATCATTCAGTTTTGGATCTTGTAATGTGGCATCGGAAGCATCTTTTTTATCATGAATTAATTTTTCTTTTCCTTGTGTTTTTGACCTAGCAATTAAATTTTTGTCTTCTTCGCCTTCAACGGTAGAACTTCCTGTTGCACCGTCTTCTACAAGATCCGCTTCTGCATAGGCAAAGGTTCTATCGATATTTTTCCAGTTCGGTGATTTATCGGTATCGGCGTTTTCACTGGTAGCACGTTTGTTGCTTATGACCAAAGGAATCGAGTATGTGCTTTTCCCTTTTGTCATATTTTCTACGGTTGCAGTTTGTTTTAAACCCGCAAAGTTCAGTTTCGAAAAAATATTCCTTTCCTTGTATGCTTGAGTTGCTTGAAGATGTATTTTTCTCAACCACAAAAAGAGAAACGCGACGAATATCCATTGGAAAAATAAAAGACAGAGAAGCACCACAGAGAGTATGAAGACGAAGTCTTCGTTACTTGACACGCCTCCACTCATCTTGAACCTAATGGACAAAAAGGCACCCAAATGATTGTGATCACTAGACCATGGTTTGCTATATAAGTCAGCCGAGAACACACTGAGGTTAGCATGTTAGATTGAAACGGCACGAATTTATTTACCAAACTGCGACAAAATTACTGTCCATTTCCTCTCCTTTTTTAATACATTTTTCATTTTCCTTTTTATTCCTTCGTGTTTTCATAACTCGACATTATTTGTCATTGTACTGGTGTAAATACGAATTTATTAGGTTCATATGCGCATCCGTGACCCCAAAGAAAAGCTTGTTATTTTTAAGCCGGAATTCCTAAATGTATTGCTGTCATGTTACAATTAAAATACGTCCAAAGGGCGATTAGGACTATAAAACTCCACTTTGATTGTTATTTGTCCATTTCGGAGGAACTGAATTCAATATGATCTGTTCATTTCAAATAAAGCCATACCAGATCTTACAAACGCCATTAACTATGATTGAGTGTCTTTTTGTTAAAGTCAAGAAACAAGCCATGGCATGTTTCACCTTTCTCGTGACGTATGGTGCCACAATCTAACCCTGGATCAATAATATTTTGGGAAACTAATGCAACAAGTTTAATTGAAAATCTTGTGGCGACATACATGTAGGAACACTTGAAATGGAACAATGAAATACAAACAATAATGCGAAAAATCCAAATGAAGCAAACACAGTGGACTTATATCGTGGGGAAGTGAGGTCTGTCAAATTACTCGTGCACACTGATGTAACAACTGCGGTGTAATATTGTGTGATCATAGTGACTTTAAATTAAAGTTTATCGAAATTTGACTCTTTAGTGAGTTTTCCCAAAATTTCAGTCAGTAAGAAGCATTTAAGATAAACAGGGTTGGTTTCTGTCCCATATAACTGAGAAGGTGTTAAGATACCGTTCAGATTTTGCCATGACAAAGGTCTTCTCCTTTTAGACGGCCATTAGTCGGGAGAAGATGCGCAATAGACTCTCATTGTGCTAAACTTTTTGTGCTCTTCGTGTCCTTTTTTCAGACCAAAATTTAGCGTCACAGCGTTGCTTTTAGTTTTGTTGGTTTCATCGACGATATCGACCACCTCCATTGTGAAAGTACAGGCTGCTCGTTACGAAAACAAACTATATGATACTAACCTTTTCTGCCGTATTACTGCATTATTTGCAGAAGTGAAAGCCTACCAGTTTTCCCCGTAAAAACAAGACCAAGTGCGTGACAAACTTAGCACTGGGGTGGGATTCCCGAAACATTTATTTTCTGATGAAAAATGCGTTATCTTCAATCGCAACACAGGGTCAACGTTGTATTTAGGAACCAATCATAATCTCGAGTGATGTCATCTGGATGGCGGTAATCCTTTCATTTCATAGCTTACTGAGCTCCTGTTTATTTAAACTTCATAAGAAGTCCTCTAGACCTCCGAGTCAACATATTTCACACCGTGGGCTATTGCGACAAGACTCGATCTCAGAGTGACCCGGGCAGAGTGACTCTCGTTTGCCTTGTTAATTTTGGGAGATCCTTGCACAAGAGTCAAAAGACAGCCCCGGGATTACAAGCAGAATCATTGTTCAACATATAAGGGTTTATCTGCCAACTGTCAGTTATGCGCGATCACACAGGCATGCAGATAAACTACGGCCAGTGCTACGGTTTGCATGCCGGTGAATAGCCTCCTTCGCAGCCGTTCTTAGGCTCGTCCCTCCCCACAGGAGGGACGAGCCTAAAAACGGCTGCGAAGGAGGCTATTCACCGGGTCGCCATAAAAAGAAAGAAATGTGCCCGTGATAAGATCGTCCTTCTCCAGAGTTCTTCCCTGTGAGTTGCTTGGTTTCTTTGGCCTTAGGTGGAAGACGATTATTAACTTGTACAAAATACAAAAACAACATAAATGTTTTTGCTCTTTGGCCATTTCAATTTCAGCAGGAAAAGAAAACAAACAGCGGTTACAAACATTTTCATTTTATACTTGACGTTTTATACTTGAAGTCATTTTATACTTGAAGTACATTCTATACTTGATCTAGAACTTGTTAAAAATCACTTTTCTTTACGTTGTGATCGCAGTATTTGGTGCAAATTTTTCTCGAGTACTCGGTTTCCTTGGTCATGTTCTACCGCAACATACCCATATGGCAGCAAATACCCCAGAGGACTATTAATCATCTATGTTTTGGAAGGGGGCCACCTTATCAGCACAGTGAGCCTAGCTCTTGGCATCGACTTGAATAGCGTTCATGGAGTTATCGCGCAATTCCAGGAGAGGTTTTTTCATTGCTGCATGCCTGGCTCCGCTTCTTTATGGTTATTCCAGGCAGCCAGTACTCTAATTTATTTAAATAATACCAATTATAATTAATACTAAGGCAAGAATAGAGTACAAAATAAAAGTGTTTTCTTCTTCATTGCGGAAGCTTGAAAGTGTCCAGAATGCACGAAACAACCTTTCTCTTGCCTGGTTATAATCCATTTGAAGTTGTTTTCCCCCCACTCGCTTCATTCGTGCAATCCACAGGGGCACCCAACGTCAATTTCGGAAAATATCTGTTCGGAAGACGATTTGAGATCTAGAATTTTCGGAACATTTGTTCTAAAATTTCTTGCTTGCCTGCCTGTCCTAGGATTTTCGAACATCTAAAAAATGAAATAATTGCCCATTTTTAACGGATTTTTACCCTAAAAAGGTCACCTAGAATTTTCGGGAGCCCTTTTTCTGGCTGAGTTTTGATCCCTATAATGTTCGGATCACTAGACTTTCAGCTAGGAAATCAGAACAGATAAAAACAATTTAGGGGGTAAAAATATAACTATATATCTACCGTTTAAACACCAAAATACGTTTAACAATGCTATGTTTAAGTGGTTTTGAACTATATTCTCGTTGGGTGCCCCTGAATCCAAACACTGGTTTCCCGGTGAATTTGGTGTTTGTGTGCTTCCAAATGTTTCACCTCAGTTCCTCTTACTCCTCTAGCGCTCATTTTCGTCTAGTTATGCCGTTTTCTTTGAATCCACGCATTCACATTGCTGGTTTTGCTTTCGTCCTCGTTCCATGGGAACGTCATATTCCTCCTCTTGATCTTGCTTTTCTGTTCGCAAAGTTTCGATCGGAATAAGATAACCAAAGTCATCTTGACGAGGAAGCCTCTCGTCTTCGACGCTCGCGAGTGAATCATGGGTTTCATCGGAAGGGGTCATTTCAAGAAATCCATTCTCATATTTCGGTTGTGAGTCGTAAATCTCAATCGAATCATGTGTGTTGTTATTGTCGAGGAATTTTAGGTCAGTTCCTTTGCCTTGAACCTTATCGGAATGGATAATTTCAAGGTAGCCATTTACATATTCTGGTTGTGAATCAGTAATATCGGTGTACTCATCTGTGTTTTGATTTTTGCTTTCTTTAAAGTGGGATCCTGAGCAGGGTACAACCGACTGGTCACTAGTCTCGTCAATAAGCACTAAGTAGTCGTTCTCGTACGTGATATCTGCCTCGCAAGTGGCATCGTGTTTTCCATCTATCACTTCCGTCGGGTCCGCTTTACGATGCGCCACACACCTAATTTTCGTGGGGTCCTTGATACTGCAGTAG
The DNA here is from genome assembly GCA_949126865.1 of Montipora capitata. NCBI lineage: Eukaryota > Metazoa > Cnidaria > Anthozoa > Scleractinia > Acroporidae > Montipora > Montipora capitata. The sequence continues at coordinate 65,181,281 of OX421446.1, forward strand.
ACTTTCCTTTCATTATTTTCTGAGAAGGTCTCCGCCTTAAATTGGTCTCTTGAAGAAAGAACTTTCTCGCCGAGGCCATTTATCGGCTTCATCAGTATTTTACATTTGTCTTTGAACGAAGTCCTTCTTAAATCTGTTTCATCTTCATACGAATCTGTCGTTGCGCATCCATAGGCAAAGGCCTTGTTTTTATGTTCCAAGTTATCCCTTTTTGGCGAATTCACAATTTCGACTGCCCTCTCCACATGAAGATTAATTTTTCTAAGCCACAAAATGACAGCTAAAGTGATCATCCAAAATAGGAACAGAAAAGATAGGAAACCCGATGACACAAGAAGAACAATGGTTTCCGCTTCAACTCCAAATGTCGTAACCATACCGGTGCTTGTTCTGGCAAAAAAACAGAACAGAAACCGTTAACGCTGAATTAAGGAAGAAGACTCTTTCCCTAATTGAGGAGGAAGAAGAAGTGACACCTTAGAAAAGAAGCATTTTGACCTCAATTTTTGCATCAATTACGCAGTAGATGTCAATTTATGCATTTTCTTACTCGTGCAACATCACAAGGGGTTCGACGGATGCGAAACTGTCGCTTCGCCTCGGGCAGGGGGGCTCCACTCGGTGAAAAACACTTTACTGGAAAGGATAAAAGTTAAAATGATATCATTTTCGCTTCAAATCGAGCACAAAAGGTCTTTTGTTTCTGTGGCTGGCAGATTTGAATAACAAGAGCAATGTTTGTAAACAGATATCTTTCCTATACCCGGCCACACATTTGCATATGAAGGCAAATAACTAATCACGGCAAATTCAATTCAGTTCAATTTACTTATTTATTAGCAATACAATGTCATCACAGTCCTAGACGACCCGCATTAGCAAAGCTCTTCTAGGTTGGCCACCTTTCTAAAACAAGTCCTGTGTGTCCCAGTAATGATCACATATAGTCACATAAAATAAAATCAAATCACAAAGAACATAAAAATTAAAAAATCATGCAGTTAATTAATTAATTCATTCATTCATTACAAAGTTATCAAGATACCACAGTTGAAACATGACTAATTGCAATGTAAAATGATTAGATTTAAATTTAAAATTAGATTAATCGAAGAGTTACTTTAACTAGCGTAAGTCAACATTGATCTTCTCTATTTCCATTAGT
>OX421446.1:65187445-65192445 GCA_949126865.1 Montipora capitata
AAGAATTGGAGATTCACACGAAGAAGGACAGCAAATTCCAAAAGGTAAATTAAAGACACACATATCTTTGGTAACTCTCTGTGATAGTAAGGGAGGTGAAATATTTTAAACAGCTGTTTTAGCATCAGTCATTTTCACAGATTATCCTGATGCATTCCTTTCTGCAATACAGAAATGAGCCATGCATGTTTTGAAATATCATCAATCCAGAACATCAGATGATATTTACAGTAAAAAGAATGCTAAAATTACAATAAACCTGTTCTTAAAATATATTCTTTAGGACTAGTCCCTTAGCTTTATTCATGCTAGGTAACAATAATTAATCTGGTAGGGAAAATGAGGTCTCCGTCAAGCAGTGCTTATCAAGGCACTGTAATACTTAACCATTCACTGGAGTGCTTAGAAAAACCCTGTGCTTCACAAAGCGAGGGTAAAGTGGAAATTGCCAAAAATTCAGTAAGGATCTGTGGGTTATTATAAATGACCCTTCCATCAACCAACTTACAAGCAACACTAAACAAAGGGCATTTTCTCAATGCAACATTTAAACTTTAAAGGTCGCCACCAATCAATGCTCAAGAGAGAGTGATAGCTAGTCAGCATCAACATAATCTTGCCTAAATTAATTTTCCCCATGAAACAGTGAGAACTTTCTGGTTTCAGTATTTTAGCAGTTTCTGAGAGATTAGATCTGCTTTTCTTGCTAAGTGGATTCATTCAGTTATGTATATTTACATAAATCTCATCAAGTAAAGCTATGACCCTCGCAGGTATGGACGCAATTTCAGCAATTGCATAGAGAAGCCTGAAAGATTCAGGACTTCAGTGGGATTTGAACCAGTGACCTTGCGATACCGGTGTGACGCTCTAACCAACTGAGCTATGAAGCCACTGACTTTGGGAGCTGGTCATTTGTGGGTTCTAATTTTCCCGTGAGGAATGAATCAATGAATGAAATGATATGAAAATAATCATATACTGAACTGTGGATATGAAATCAAGTAAAGCTATGATCCTCGCAGTTATGGACACAATTTCAGCAATTGCGTAGAGAAGCCTGAAAAATTCAGGACTTCAATGGGGTTTGAACCTGTGACCTCGCAAGGTCTCTACGCAATTGCTGAAATTGCGTCTATAACTGAGAGGATCATAGCTTTACTTGATTTCATATCCACAGTTAAGTATATGATTACTTTCATATACCATTTCATTCATTTACATGAATCTATCATTGAATCTTGGATGAATATTGAATCCTTTATCGTCACTAAAAATTGGGGTTGATTGTGATCACGAAGGTTTAAGTCAGTCTTAAAGATGAATAAAAGTCATGTGATCCTGCTTCAAAATCGTTCTACCAGTAATTAAATGTTATCCTTTATCTTACATGATCTGGAGTAACAGAATATAGAAAAATAGTAGATATACCAGTATGCATAATTTAGGCCTATCATCATAATCTAACCCTAGCTTACTTTTAGTAGGTTTTTGGTGGTCCTGGGGTATGATAATAAACAGTTTAACTTTATTTTTCTTAGATTTAAACAAAATGGTTACCGGTACCTTACCTCAAATCACGCAACAGGTCACTGAAATGCATTTACACATGGAGCCTCGTCCATATGTTCGCAAAGGTATTGTCAATATTATTTTTGTTAATTAACTTTGTTTTTTTTTTTTATGAAAGACAGCATGCTTAAGATGAAACAATACATTATTTTGTAAGATGTCAAGTCCAATGTACTTCTTATTTAAGAGCTATATTATGTAATAATCAGTCAGATGGTCATCTTTTTCAAAGGGCTAGTCTTGGATATGGCATAAGAATTGGAGCCTTTGCTTTAGAATGGGTCACAGGTCACTTGTTAATTTAGCTGAAGTATAAGAGTGTATATTAAGAATTTCATCTTAAATTACAGTTGGTCCAGAATTCATTGATGGATGGTGTTTTCAGAAGTGTAATTTAAGTGGCTTTCAATGTTGCGTAGTTTTTGAATCAGAAGGAATTGAAGATACAGACCAGAATTTTTTAAGTCTAGTTTAGGGTGAATTGTGTTGCAAAAAATGCTCTGTTACTGGGAAGGTCAACTTCACACATGCATCCAACTTTGCAGAAAGTATAACCCCTCCCTTAAAAGGAAACTCTGAATGCTGTTTCAAGCAACATGAAGAGACATTGTCAAATTAACCAGGAGTTCATCAAAGTGGTTGTCAACTGTAGCATTCTGGTTGTAGGTATACCGAGTCGTGAAAGCCTAATACATGTGAGAATTAGCTCACGCACAATGTCCCATTTATATTACACAAAGAAAAGATAAGGAAGTAGCTATGCTTTTGTGACAACCATTTCACACATCACATAAAAATAATTGATATTCATGAATGGCTGATGAATATATAGACTTTTTGACTGCGAGCATGCAGCTTGTCATTATTATTACGAACGGACCTCATTCATAATGGCGGCCAAATAACATATTCTTCTGTTTTAATGCTTAGCTAACACGCCTTTCTAGCCGTGGTACAACGAGCATTTTGTTTCAAAATGAGGGCAGCAGGTCTAATCAACATAAATACAAAAGAATGTAAAGGTGGTGGCCATTTATGAAAGTTTCGTATACCGACCTCTGAAACATATTGTAATTATTGCTTTAAAGATTTTGGTGTTTTTTCATTTTGCAGCTCTAGGTCCAGTTGAACATGGACAAGAGGGAAATGGCAGTACTTTTGATAGAAACAGTACTACAGGTGGCCAGGAAACTTTTGAAACAGAGAAAGTAACAAACCAGGATGATGCTTCACCTGAAGAAGCTCTTATTATCCCCCCTACTGATACGACTAAACTTCCTCCACACATCCACCCAGATTCTGAAGACGTTTACCCCATGACAGCAAAACCAAGAGGGATTGCTTTAATCATAAACATAGAATATTTTCTTCCCAATAGTGAGAAAACTCAGAAGGAACGCGAAAAAGAAGAGTTAGACACTCGAGTAGGATCAGAGAAAGACCTTAAAGCTCTTCACCGACTATTTGGTGCTCTCGATTTCAAGGTCAGAATCAAAAGAAACTTGACAGAAACAGAACTGCTGAAAACTTTAGAGGATGTTTCTAGTGAGGACCACAGTGCATATGACTGTTTTGTTCTTTGCCTAATGAGTCATGGAAAGGAAGGGCAATTCTATTGCGCAGATGGAAAAACAGCCTCCATAAATAACATAACCAACTATTTCATCAATTCAAGTTGTGTAACTCTAAAAGGAAAACCAAAGCTTTTTTTTATCCAAGCTTGTAGAGGTAACGTGAAAGAGAGAGGCGTTGTGGTAGATTCACCAAGCACTTCTGGTCCACAGGAGGCTTCAGGTGAAGACGACGAAGACAGAGGTTGGTCTTTTTCATTTCCACAAGAAATCGTCCCTAATCGAGCAGATATGCTGATGGCATATTCGACTGTCAGTGGTTATGCTTCATTCAGAAATCCAGTCGCTGGAAGCCGATTTGTGCGATGTCTTGTGGAGGTATTCCAAGAAAGAGCAAACCATGAAGATGTACTCAGTATGCTTACAAAAGTGAATGATGAACTTGGTAAAATGGGTGAAATTGACCAGAAGCAAGTGGGACAACCCACTTCAACGCTGCGAAAGAAGGTTTTCTTTTGGCCAGGACTTTAGGTCCTCCAACTGCCAGTTTGAAAATCATGTAAGATAAAAAATCGGTTATGCATATGGCCCACTTGCTGTAAAAATTTGTCGAAACTGAAAGACAGACAGGCATATAAACTGCTTCAAATCGCAATAAAGTAGCTGAACACCTAATAACAATGATTGAAACAGCGCACGTAGATTTAAAAGGCTGCAAGGAGCATGTAATTACAGGTGCATCAACTAAATTACTCACGTAGACTCAAGGTGAAAACAAAGGTTTTAAATACATGTACATGCGACATGTTGTTCTACAACAACCTCTAACAGCCTACAATTGAGCATATGATGGATGAAGAGATCAACGCCTGAATTCGCAGTACAGCAGTTACCTGTTGGACAACTGAGAAAGAGTATTTGACTGCAGAGATCTAACCGTTGAGACCAAAGTTGAGGTCTATCGTCAATGTGACACACCTCTCCTTGCGTTTGGTAGTGAATCATGGATCATAAACACCTTAAACAGCTTCGGGACATTAAAGGTGGGCAGACGCGAGGGGTCATGTTGCAGGGGTTATGTTGCAGCGACAAAAAACGTGTGTAGTGCACACTGAGGCGACATATAGCAGGGATGTGTAGCGGGGACAAAATCACAACATGTGCACACACATGAAATGTTGCAGGTACATGCTTAATTAAGGGATATGTTGCAGCGACATGTCCCCTCGTGGGAACTGATACTTTTATAATTGTGAAACACCAATTTGGGGGTGATTTTCTCCCCGCTACGTGTCCCATGAAGTTCGACAAGTTGAACTTCATGGCATACAGCGCTGCAACATATCGCTGCAACAACCATGTCCCCGCTACACGACCCTAATGCATGTCGTCTCAGTGTGTACTAGACACCTGTTTGTCGCTGCATCATGTCCGTGCAACATGACCCTTTGTGTCTGCCCACCTTTAGAGGAGGCTGGTGTAGAAGATAATGAAATAAAACTAATGAAAACACGCCTGCGTTGGATGGGACATATCGCGCGAGGATGGATGATAAAGACCAGTCAAAGGACTTCTGTATTCAGATCTGGCAGAGGGATCTTGGAGAACTGGTCAGACTCTACTTCGATACAAAGACACCTGAAATGATCGATGCACTCCGTCCTATTTGGAAAGATGCTCACTGCGTGGAGTTTTGCCGTCAACAATCGCAGCAAATGGAGATTTCTCGTCGAAAAGTCTTGTCTGAGCGAGTTGCTACCAGAAAAAGGGAAGAAAATTCCAGACGTCGAGCTAAACGACACGGACAGCGAAATGGACGCTCTTGACAGCACTGAGAAAGATTATGTCAATCATGAT
>OX421446.1:65199945-65207445 GCA_949126865.1 Montipora capitata
TGCACATTCAAATAGCCTTAATTTTCTTATTGGACAAATAGCATCAGTTATCCAGTTTGAGAAAAAATATGCCTGGTCAAGAATTATTAATACTAGTTGTTAATTCAGCCTTGTCTTTATGATACAAAGAATAATTCAGGTCCCAGTAAGTTATCTGTCTTAGCCCTGTTCTTCACCTCCTCAGATTACTCCTTCCTCACTCTGCAGGCATGTAATTATTCTTCATAATATTATTACCATACTGATAGCAGTGTACGAAATTAGCAGTTGTCCGGTCATCACAGACAACCAGAAAGTTCTGGGCAACTAGTTTTTGGTAAAATGAAAAGGTTGTTGCCCAAAGAAAAAACAACAAACAACCCGGCCAAAAGTAGAAAATGTACATGTATTACATAATCAGCACCCGACTCACTCTACGATTTTTTGTTGTCAATGTTTGATAGTAGTGTGAAGTTAACAATTAATTTGCTGCAGTTTTAAGCAGACTGTTTCCCCTGTTTTTAATATCTGTAGCTTATACAGAAAATTGTTAGATAGAACAATTCACATATAGCTGACAGTGGAGGTTGAAGGCTCCATTTTGAAAATGCTAAAACTTAAAGCCAGACTTCCAAAAAATAACCACAGGCACACACTTAAAACTATGGGATACTCAAGCTCCAATACCGTGGGATTGCATGTCAACATGGCATGCATTTAATCGTAGGGAGTTTCCCAATGGACAACCAAGTGTTTATCAGGGCAACCAAATTTATGGATTTAGTGGCCCGGCTTTTAAAACGGGGACAACCTTGGAATTTTTTTAATTTTGAGCACTGCTGATCAGCTTCATTTGTCACCAATAAATTATTTATTTATTTATTTATTTATTTATTTATTTATGTATTTAATATTTATTAACCTTTGCTTTCCAAAAAGGGCCCCTCATAGAATGTACTCTGTCTAATGTCAGTATTTTTCTTGTCAGTGGGGAACTCCATTCAGACACAAGGGTTAAATTATAATTTTAATGAAGTTAACCATCATGAGCTTAGTGAGAAGTCATAATTTACATAAACAGGCTCACATGGAAACTTTAGGACATCTTACAGCTGTATTTTCTAGTTCTCCTGTAGTTTTTAAACAGTCGTTTAGCAGTAGTCCTGATCTGACAGTTCTCAAGCAGTTTTTGTGAAGTGTTCCCCTTCCATCCCCACCCTCTTTGTTTTTTTCCTTGCTCTCTGTCAAATCATTATGCAGCTGTAGATGGTTGCTACGAACAGGGGCTCATATCTAGATTGCACAGATTGGCCAGACATGAGGGTGGTGTTCTATTGAGGGGTTGGCTTGACATAGTGGAAGCCTCTGGGGTACATCAGGCACCCACCTTCCATTTAACAGAATAAGCTCAGTGGCTAACCACTCTACCAATAAACCGTCATTTGTTGGTTTCTCCTTCAAACAATTTTGGCCACATTGATGTTAAAGCCAACACACTTCATGTGAGTGTGGATGGCTTGTTTCTATAATGGTATTTTTGTGTTTGTTTGCAACTGCAGAGATATCAGAGGTTTCTTGACAATACAGTTCCTCATCTCCTACCTAGATGGATTGCTACATTTGTTATGATGGTTCTGTTTTTGTCTAGGATTTTTTATTTGCAGGTAGGACTGTACTCTTGTGTCCATATAATTTGCCTTTTGCAATGTACTTGTACATGTAACAACTACTATACATGTAACTTTATTTTTTCCTTGGTCAATATTTAACTGTGGGGTTAAAAACTCCAGGCAGCAAGGTAACGTCATACAGGTAGTTTAGGGACAATATTGACATGTGCGGGAATACAATTATAGAGGACACAAAACGCAAGACCTTAAATAATTTGGAGTAATGATCATGTGATAAGTGATATTATCATTCAATGTATTTTGTCCTTCCTTTTCATTGGCCGAGAGCTCACCACATGACCTGCAAATAACTACCTACGAATAAGTGTTTTTGCTGTAAATAATATTCTGCTCATGCGCAATTGAAATCACACTCTTAGTTGATCTAAAGAACAGTGAGAATACAAAGAAAGGAACAAAATTTCAACGTATTTCGAAAGTATCTGAAGGAAAGAAAGGTAGACGAAGAGTCACTCTTGTCATGGACGTGAAGGACAAGTTGGCGAATGCATATGTACTGAAGAGATTTTATGCTGAAGCCAGAAAAAAGAATGGTGAGCTTTACACCAAAGCTTCACTTGTCAAGATACGCTTCAAAAACTGTGAAATTCTTCAGCTTTGTTGATGCCTAGTGTTATTGAATGTTTGAATGTACAGTGTGTAAGTACAATTATAATTATATAATTGCAAATATAAATTATGCTGAGAAGGAAACCAATTGATTGGTGCCATTACTCGACTCTGCAAGGCAGCGCGGGCTTACGGCTTCTTGGAAACAAAAAAAAAAACAAACGCGATGATCGAATGATAAAACAATTATTGACCTCGGTTGTCGCAAAATATCGTGATTTGTCAGTGTTTCGCAGATCAATTATTTGCCTCAGCCTTCTTCGGCGAATAATTGATCTGCTCGTCACTGAGAAATCACGATATTTTGCTCAACCTCGTCCAATAATTGTTAAATATTAGCAGCAGACTAAAAGACTGCAAATAAATGCAGTGTAAGTGATCAAGTAATTAACCAATCAATTATTGATTAATTCATTAATCAAGTGTGTCATTATAACTGAACAAAAATTACATAAAAAGATGTTTCATTCTCAGATTTCACTTTCAGTGGTGTCTTCTCCTACAGGTTTTTCAATATTCATAGCTGACAGTGCCATTTGTCCCTTCTTCTGAGGAAGTTATAAGAGCTTCAATCTCACAAATTTCTATGTTTTCCCTGCAAGTACAGTGTATGCAGTATGCATATTCCTTCAAAAGAAAGTGTATGCAGTATGCATCTCCCTTCAAAAGAAAGTTCCTTGCTTTCTCCAGAAGTTATGTAGACTGCTACATTGTACATATAGCTAGCAGTCCCTTTTAAGTCAGTGGAGGAGCCCTCTCAGCTCACTTGCATGATTAAAGGAGGCAACTCAGCTGACTTAAACGGAACTTCCAGCAGTCTATCCAGAATTAAGTAAACAATAATTATTCAAGAGTCACTTGTATGATTTTTCAGGTTCTAAATCTCACCACTTGTTGTTACATGTACATGTATAAACCAATTTTGTACACGTCTATGAGGAGCCTCCTACTGGGTTGTCAAAATCTTCTGGCAACCCACACAATTTCCATCTACTTTCATAGTTTTGGAACCCTGGCTGGCTACAACTTGCCAGAATTAAGTACTAAAGAACAATAATTATTGTCCACGATTTTTAATTAATTATTTTAATTTTAACAATGACTGTATCAAAAGGATACCACCAGACATACATTGTAGCATCCACATTAGACTACCAAGAATTAAACATGGCATCTGACAGGATGCGGCAATGCGGATCCGCATAATTCACTGAAATCTGCATCTTCCGCATAATTCCGATATTTTCCGCAAAAAACAGAAGAAATACCTGATATTAGTGATAAAGCAGCTCCTTAACATCCTCAAAAATATAAATGCCGAAGAAATTGACTGTTTTGAAAGGCTTATTTTCCTGAACATTGAAGAAAACACACCATTTCGTTCGCAAGATGAAAGTTCGTAAGAAAGATCGTAAGCAGTTTCCGCGCATTTTTTCGCCAATGAGCCTGGACACTAGTTTTTGTTCCTACAATGCTTTCCATTGGACGAGAAACAGTTACTTCAGCAAATGACGTGACTGATAAGGAACTAAGTCAGTGATCGAGGGAATGGATCGCGTTCCAAAGGTGTTACAATTTTGCTCCATTATCTCCAAATTGAAACAAAATTCATGACGAGAAACAAAATAATTTTTTATCGCTTTATTTATTTTACCAAAAGTTGCGGCAAAATCCCAACTGCTAATCCTTTTATTTCAATGGTGAAAGCTGGTCGCAAATTGGTGAATCCTCCATGTATTTTAATCACAAAGGGCAAAAATTCAGTCACAAATGCGATTGTATTGGTTGCAATTTCGATTACGGATTTACCGTAAGCATGTAAATACATTGGACGGGCCTAATTATTAGTTTTATAACTTGTTTAAATTTCCGCATAATCCGGTATAATTTCCGCATAATCAACGCATGTTCCGCATAATATGGCCAAAAATTTCCGCGTAATCTTTAATTTTTTTCCACATCCTATCAGAAGCCATGATTAAATGAGAGTCAACGAAAAAAGGCATTTTTCTATCATGGCGGCATGGTTTTCATTCAAAATTTGTGGATTTTATATTTTTATTGTAGATTTTAAATAGTTTTATATTTTTAATACTTAAATATCTTTAATACTTTTGTATTGTTAGGATTTCAACATTGTAATATTAGCATAGGGTGTTAGAGCTTCTGTTGATGACAGTAATAATTATTTGTGTTTTGAAATTAGTGAAGGAATTTCCCTGTTAAAAAAAAGTATATTCTTCTTTTCCTCCTCCTCCTCCTCCTCCTCCTCCTCTTCTTCTTCTTCTTCTTCTTCTTCTTCTTCTTCTTCTTCTTCTTTTTCTTCTTCTTCATCTTCATCTTCATCATCTTCATCTTCTTTCACAGGGATGGTAGATACTACATGTAGTAGTTACATGTACACCTGGTATTTACCATGAGGTCCCCTCACCATTTATTTTCAAATATACATATATACTATACCATGTGTGGACAGCAAACTGATTTGATATGATTTGACCTAATTTGTCTTCCTTCACAGGGATGGTATATAGTTACATATGCACTTGGTATTTACCAACTTAATTTGTTTATCGCATTCCTGACACCTAAGATTGATCCAGCACTAGAAGAATTAGGTGAGAGTGACATAGGTGTGTTCCTTTACTTGCTATTATTTTAATCAGTAGAGATAACAACAGGGGAACCTTGATACAAAGTGTGCAGTGACAAGGCTACTCATTTCTTATATTTTACTATGATTGCATTCAAAATCAATGTCTCAGATAACGTGTACATGTTTGTTGCTCTTGGTTCTTTGTCAAGGTTCCTTTGTATGTTCTCAGTGACTTTTAAAAGTAAGAGTTTGATATAATTATTTATAAAATAATTAGGGTAGTTTGCACACTCTCATTGGTCAATAGCTGTGTTTAGATGAGAGTATGGAAACACGACTGTGACATACGAATTTTGATTGGTCATGTATTGTCAGATGTGCGTTTCGATTGGCTGGTGGGCATACTACATGTACATGTATCTGAGAGATACATGTATTTAAGCAATAGAGGACATTTTCCGTGTTTCCATAGCCTCATCTAAACACTCTGGGGAGGTGGGAGAATTCTTGACAGTTATGCAACCCGAGACGCAGTCGAGGGTTAGCATAACTGTCGAGAATTCTCTCAACTCCCCAGAGTGTTTAGATGAGGCTATGGAAACACAGAAAAAAATCCTCTATTGCTTTCATAAAATATTTCTCAAAGATAATTCAACAAATGAAGGAAAATGCTGTTTTTTTTCCTTCTAGATTGAAACAGATTTTCTTGATACATGCTCATATTTCCTACCAACCAATCAAAATACGGGTCTGACAACACATAACCAATCAAAATTTGTGTGATGTGACACAAGTGTTTCCATACTCTCATCTAAACACAGCTATTGACCAGTGAGAGTGCACGCACTATCCTAATTATTTTATAAAATACTACATGTATATTAAACAGCATCTAGTTAATATTAATTTTGTTGTCTATGTTATACGTGATAGAAATAGCAAAGTTGAAAATGGGCAATGCTAGAAGGTGGTGGTTTGCTAACTCCTCGGTACCAGGAATCTGGGGGGCATCCCTGGAATTTTTGCGAGGAGTTTCTTGTGGTACTGGTAACATCTTTTTGTCATTTCAAAGTGTCCCGATACAAACCTTCATGGCATCTTCATAACACAACACCAGTGGAAGAGTCAAGCTCCTGTTATGAGCTTAGGCTGCCTGTGATTAAGACATGTTTCCTTTTTAGCAATGCCCACCGGCAGGGTTGTCATGAACAGGCCCTTTCCCCTACAGATCATCCCCTGGTTCCTCTGACCTTTAAAGGTGCTATTTCATGCAATTTTAGTTGTACATGTGCGTGTTATTTCATGACGCACAAAATGCCCATAAAGTAGAATGGAATAACATTGCAATAATCACTAGCAATTGTAAAACAACGTGATAGAAATACAACAATTTAAGCTGAAAAGATGAGTTGATGGACAAAAAAGGACAAGACTGAAATGGATCGTCTTAAGTAATCTTGAAAAAGGTTGGCCTAATGATTTTCAGATTTACAACAATTTCGTATTACAATTTTCAAATGTTCAAAACCTTGTGATTACCTAGCATTTCCCTGTAACACTTCAAAATACAGTAGTAACTCTACTGTTCTCAAACTGATCTAAAAATTAGTTCAAGGGAATTTTTTTTCTTTCTTCTTTAATTATTTCTCATCTGCAGAAGAAGATGGTCCAGAACTTCCAACTAAAGCAGACCAAGAGTTCAGACCTTTTATAAGAAGATTACCAGAGTTTAAATTCTGGTGAGAATCAGTTCAACATTGCCTCATACTCTATAATAATTATTATTACATTAAAATATAGTGGTTTTTTTTTTCATATTTCCCTGGCACTTTCATGTGTAATGTTTTCTGCAATGTGTTTTATTTGCAATGATGACTTGTATTTCCAATTATTCAATAATAAATCATTATTCCATGAGTTCTCATAAGACATGAGGTAGTAAATTATAAAATAGCTAACGAGGTGCGTAGCGCCAAGTTGGCTATAACCAGTTTCATAATTAATCATCCAACAAGCGCAAATGGAATAATAATATTATTATTGTTATATGACATTTTCATTACTGGTAAATTCTGAACGCTTGGACGCTTGGAAATTAAAATTTCGCTTCCTGCACAAATTTTTCAACTTGGTAACACTTGATGCAATCAGTTTCCAAATTAGGTCATACAGCTGTACAATAAATTATTGAGGTTGAGTGAACGAATCAGAAAGCTAGAAACGCAACATCTGAGGTGGCAAATTTAATAATTTTTTCAGTTATCAATGAACGAAATGATATATGAAATGAATCACATACTGAACTGCAGATATGAAATCAAGTAAAGCTATGATCCTCGCAGTTCTGGAGCAATTTAGCAATTGCGTAGGGAAACCTGAAAATTTCAGGATTTTAAGGGGGTTTGAACCTGTGACCTCACGATACCGGTGCGACACTCTTACCAACTGAGCTATGAAGCCACTGGCGTTGGGGGTTAGAGCGTCGCACCGGTATCACGAGGTCAAGGGTTCAAGTCCTGTTAAGTCCTGAATTTTTCAGGCTTCTCTACGCAATTGCAAAAATTGCGTCCATAACTGCGAGGATCAAAGCTCTACTTAATATCAGTTTTAATGTACACTGCATAA
>OX421446.1:65212445-65242445 GCA_949126865.1 Montipora capitata
CTATGATCGGGTTTTTGCAACTGTTAGGTCAAAGACGATTAAATGTAGTGTCACTTTCTGTATGTTCCTTTTTGTGAGAACGTTTGCTCGAATACTCCTGCGGTTGTAGGTCAATCACCAGGGCTGGTGAACATCTTTCATTCTTTTTGCTGTGTGAAAAACTGTAGGTTATGATCCTGAAAACACAAAATGCGAAGGGTTAAAATAACATAATTACAGCCATTCTAGTAGACATAATCCACTTTTCTTTTTGCCAGCACCAAGAAAACGGACTCTGGCCACAGCCAAAGCACAAAGTCTGCGAATCACGAACTTCCACAGTCTTCTGCGCATTCTCAGAAATTCGAAACAATAACGATTGTCAATACAACATTAGGGACTAGGGAGCTTAAGATCTACGACGGCGACGTCGACGAAAACGTTCCCTCAAAATAGAACTTTGCTTCGGTATAAGTCTTTGGCGATTATTCCATCTCGTTCACGTCGTACAATGTGGGCGAAGTATCCTAAAAATAAATTGGTACGAGCGGTTTCAGACTGAAAATAAAGAATGAAAGATTCTCTGTTACATGCTCATGTTGTCGTCAAAATCTAAAATTTAGCGATTTCACGTCGTTGTCATGCAGAGAACCGCAAAAATATGAGCTAAAATCCGTGCCGCACGTGCAGCACGACTATTTATGCTCTTTTTAACCAATGATATCGTTGTGTTGAGGCGTTTTCGTCGACGCTTAAGCTCCCTACTTTAAGGAGGCTCGAAATAGTTTCTCCTTTTTTCAAACAAATAAACATATTCTGTCCTTAGATACAGTTAGGGCAATCATATCAAGACGAAATTTGGCCAGGGTATTAAGTACCTATCGTAGATTTCTCACATTGTTTTCCTCCAAAATAATGTTACCATGGCAACGATATTAGGCATTTCTTTGAGCCTTAAAATCAACATATGTTGTCCTTTTTGAAGAAACGGGACGGTGAAATTTTCCCATTCAGCGTTACCAGATAATGTTAGAAATACTCTCTAAAATATTTAAAATTCAACAAAATCTGTAGGTCAGTGTTTCAGAAAAATAAGTTTTTTTTGAATTGTGACTCTAATTTTTTTTTTCACCTACAGAATTTTTTTAAATTTTAAAGACAAACGGTTTAAATTAATCTAAGCTAACATGCAAAAAATGAAAAAAATTCACCGTCCAGAAGCAGAGATATAAACGAGTAAGGTTGCAAAATCAGGAAAAATTAGGGGGTTACAAGATCAGCATTTACGCATGCGTCACCCGCTCATTCGAGTCCGCGCGTTAAGTCCGCGCGCGAGTGGAGCTACAGGTCAACACAAACGGATTTAAGCGACTATTAAACCGTTTAAGTAGAATTTTCGTAGTTTTCGTGAATAGGAGATGTCTATTTATATTCCATGTATATAGGAATTGGAGAAAGGTAAGCGAAATTAGCGGTATTTGTTTATTTCTGGTGACCCATTTGAATCATGAGCTGACGCAAGCAGCTTACGAATTGCGTGTGTGGCTTACGCGCGCGCGCTCAGCTGAAAACCATTTCGAGCCTCCTAAAGGCCATGTTACATGACGCAATTTTTCTTGCAACTCGCATCGCAACAAACGTTGCGTTGCAAGTTGCGAGACAAAATTCACGTGTAACACCCCATTTTGCAACTGCAATTGTTGCGTTGCGAGTTGCGAGAAAAGTAGAACGACCCTCTACTTTTCGCAACGTTGCGAGACAAGTTACTTGCGTGTGACATCCCCTCTGTAACTCGCAACGCAATTTTGTCAGAATGGGTCTATCAGAGCTCATCTTTCGGCGACTTAGCGCGTCCGCCATCTTGTTTGTTATTGTACGCGTTGCAAGTTGCGAAAGAAGTTGCCAACGTGTAACATACCCTCTGCAACTTGAAAGGTTTTTTATTCGTCATCGTTGCGTTGCGAGTTACAAGAAAAATTGCTTCGTGTAACATGGCCTTAAGATCTACGACGCGGTCGACACCGAAGATGCCATGAAACAACAATATGATTGGTTAAAAGAGGAAAAATAATCGTGCTGCACGTGCCGCACGCATTTTAGCACATAATCCGCGTGCGTTGCTCTTCACACCATCAATGTGAAATCACCAAAGTTGACGTTTTGACGACAACGCAAGCGTTCAAATGTGAATCTTTCATTCTCTATTTTGCTCTGAAACCGCTCGTACCAATTTATTTTTAGGATACTTGGCCCACATTGTACATGACGACGCGAACGAGATGTCCAAACCACGAGAAACTTAGGTGACGTTAGCTTTTTCTCAAACCGGAAGTTGGTTCGTTTACGCATGCGCAGTTGATCTGAGAACAAGCGTGAAGAAGGACGAGGAAAAATCTTCGATGCAAACAACAGTTTGTGCGGTGATTTTTTGCTTGTGAGTGGATTTTCTTGTCAGCTCACGATATGATGACGTTAGTCACCGGAAGTAACATTTCACTTCCTTAGCAACGTGCGAAAAATAAGTCTGAGGGCCCTTAAACTCCCTACTATACCATTACCGCGACTGTGCGTGTTTTTGTATGTGGCCAAAGTCGACGCCAAAGTCCGTGTTCTTGGAAATTGTTCTTGGAAGGGTTATTTGGCGCTGACCAAAAGAAAAGCGGGCTCTGGGAGCGAGAATGAATTACAGGCAAAGGATCTTTTTTTAATGCACACATGTTCTGCCCATCGAATGATCGTCCCAAAATCGTTCCTTTACTGATTGCAGTAGGGTTCTATTTGAATGACGCCAACCAAAGTCTAAGTAATTAATTTGGCCAATGACAACTCACGCAGTCTCAATCATTCGCCCTTGTCACACGGCGGCCATATTGTCCCGGGAGACCACAAAAGCTTTGTTTTACCACGCCAAGCCTCACCCCCATAGTTTCCACTGCGAGGCTTGGCGTGGTAAAACAAAGCCTTTTTGGGCTTTCGGGACAGTATGGCCGCCGTGTGACAAGGGCGAATAACGTAAAGGGAAAAACATTTAGTCGGTGCCAAGCGTCAATGGGAGGAGTGCGATCTGGGGACAAGTCACAGTTGGTTTTGCTCCTATCTGTGATTGGCTGAGAATATATGAGTTATTGACCTAGCGTTAGGTCAAGATGGCGGAATATTGGCGAAGTTCTTTTTTTCACGTGTTTATGTCGAGGTCCATAAACACGAAAAAAGGAGTCCAATATCCAGCCACCTTGACCGAACAAGCTTGGTCAATAAAGGATTTATTAAATGGGATAAAACACCAAAAAATGATCTTTGATCTTGCGGGACCTTAGCAAGAAATCCCGAGCGGGCAAGATAGCTCAATCTTGCCCGCTCGGATAGCCAATCACAGCGCGGGATTTGGTTCATCTTGCCCGCTCATGGAGCTACAATAGTCATATAACAAGGTCACCAAGCGAAGAAATGCAAGCAAGAGTTGACCCCTGAAGGGCAGAGTTTTGTCGCTTTTATTTTCAAGTCCTTTTTACGCCTGTTTTGATCGCTGCTATAAAACAGAAGCCGTAAAGACCGCAGCCATAACACAGACAACAAAAACAAAAACGTTTAGACAATAAAGCAATAGTCTACTTACCCGGACAAGGAATACAGCAGCTTTTCATGTCGCTGTCAATAGAGTTCTGACAATATCCTTTGGGGCATACCGTACGTCTACAGCTGGTTATACCATCCTAGCAGGAAAAACATAGTTCGTGCCGGCAGAAAATGATGTTACTTTGGTGACTGGTAATTTTGAACTTTCATGGTTCTAATTGGGCTAAAATTGGTATTTATTCTTCTCACGAGAATGACGAATATACTGACAAGAACCATTTGATGACAATATTTAGGAAAACCAAGTGTGGCGCGCGTGGGGAGTTTGGACGAAGATTCATTGCTGTAGAGCGACTTTCATATGACCTTGACAAAGAAACGTAAAAACAGAACGTAACCAAAAATGCAAAACATGCTTATCGAACAAGAACTAGCGCGAATTTTCATTGGCTTAGCGAACGCGGATGCAAGCAACGTCATCTTCCAATGGAACTTTTTGGAAAGTTTCGCTTTGACGTCATTTGAAATGCAGTAATGTGATTGGGCAATTGAACTGTTTACTGTCCATCTTGGCGGGAATAAGGAGAAGTTTTGTTTTAATTCAAACATGAAACAAATTGCGAACACTTTTTCAAGGTCATACGAAAGTCGCTCTATCTATTTCGTTCGAGCTCGCTGTTTTCAAGGAATAATTGAATCTTTTTTCTTCACAAAAGTCAAAGAAAAATGTTCAAATTTGATTGCCGCCCAATTTCATGCTCGAAACGAAGACTGTTGGCGTTCTCTTAATGGAAATTTGGAAAAATTCAATCTCACCTTGCAATTACATGTTATGCATCTGGACAGTCCGAATAGCGGAAAATATGGCTGCCATGTTTGACCGTCTTTGAACTTGCTACCGCTGAAAGAACAGCCTACAGAATGATAAGGAAAGACAACTACAATTTAAGAGACCCATTTTCTTAGGCTAATTGTATCTCTGAGATATGTCTTCCACGCAATTTTAACTTTTAGCCCCTTACTAACTGAGTGCGATAGCTGTACTGGGCAATATTGGCCCGAGGTCGTGGCAGTGCGGACCTAGCGCAGACCGACCGAGGGCCAATAATTCCCAGTACGGTCCTGAGCAAGTGAGGTTAGTTAGTTGTTTATTATAGACCGTATTCATAAATGGCGGTCAAGAAATTATTATTCTTTTGTCTTTGTGCTAATCACCCTCACTAGTCTCACTTTGGAACAAAAATTATTTTGAATTTTGCTCGTGTTTACGAGGCTAGTTAGGATGATTAGCATAAAGACAAAAAAGTAATTACTTAGCCGCCATTTATGAATACGGTCTATATGGCATCGTTTCCATCAGCAAACTTTGAACGGTAGCCTTTTGCATGTAAATTCCGCTTGCTATAATTGTACTGTTGTGATGAAAAAATTAAATTCCGCTTTATTAAAACTTCTTGTGCCTCGCTCAACTTAATTTTCTCGGGAGAGAGAAAAATGTGGAAACGGACCGTTTCCATGGTAATGGTCCGTATTGTAAAATCCCGACCGAAAACCAGCCAATGAGAGTGCTCTGTTTAGCCTGAGACTTGCTTTCCAGATAATAAATAGTATTATTCCCAGAGGTCAGTACTTTTTGTATCGTATTTATCTTCTTCTCTAAATTATACGTGCACCTCTTAGTGTACAAATTATCATCCGTGTTCGCTGATGAAGTGTACAATAGGTACATTAGGAACGGGAGATCTCCAGTGTGTTGGCAAGTCATTAGGGAGCTTAAGCAAGCGCGTTTTTGAGACGCGGACGGACACCGGAAGACAACATTTCGCGTGCCAGGACAGTGGTATCTCCCAGATTTTTATACTAATCATCTCTAATGGAGCAAAGATACTTTGAAAAATAATTGTGGTTGTGTGAAGACAAGTTAAAAGAGAATACAGCTCACTTCCGGTTGCCGTCCTCGTCTCAAAAACGCGCATGCTTAAGCTCCCTATTGTGAATCTCACACCTGTCTCTTTAAAATATTGCAACTCATTTGTCAAACAAAAGTGTGATGTTGTACTTTAATTACCTATCGTCACCTAAAACTACAAAATCCTTATCCTGCTAGTTTGGCACAGCACGCTAAAAGGGTGACATTAATTTGATGAATAGCCCATTTCCGAGTTGCGCATGCCTCAGTTTTAAAGAGAGTCCTGGTGCACAACCATTCAAATGGAAATGAGTTGCGTATTCTTATGCAAATCAAACTCATTTCCCTTACAATAGTTGAGCACCAAGATTCACTTCGAAACCGAGACAAACAGCAATTCGGAAATGGCCTATTGTATGGGGATTTACCTGCTGAACATGTGACCTGAATATCGAGTTTCTATTGGCTATCATTCTCGTAACGTTTATACATCTTATTAGACTATAGAAGTACAACATGAAAAAAGTCCTACCTTTTTTACTACTTTTCTTGTCTTTAATATTTCCTGATTTGCCGTCTTCGTTATCTAAGGCAGAAAGAGAAAAATTTAAAGGGGTGGTCTGTTACATCATTTCCAGAAAGAAAAATCCTAGCTATTAAAAGTTAATAAATTCAGTTACATATTTGATCAGATGCTCCTTGTGACACATCCATTTTAAACAACAGATTTCCGGTATTCCATAGTATTTAAAGTTCTTAAAACTTTAAAACTGTATTTAAGCTCATTCATCCAAAAGAGGTATTTATATTTTACTGTGTTTTACCCGTCAAATTGCGACTCTCTTGAAATGGTTAAAACATTTACATTACTATGCCCGCGCTTATTGCACTGAAATGGGCACTGTGCGTTTCTCATATTCAATGCAAGCCAGGAGCCCATGACTTGAAGCGAACAACTCTCATACTGATGTCACGACATTTTTACAGACCTATCTATTTTTAGACTACCTTTTCCAGAAAAAAAAAACAAAGGCAGTTCCTTTTCAGTGACACTATGACGTCAAGTTAGTTTCTTGTAATTGGTCATCGGGCTCCTGCAGCCGCGGGAGTCTCATTAGCGTTAAATTCAATCGAAAAATAAATCGGTCTATAAAAACGCCGTGATAGAAATATAGGGCTGTTGTTCGCTCCTACCATAATCAAACTCACCAGGACATCGCATACAACAATCTGTCATGCGCAGTTTCATGGGATTTCTACAATTGAGGTCTGGGCATTTTACTTTTCTACAGGATATGTTCTTGGTGTCTTCCTGTGGTCAAAGAGAAAACCAAAAGAGTTAGCATTGTGATACCGTACATCAGTTATAAGCTTAGAGAGGATTTTTTCAGTCACCCTCAGACACAAAGGTACCCTGCGAGAAGAATCTCTTTCGATCTTCCTAGATAAGTCGGGAAGAGGAAAGTAGACTCTGCCAGCCGCCTCGACATTTCGTGTTGAACATGCGTTAAAAATTCAAACGTATTCGGGAGTCAGTCACGCGTGACTAGTGAACAAACAGCTGGCAAACACACGACAAACAAGGAATCATTTCCTTGGAAACCAGGAGCCCATCTGGAGCGTGCAACTTCCATACAGCGTCTGTGAAACGGCGTTTTCACAAGTAGGTTTATTTTTAGACTAGCCCTTCCCGCGAAATAGGTCAAAAAACAAAGGCAGTTCCGGTTCGGTGACCCTATGTCGTCAGCTTAATTTCTTGTGATTGGTCATCGGGCTCCTGTGGGAGTCTCATTCGCGAGGAATTCAATCTAAAAATAAATCGGTCTGTGAAAACGCCGTTACACGAACACAGTAGAGTTGTATGCTCCGGGTCATGGGTTCCTGTGGAAACTCAAGATAGTTCTAGTTCTTAAATTGCCATGTCAATATTTACTGAAAAAGTTTACAGGTTTCTCAATTCTGGCAAACTAGTTTCTGTAACCAACATACGGAGGAAATACTCATGGGAATTTAGACAGTTAAAAATGGCATGCTGTTTGTAAATTTAAACAAATATTAATGACGCATGGCGACTGATTATGCGCACGAATAAAAAAAAACAGGTTTGACAAGTGGAAACTGGACTGACTCATCCATTTCTTTGGATGAGCGGCAAATCATAGAAAGAAGAGGCGGCTGGCAGAGTCTTCTTTCCTGCGCAGGGTGACACAAAGGTAAATCAAAACATGGAAACAAGTGCAAAGATACTCACAAAAAGGACGGGGAATGTGCACATGCGCAATGCTGTGTTTTGGGTTTAGTCGAGCTTTTTTGTTTCCATCAGTTCTTTTCAAATTGTATAGCTCTTGTAACAAATGAAAACGCCATCGTAAGACGCAAGGGTTGCAAAAGAAAGGGAACTGTTTTGCACAAGGGTCTCCTATTTCGATTTTCCTTTGCATCTACGTCATTGTCTGTGAGTGACATACATTATCAGTTTATCAGATAGGAGCTCTTATCGAAGGCCAAAAAGAAAGCAACACGACCGCTTTCCTTGACGTTAACGGGAAAATTAAGATTTGAGTGAGGCCCCGTCCACACATATCTCTAATCCTAGCAAATGCTAATCCGATTATCATGCGCGCTTGGTATGAGGCATGTAACTGCTTACGTGCAGGTATATGCACGACATCTCATCTGACCAAACAGTTGTATATGTCGGTGCAAATACTGGTTTTATGCTAATTTCTAATTCTTCTTACTGCGCGTGCTCAGAACAGAAAACCCATACGTCACGTCTCGTTGTCCTAATCGTACTCCAATCTCTGCTATGAAAAGGAGAATGGTACCGTGAGTGCGCTTTCTGTGAAGAATATAACCGCTTACCAGGCATGTGCAAGCATGACATCTCATGTAACCAAATGGTTGCACGTATGGATGCCAAACAGCGCCTGATCTGTAAACTTTCTGGTCTCTTTTTACATAGCAGCCATCTATTGCCGGCCGATTCTTCTTTTCGTAATACGTAACAACATTGTTTTCCAAATCTGAAAGGAAAGGAACTTTATTTAAATGTCTAGTTGTTTTAGCGCTGGAGCACTAAATTTGGGACACTGAAAACTGAAATTAACAATAAACGCAAATCAAGTCAAATGTTGTTTTTTGAGGAGAGGGGAGAACCGAAGCACCCGGAGAAAAAGCTCTTTTTGCAGAGTAGAGAACCAACAAACTCAACCCACATATGACATCGAGTTTGTAAATCGAACCCAGGCCACATTGGTGGGAGGCGAGTGCCCTCACCTCTGCGCCATCCCTGCACCCCAAAAAAGAAAACATAAGAATGATGAACGTCGCATGAGAGTTGTAATAAATCTCCAGAGGGTATTTTGTATTTTCTCATTTCGGTCTAGCATCCTAACGCTTGATGACGGGCTTCTGACTGGTTTAAAAATCTCGTGCTACGTTCAGTTAATGTGATTTTTCGCGCGCTCAGCGTAGGCTGCATTCAGTTAATTTGCCTTGTGTTATGATTGGCTCATTTGAATGTCTGTGTCTTTGTTGTGGTTTCAATCCTGTGACTCTTCACTGAAACTACTTTAGAACCCATAGTACTTTTAGGAATGCGTTTATCAAAGGAAAATAAACAATTTGTTTTCCGTTACCTGGACAAACTGGGCAGCATGAATGAGGAACTACGATTGGCGCTTCAGTGCAGTTTAATCGCTGACATTTTATCTCAGAACAAATGATTTCTTCATCCTAAATGATTAAAAAAATATAATATAAAAATGGACCTTTAAAGAACCTTGAGCTAAGCTCATGTAAGGGGTAAAAAGCTCTGAACAAATCATATTATCACAAGGGTGATAATAGGCTCTTTGCATGTGCATGTCACGTGACCTTGTCAATCATAAAAAGTGGTCGTGGTATAAAATAGATCCCAGAAATGGAAAGAGCGAGATGAAATTAGTAAGGATGTCAATTTTGAGGCCACATTTTAGAGCGCTTTGAAAGTTTAAAAAACGTAAAAGATTGTGTGCTGGATGGCAAAGCTTGCCACCCAGCAACTGTTATATTTTCATATAAATCTCTGTTAATGTTTAAGCATTTAAATCACTGTAAAATCTCTCACCTCAATGATAGTGGCCTTAAAATTGGTATACCAAGACCATTTTTTTATGATTGACGAGGTCATTTGACATAGTCATGCTAGGGGCCTATTAGTTTGGTAAGGAGATTACCCTGATGACCCGTGGCGACAAAAACTCGATGTTCCAGAGGAAGTGGTTTGTTTTGAAGATTCTAGTGAATTATAACTAGAAGAATGTACGTTTACTTGGGCTTCCCGTGATCCCTTCTACATCCCCAAAATCTTAGACAAGTTCGAAGAAATTCTCTCTGTTTATATTTGGTCAAATTATTACTGGCTTAGAATTCGCCTCTTGTTTGAATTTGATTAAAAATCAATAATCACGGATTGAAAGATGATAAATAATGATTATTGTGGCCGGCATGACTATTCCGGAGGTGAGGAGTATGGGGTGAGGGGTAGGGGGTCGGGATAGGGAGTGAAGGGTACCATAGCTGAAACAACCCAAACCTTTACAAAAATGCTAACCTTAGGCCTAAACACTGTGCTTCAGATAATGTTTAGTCCTAAGGTTAGCATTTTTGTAAAGGTTTGGGCTGTTTCAGCTATGGTACCCTTCACTCCCTACCCCCCCCCCCCATCCCTACCCCTCACCCCCTTCTCGCACCCCTCACCCTTTACCTCCTCACACCCTACCCCCCACCCCCGGAATAGCCGTGCCGATTGTTGCAGTTGTCTTCAATTTAATGAAGATACATGGCTCAGTGCGAGGGGCTGAGCGTTTTCTTTCACGTCAGTGCTCTAGAAAAAGAGCTGGCAAGTTTCTAGTATTTACCTGACACCGGCAAGATGTACATTTATCATCCGGTGATATCCAGCTAGTTCCATTGTAATGTTTCGTATTTCCATCATAACAGGTTCCAGCTTCTGCAATGTGGTGTGGCTGCGGTAACCGCCGATTACAAATATCGCCGTTCACCGAGACCTGGCTCCTCAGCTCTCCCTGAGGGACCTCCTCACTGCTAACTTGCAAATAAACCAAACCGTCGATCAAATTCCGTAAGAAATATGGTTCGAGATTGCGTGCAATTCCTGAAAGCTGAAAAGAATAGGCAATCAAATCATTCAAGCAGCGCTAAGATGGTAAATATTTTATTAGATTTGAGTTTGAGTGAGGCTCCAGCACTTGGCTAAGTAGCCTGACTTCCGGCTGTTATACAAAATTGTGGTCTCATTCACAGAGAAGCCCTTCAAGCTAATCCTGCCAAGCGCTAGCCGACCACATGCTGGAAAGCTCAGACCCCAACACCGGGAACTCTCTGCCCTACTCTTTTCGAATAGTGTGTGGGATCTTTATCGTCCCACAGAGTTAATGAACAAGGGCTGTGAGACGGGACCTCTGCTTATCGTCCTTACCCAAGAATACTTGAAAGTCTAACCATTTGCGGATGTAATTACAAAGGCAGCACTTTCTCCTCAGTTATTTAAAGACCCTGAGTACGTGTTGGTCCGACCGGAGTTGAACTCACGACTTCCCGCGTGACAGCCCGTTACTCAACCAACTGAGCCTCTGGTGCGCGGTTTTCATGAAGAAATCAAGGTATTTGCGTGTAAGTGCCGAGCTTTCAAATTGCATGACGGTTACGTAAAGGTACTTTTCAAAAGAGAGCGCATTTGGTACACTTCCGGTTACCCTTTAAAATTTTAAGGATTTTCTAATTAAAATTTCCCATTTTTTTTTTTCCACTTTTACCAATTCATAATAACATTTGCTGGCTCCCTTCTTCCAACGCTAGCCAAGCCTTCCGGAGTTTTAGAAAAAATCTTTACATACCATTTCCCCTTCAAACTCTCGTAGTAAGTGCACATGCTCATCGTAAGGCTGAGGAACCTCCCCAAAGTCAGCGAAACCTTGAAGTTCTGCGGTTACCAATTTCGTTCGCCCACGGTCAAGACCTCTAAGCATCAGATGATAATGCAAAGCACAGTTTTTGTCCAATAAGAACCAGGCCTGACCGGCCGCTCCAGTTTGGATCCGTGGAACTACCTCGTTACCAGATAAAAGTACAGGCGGGTCTAAGAAAGAAGGAAGAAGGGATTACCATTAGAGAAGAAGCTTACCCAAGAGTTAAAATCATTAGATCAGGCCTCGGTGTTCGAAAGGTGGATAATGCTATCCACCGGATAAACAACTATGCAGCGGATAAACACTAGCAAAACCAATTGAGTTATCCAGTGGATAGTGATGTATCCTGTGGATAGCGATGTATCTTGTGGATAGCGCTGTATCCTGTGGATAGCGATGTATCCTGTGGATGGCGATGTATCCTGTGGATGGCGATGTATCCTGTGGATGGCGATGTATCCAGTGGATAGCGATGTATCCTGTGAATAGCGATGTATCCTGTGGATGGCGATGTATCCTTTGGATAGCGATGTATCCAGTGGATGGCGATGTATCCTGTGGATAGCGTTGTATCCTGTGGATGGCGATGTATCCTGTGGATAGCGATGTATCCTGTGGATAGTGATGTATCTACCCTTCGAACAACTGGGGACAGAGCAGTCAACACTTGGAGCACGCACCATGTAAATAAATAAAGCAGTGTTCTTTTTGTTGAGGGTTAATCGTTAAAGAAAACCAGGCTCACTGGAAATTGTCGCCCTCAAAAAAAGGCAGACGATCCAATTTACGCTTTAGGCTTTACGCTGCCTACATTCCGCAAACCGCCGCTAAGCTACAATAGGACTATGTAATTTACTTTCTAGTTCGTTGCTCATAATTGATTCCCTTGTTGATTCCACCTTTAATCTGCAGAAAAGTCTAATAACTCCCAAACGATTAATTCTATTTTCTTGCCGAAGCCACGGAACACAGTCATCCCACATCCAGCTAGCTTTTTTAATGTTAAAATTCGGCTAGTCAAACAAGTCTTTTTTCAGACACAATAAAAATGGAATATTAGAGAGTTGTTGTTGGTGTGCATAAATAGGGCCTTTGCAGTTTGTTATCACAGTACAAGAATTGCGCACTGGGACATCTAAAACAAAGAAAATTAAAACAACAAATGAAAAGGATTTCGTAGTTACCATGATATGATAAATGATGTCCGTTGTACGGGAACTGTTTCAGTTTACCATGAATATCCCCATTGCTGTTGAATTCGGTTCGAACATTGAGATACATATTCCCATTGAATAACCAGCAGGTTTCTAGGAACGATGGTCTCTCCCAGACACCTGAAACCTGGATCAATTTGCATGCTAGTCATCATTAACATATATATATTATATATATTATATATCATTAACTCAAAATATGATCTTGCAAATGTCAAACATTTCTTTGGCGCCTCGTGCACACATTTGCCAAACATTGTTTGTCTCCACAAGGATGCACAACTTGGAGATTAATTCTCTCTCTGTCCAGTTGAGACTTCACTCGATAGCTGTCATAAACACTGACCGTGGACTGGAAAAAATGCGAATTTCAGCCTTCCAGGTGTTTTCCGTTTCCCTAAATCCCTACGAGGTTCTAAATCTCTCTGCTTTAATTAAGTAAGTATAAACAGGCAAACTTCTTACAATGCCGGGAATCTTGTTGCTTACGCGGACAAGCACCCTTGTCATTGCACTCATGCCCAGAAATTCACCAGTTAAGATGCACACCCAATTTTTACATCCAACACGATGTGTCCCTTCGTGTCTGCACCATGCGCAATCAAATACAGCGATGAACTTGGGAACGCTTTTATGACGCCCTGTAATAATCATCTTAAAACTTTTACCTTTGCTCGTCCGTGCTCATCCACAGTGAGCGGCAATCTTGCCAGTCGTTTAACATTGCGTCGATTGCTTGTTGCTTGCAGGGTAATTTCTTCTACCGGATTAATAAGACCCGATAGAAATATCTGGAATGAGATTTCATGCAAATTAGACTTACTTCCTGTTCAAGGAACGATTATTTGAGTCTATAATGAAATGGTATCTAAATGGATTTTCCATGAAAGTCAACTTTTGTGGTAATAGTAATATTAAAACCCAAAGTATCGCAGAAAATTTCATCACATAATGATATGTAAGAAATTGGTGGATGTATAGTCATATGAAACTATAGCCAATGTCTTCTAGTAACTACAAATACAAAGTTATACGAGTTGACTGTTTGCTTTTAGAAAAGAGCAATAATTCCAAATAATAATGATGCAAACAATTTACTTGGAGCAGGGATATTATGCTATATTTCCTTCCCTTAGCTTCACACTGACAAGGTAAGATCCGAAGAGATGCACCCTTAAAAGTATACTCTTGTACTAACAGTAATACCTGGTAATGGACTTGTCCCTTGTTATCAATTTCAAACGAGGCATAACCGCTAGCACCCGTCATTGTGGGTCTTGGCGCGTCTCGACCGGACAACTGAGAGACAATGGCTAAGAATGAACAAGGTTATTGTTAACGACCCAGGAAAAGAAGTTACTTGCACATTCAGTGACTGGCTGCCTGGCTAACGATTGATTAATTGATTTATCGATTAATCAAGTAGTCCTATGATTGGTCAGTTTCTTCTGTGACTCATTGAATGTTCCATAAGTGAGTGAGTGAGTGAGTGAGTGAGAAAATTAGTGAATGAATAAATGAATGACTGAATGAATGAATGTGTTGCAGAATTCTGGAACTCACAGTTGCAAGTCCTCTTGATGCTTATGCGCCCCGTAAGTTGAGTTAATTGATCAGCGGTGTTCAAAATCACGGTGATGTTCAGATGACCACGTGACATCCACTTTAGCGAATGTTCAGCTGGGTTCAACCACCATGCCTTAAAATTTGAGTTCTGCAAGAAAAATGTTAGATTAAGCCATTACATATTCCCCGCACAGATTACTGTAAGGTAAAAAAAAGGCTGTTTTATTTTTAATCAATTCTTTTTATACGAGCAGACTGCCATAAAAGAGGCCGAACTAGATGAAAGAGTAAAGAAGCCAGGGTCATAATCAACGAAATAGTGGTCATCTACGACTGACAACTTCTTTGGTGGCAAAAGCACTAATTGTGCACGAGGAATTTCTAGGAAAATAAAATTATCGATTAGAAAATGATGAGTTTGTGCTAATGTAGCAAATTTAGTAAACAAATGTTCCCCTTTAAAATGGCGAATCTATCATCAAGTACCTCTCTCTTGACGTCACTTGCGCTGACAACTTTCACCGTTTTTTTCTCCTTATTGTTGGTAGGATTCTTTATAAACTGGATCGTTACTTTCGTCCCCGCGCCTTTGAATTGAGAACAAAAAAACGCTAACGAATTGAGAATTAACATCTGCTTGCCTAAACAATGTTAGTAGCTGACTAATTAAAGAAACGGATCTTTAACTAGATTCAAGCCCATATGACCTTTGGCTTGAACCTGGGACTCGTCTCAAAACTTGATAAGATCGTCCGGGTGAGATTTTAGTGTCCTGAGAAGGAGTGCTAACGTTGTTGGTAGCATTGACTGACGTTTCGACAACCTGAGCCGACAGAAGTCCTCGTCAGAGTAATGTCGCTGAATGGTGTAATAAAGGCATTATCAACCTGGTTATTATCAGTTGACTCTGGGGACGACTTCCACTCAGGTTGTCGAAACGTAAGCGAATAACACCAACAACAGTCTTTACAAGGACTATAATTTCACCCGGAAGTTCTTTCTTCGTCAACATTTGAAAAATGCCTTCAGAAAAAATACCTTTAGACCAAGAGTGAATTAGATAAGAATGTTGATCTATCACTTTGTGGTCTCCTACCGGCACAGTCACAAATGGATTTTATTTTCAGATACACTTTGCGAGCGAAACAAACAAAGGTCCACCAATTTTAACCAATCAGAAGAGGCCATATCACGCGTAACTGCTTCTGCCATGACAACTGATTTCGCGGGAACGAGCATTGTAAACGTTTGTGGTGCATGAGGGCAATCTCGTACCCAGAGTCCTCGGGTTTTTCGGTCAGCGGGTAAGTGCCTGGAGAGATTCTGGTATAATGAACTTAAACTATTTCTTTGATTGGTCGCTTGCATAACATTGGCAGTCCGACAGGAAGTCGGTCCCCAGAATTTGGAGGGAGATTCAAAATCTAAACTATTTTCAGTGCTGTTTGTTTTTTCTACCTCAGAAATATATAAATCAAAAATAAAACGACGGGGTTTGAATTATGTCCAATACCGCACGGGAATTTTCCCACGCTGCTTAAAACTGATTATAGTTTTAAAAGTACCGTGGGAAAACATTACATCGGTCTCTTTGGGGAGAAATCAGTGGAAGAAGGTCTTGCCGAAGCCATTCAGAATTATGGTAACATAAAATTGTAGTAGAAGAGGACATTGGTGTCGTTTCCACAAAAATTTGTCGATCGTGTTGCTTGCACGATGGTATTCTGCACGATGGAATGCACGCTGAAACACTTTTACGGTGTGTAAGGCTACAATTTTTGTTTCTCGAACACTTTAAACCCGCCATTTCTACTGTTTACTGTTTCTATTTTCTGTTTCCGATAAATCCAAGCATGCGCAATAAGACCGGAACCCACGTTTTCTGGGAAAAGGGAGTCCATTATCCCAGAGTCTCTCCGGGTGCTCACCCGCTGACCAAAAAGCCCGAGGACTCTGGGTACGAGATTGGCATGACGGGGTTTACGTTGATGTCTATAATGTTGCAGATAAATTATCCTCCAGTCGGAAGTAAACTGTCCTATTTAATATTTACTAATATTTATATACATTCTTCGTCTTTTATATGCATTGATCTTATCCTAATTTTTCATCTGGTCTTTCCTCCTTAACTACAACGTAACCCTAGTTATATGAAAACCACGTTTGTTATGTGGAGCTACCACTTGAGGAGGTGTCGAAAACACCTGCGTGGTATAATAGCTACGCCATGCTGGTGAGACCCAGCAATTCTGAAACAGCTGTCCATGGCAGTGAATCGACCGGGTGACATGGTTGTGCGCATGCGTGGTGTGTTGGCCACACCGGGTTGCATTCTCGTCACCAGAGCCTCGGATCGACCCAAGGCTCTGGGAAACTCAATGTCGAGAACATGCGCCTTAGGGTTCTTATATCCAAAAATTGGCTATTTGAACCTGCTCACTCCTCGTACTAACATGAATGAACCAATTAGAGACGCTTTTGATTGTTCTTCACGAAAACCAATGACAAGACACTATGTTTCAGGGTTCCCCAGAGCTCTTCTCTCCCTCAGTCAAAAGAGGAGCTCTGGGGTCGAGAATGCACTGGGTTGGTGTTATGGTGTGTCGCCTTGGTTTCTTTGTTTTATTTTTCACTAGTTATATGAAATTCCTTTATTTATTTTATGTATATCTTATCTCTACAACGCCTAGATTAGCTATGCTACTTGCAGTGTAGAGTTCTTTTTTTCTACTGTTTTTAATTCGAATTTAATTTGAACTTAATTTCTTTTAAAGCTAAGTAAGAAATATTGTGTTCAACAAATGATGGGTGTGCTGGTCTGACCACTCCAAATGACTGCCAGTGCTATGCACTCATTTGGCAATGGCCTCCCCAACAGACTCCCCCTTGCATCTTCACTTACCTACGTTGTGTGATCCATTATACAAGAGCTGTATCTTCAACGCCCTTCCATTTCTTGCTAAGTTAAAGGAAACTAAAGCACCGGATGTTTGATCCTCGGACTGCAAGAGTGCCTCGTAGGCCTCTGAAAAGAGAGTGATGTGACATAATAAAAAGCAGTTTTAAATTAGGGATACACTGGCGCCTTGAGGAAAATTCATGTTATTACTAGTGATACTTGCGACAGCTTCCGAAAATGAATTCCGTCTAATCGAAAAGTGCAAGGCAAATTCTTTGTATATCGTGCCATGGGCTTGTCATCTCTGATATATGAGAGTTTGTCCGTGCCTTGATGAAATGACTGATTTGGCTCCTTAAAAAGTTCACTTTTTTAATGATTAACTTAGAGCCACGGTGGGAATATTTTTCAAAGTATAAAAGTTTCAAACCGTATGTAAGCTGTCTCAACTTGGCTAGAGTCTGTAGTGAAAGTATTTGTTTTGTTGATTCTGAGAGCGGTTCTGGGGATTGGACGTTTGACGCATTCGTAGCAAGAAAATGTACTCTAAATCGTGACATGACGTAACATGACAGACAACACAGGAGCCGATGAAGTCATCAGTATTGGATCATCCGAGAAATTATGACGTCAAGAAAGTGAAATCACGGCGCGCTAATCTGCTGGTGAGTATTGCAATCGCTTTCTCAGTCTGTATACAATATCTCAAATCCCAGCCGCTTATGCGCGAACTGGCCTTTTTCGAAAGGGAAAGGTTTACAAGTGCCATTGTTTAAAGAGAAGAGCTGATGTTTCAGCTTTAGAGAGGCTTTAAATTTTGAATTTTATTTAAAAAATTGTCTTGGAAAATATGATGGTCAGTGTGCATGATATTACGAGACACGTCTATCAGGTGCATGTATGATTTCCCAGAGTGTACTTGAATCATGTTTTACCATCTGTTTTGGTTTTAAGTTCTTTCTTCATTCCATGAATAAGCTTTGTCCGACAACAAGAAATATACAACTTAAGTTTCCTGTGCAGACGACTGTCTGATTTGAGTGCTCAAAAGTGTTTTTTTTTTAAATATCGGTGAGCATCTCAACAAGATGACGAGCTTCCCACGTTCGATGATTTTATAAACAAAATATTTATATTGATTACAGGGCAAAAACTACGACAGGCATTTAATACTGAACCGGAACCGACGACAGACTGAGTCTTGCCGACCGCCGGGCTTTGAAAAAACTACACACCTCTTATTTCTCAAACCAGGGTATATATATTGCTTTATAATTTTCTGCGATGAGCTTACCTTCTGAATAAGCTTTGTACATGGAGATATCTCCCACGAGACCAGCTGTATTCTTCCGTTTTAGCTTTAGTAGGAAGCTAAGTTTTTCCTGTTTAAGGGACTGGATTTGTTTTGGGGTCATCTGATTCCATACCAAGCAAATCTGTAAAGATGAAACAATCAAATCACGCTGAAGTATTCACAAATAAACAAATCATGGAACGAAGAAATTACAGGCAGCCATAGCTTAGCGCGGGAGATTAGGGAATGCAATAATTTGTCTCTGTTTGGCTGAGGAAATGAAGCGTCACTTTGCGGCTCAATGAAAGCAAGCGCTGAACAAACTTATGGCGTTAATTAAACATGGAAGAAATTAATTAGCTTGTTTCTTAATTACCTGGCTTCCATTTATAGCTTTCCTTTGGATGTTTATTTCTTCAATCAGCGAACCTTCTGCGTCCAATACTGCTGCTGCTCGTAGCTTCCTTGGCCTAAGAATAAAAACAAATTATTCCATTAAAAGAAAACGTTTTATATCGGATATGAAATGAAAACTATTCACAACGGCCCTCCAACCAGTTCTAATCACTTAAAATATGTTCTGAGCTAATCCTTGGCATTTGATCAACCCTCCCATATTTCTGTTAAGCAATGAGTGCGAGTGAGAGTGTTATGACATCGAGGACTTTTTAACTTACCCTTCATAGAGAATTGACATGTGAAGAGAGTTATGCACCAAAGTGAAGTGTGCGCGAGCGATGCCATTTTGGCGGGAACTGAAGAGAGTTGGAGTCATAAGGACTGATACGAACTCTGAATACAAAAGTAAAAGCAAATTTAGTGTAAAAATTGGAGCTTTATTTTGTTTTGTATTTTTCTTTTTTTTTATAAATTAGAACAAGAGCCAAATACATCGAGACGGCGTAAGGAGCAGGAAAATACGTGAGACGCATTGACCACTAATTATTGAATTAGTGTGGAACAAGACTGTTTGGGAATCACTGGGGCATTTGATGTAACATTGATCTTAAGACAACTATGACGAATGGATATCAGGTGGGAGAAATCGAAATCAAATAAATGATTATAGGCAGTGCAAATCATAACATCCGTACCATCAGGGCACGATGCACAGCAGTGACCTGGTTCAATTTTCGGTCGAGCACATGATGTTGTTGGACAGCGGTCTCTTGTGTTACGACATGATACTTTTCCTGCTATTTCAGAGTTCGAAACCTGTCGAAAAGAACAAACAAAAAAATTTCGTTAATTGAGAAGTCGATTGCTATATTTGCTAACCGAATTATACGTTTTGAGATAAGCAGGATGTTTATTACTTCTCTTCGGTATTCGCATCGAGAGGGATAACCCTGTTGGAAGTCACCCAAAGTCGATCACATATCTCAGAAAGAATGAACTTTATCAGTTTGATTCGTTTAAGCAAGGTTAAAATACAACTTATTTCATGTATTATTGCTTTGCTTGTTCTGCTTTCTCTTTTTTTATGCGGGGAGTCGAAGATTTGCAACACAACGGTCAGCTTCACTTATTCTTTGCGACAATTCAACAATGGGCAAAATTATTCGCAAAAGTCGACCTCCAAAGATATTTTGTCCTTTCTCTCAAGTCGCTTTGCGTGTGGTAACGTTCTTTTTCTTTACCGAATACGGGTATTTAAAACTCAAAAAGTTCAAAGGCCAGTCACTACAACAAAAAGATAATTTACCATTTTTTTGTAAACATTTGAGGAAGGAATCATATGCCAACAGAAATACTCTTGCCAACCAGATGTGTCCTATCTCGTCAAGAGTTTCTTTTTCTATGCTCTCTAAACAGATGGCTTTGAGAAGTCCAGTGGGGGTTCAACGTATTGATTACAAAGTGTTTTGTTGCTGTGAAACAAAGCCATATAGTTTGCGTATACACTGGATAATTTTAATTGGTTAAAAAATAGCTCCAAACAATGAAACGTCCTGTTGTGATTTGATATCAACAATGATTGCCGTATGAAGAGAGACTTTGCTTGGTCCAGGGTTGATCGCGCTGGGGGTTCTGGCTCTATTCTGTTTTAATTAAATCAATTTGCCGATAATTCAATGCGTTGACTCGTGATCTTGTGTTTAAGCTCTCAATTTGCATCAATCTCTTAAATAAAATCATCCGTTATGAGAAGCATTTAAAAGCAAACAATATCTCGTGAAAGTTATGCTCAGCTATTTTTTTCTCATTCTGCTCCTTTTACATTTTTGGTTTAAATTTCTGTTTGCGGTCGATTTAAACGCTTCAAAAGCTAAAACTTTGTTTTTATCACAAACATTTTTCACAATTCATGATTTTTAAGCATTCGGCTTTACTAGTAAAGACCCCATTTTTTTTCAAGGCAAAATGAGAGTTGATCACAACTGTAATAGGGATCAAAGGGTGTGGTTGACGCATTAAACTCTTATCTCCCACTCGGCAAAGTAGGCTTTCTATGAGTGCAATTTCTCTTGTTAAGTTGGCAAAAAGGCCCCTTTAACGACTGACCGTTAAATAACTTTTATATCTTACCTTATTACAGGTACAGATTACACAGAACATGACTCCAAAAGGAATAATCTCAGGATGCCAGCTGCCACCCAGTTCATAATGGCGAAAACCAAACGTACAACCTATCAAGAGATAAAGAATGAGAAGAAAAATATTTCCGAGTTACAGGATCTCCTGTTTGCTCTTTTCTATGGAGTGTTCAGCAGTAATGGAGCAATGGTTTCTTAAGGACAAACTTCAGTGCTGTGCTTCTTGACTTGAAATGTTAGCGGAACTTGACACTTAAACGGCTGCTTCCTGTTCAAACCTACCCTCTGGCCTCTTCCCCTATTTAAAAGAGAATCAGCCCGGGCAGATAAGATTCAATAAGAATACTAACGGTAGTCTTTTTCATGTGACTTGGGGACAACGCTCCCGGCCTCGATTATCCCACGACCAAGGACAGTGCCCGGTAAATATCATAGAAATAAACACTGAAAATTCATTAACATTCTTTTGCAACTGGGCGTCTGCACTTCTGGGTTTCATAACACACGCAGCCCTCATAAAAATACTCTACCCACCAAACTTTAGTTGAGGGAAGGATGTCTGGCCCCGTGGTTCAGTCTATGTTAAAGGAACTCCTCTTTTTTTCAATGATGAACATTTTTTCGCGTGAAAGGATACTCTACGAGATAAAATCTTACAGCACTAGATTGAACTTATAAATGAGTGGACTCCGAGCGCTAGCTCGTCTCGAGCTAACAATAACAACGAACGAGACGGACGCATGGTTTTACTTTCTATAGACTCGGGCGTTAGCGTCAGGAGAGAGAAAGAATAAAACTGGAAACATTATTGAGTCGCAAGCCTTGAAAGCTAATATCTTATTGAATTTTACAGCACTTTAATTTACGTTGTGGATCAGTATCTGAACTCGTGGTCTGCGTAGTAATTTCGCAGCATAATTGTCGTGGAAATTCCATTTTCACGCTATTTTAAGGTACACAAAGGTACGTGTTATTTATGAGGCTAAAATTATACTTGTGGCGTAAAGTGCGTCTTCAGTTTGCAGTATATTGCGAAAAAGAATCGCAAGAATGCGAGCAATAAAGTGGAATTTTGCGGTAGGGCTGAAATGTTTGCTGATGTATGGTAAGTTATGACTAAAACAATGAGGAAAAATAAAAAAAATTCCAGATGAAATTAAAACCACGCTATTGCGTTCGTTTATGCAAGGCCTCACAGTTTATTAGTGTGTATCCTTCTGAAGATTATACGTGTTTTTTTATTTGTTCAAACGAGACAATTTTCCCCAGTAGGGGTTAGATAGCAGTTGAGTTCGGTCGTCTTTAAGGAAAATTAAATCCACTGCATGGCTAAGCTGCGACTGAAGAGAGGATATACAAGCTGCTTAAATTTGCTTAGTATGTGAGAACTCAAGGGAAACAGATTACTAGATATTCTCTGGAATGTAGCAAAGTATCTTAAATGAAGAGAATCGAGCGCATAATGCTTGACGAGCTCTTACTTACCTCCGGGTTTAGAAGAAACTGGCTTATATTCCGTTCCTACTGGCCTGATGATTGGTTTGTCTCCGGACGCCAAACATAGGGGCACGAAGATTAATAAGGCCAAGAGATCTATTCTTAAGCGATGCTTAATGTTTCCCATCTTAATCGTTGCTTTAAATGACAGCTTTTCTTGGCTTCAGTCTGAGTCAAAAGCGTGAGAATATCGCTTCAGACGTCATAACATGGACTCGGCCTCAACCAAACAGCTCACGCTATGTTAACAGCAAACAAACAGCTTCCAATTTAACCCACCGACAATATTTGTTTTCATTGTTCATTCGTTGAATTAACTTATTTAGACCCCCCTTCGACACATTTGTTCTGTTGAACCTAATATCGTCCCTGAGTTTGACTATGTTCGATTAATAAATTGACGGCAGTGACTCCGTATGATTGACATCGGTGAGTGTCGACCGGCACATGGAGACACGTGATTTATCCAGCACCAGCAGTAGTCTGAGGAAGTTTTAACAAGTTCTGTTTAGTGAGGGTCATATTTTTTGCGGTATAGTTTACGATGTTTAATGCAATTGCGGATACGATTTATCAGTGTTTAGATAGAATTATATTTATTGTTGACTCAATTAGCTCGATTGTTTTGCTAATCATTGTTTTTGGTTGACAGGCTATCGCCTCGTTTATTCAAACATTCTATAACCTTGTACGTTCGATCGATAATCCAAAGTAACAATAAGCCTTCGCTCTTTGGGTTGGAAGATAAACAATAACACACAGGAGGTCGAACTGACAATACGGTAAGAACTAAATTTTTTTCCACCTTGATCTTGTTTCATAATATATCCGCTTATCTTAAAACATGTTTTGATTGAGTTCTCGCCACGAGCTCGTGAGAGGAGCTAAGCTTATTGTTATTTTAGGGCGTGATTTTTCAGACTCGCCGCCACCGGCTGAAGTTACGCCTTAATTAAGACGATTTGAGCAAGTAATCGTGCAACGTGTAGTCCAGTAACATTACATAATGAGCTGTTGCACGCATTTTTCTTTGATATATCGCATTTGAGCAGTTTAATCTGCAACCCTTCATTTATTTACTGCTAGGTTCAGCTTTTCTCTTGATCCATTGATCACCACAGTCTTGACACTCCCGCAAACTAAATAAATAAAAAGGAACAGTGATCACCATACTATAGTTCAGTGTTGGTTCGGTATCGAAGGAATTTTTTCGTCTGTGACAGGTCCTCAGTGAAGTATTTTCCCTTTCCGAGTACTTCAGCTTTTTTTTGCTAATTTACCGCCTGAAAAAGAAAGGCGAGGTGCAATACAAACCGAAAAAGCGGTTCCGCGTCGTAACAGACTACATTATTGACGTAACTTTCTCTTGTGTTGGTCCGAAAAATGGAAAGAAATTTTCTTCTAGAATTTGCGATAAAGTGGCGAGTGCTTGTCTATGTTTCGTCAAGATAACAAATCCAGAAAACACGTGGACGTCTCTTGGGTTTTGTCTCCTGGGGATAAAATTTAAATGTAACAGGTTAATTTAATGATGTTTGTCCAACCATATAATCCGTTGTGGTAAATCGCTTTAAGTCTTCGGAGCCAAAGACTAGGTCACTGGAAAACGACAAAATCGGATTTAATATAAACTAGAAAAAATGATCAAATAAGCCCTTAGATTTACGGTGGCTAGATTCAAGCAATATTTGTACCTCACTCGCTAAGAACCCAATAACGGCCTTACTCTTGCACTGCTCCACCCTTCAATTTTATCTGAAGTGTTGTTTTTGTGGAGGTAATAAGAGCAACAAATTAGGCCGACTGCGTACTCCTGTTGGAAGTTATAGAAGGAATTACGAGAGCTATCCGAAATATACGATTAGCGAATAAAAACACTTCAACTAGGAAGCATAACGGCGTCTGGGTGCTGACTCCAAATCGCTGAGATTAAGATCGCTTAAAATACCGGCCATTCAATTGTTTTGGCACGACACCGCGTAAAACCACAGGGCATTAATCGAGTTAGGACGTCAGTTGCGCACAGTGTGGAACCACTGAATCTAGCTCGAGTCAATTTTCATTTCAACCTGGGGTTCGATTTGATATTAACGTTGTAGCCCCGCGGGACTGCTGCGGAAAATGATGTTTTAAGGCGCGGTGACCTCTCTTATGACACAGCCCCTGCTCGGCGTTTTTGAGTAACAGACAGCGGACCTACTGTCCGGGGAAGTATATTCGTCCATTTTTTGTTGTAAATTACCTTTTAAAAAGCACCGAAACTCAACAAATATGGCTGCGTTAACTTCAACATTGGAAGAAAAAAAAGTGTGCTACTTTACTGAATTTAAGTGAAGCTATGATCTTCGCAGTTATGAGCGCAATTTTTGCAATTGCGTAGAGAAGCCTGAAAAATTCAGGACTTCAACGGGGTTTGAACCCGTGACCTCGCGATTCCGGTGCGACGCTCTAACCAACTGAGCTATGAAGCCACTGACGTTGGGAGCTGGTCATTTACCATTTCATATACCATTTCATCATTTACTGAATTTAGTTGTCGTCCCGGCTTTGCACAAAAAGTTCGTAATATCGGACCACGCTGCATTTGTTAATTCTTTTTTAATTTTGGTTCATAAAAACGAGCTCTTGGGATTTTTGAAATGGAATTTATATGCCCCTGAAAATTTTATCAAATTTTGGAATATTGTCAACTCGCTCAGTTCTAGAATTCAACCTCAACTAAAGAAAACAATACGATAGTAAATTGAATGGATATATGGTGACGCCGGGTTTGTGATAAAAACAAATGATACCATCTATTTTTGAACTGTTAATGTAACTAAAAAAAGAAAGTAATGAGTGATCATAAAAAATGCTTTGTAAATTTGATTTCTTCATATGTTTTGAAAACAAAACTGAAGGTCAAGGTAGAAAATGCTGACAACTCATGATGAGTGGAAAAGAGATTTCGTGCATTATATTTTTAGATATTCTCCTTAATCTCTGTTACATACATAAACAATGATAATTATCCATATATAAAATACTGATGAAATCTTCAACGGGATTTTCGCAGTTTGACTCTACTGAGTTTTAATCCATTTCAACGGTTTGCACTCAGAAGAGATTTGGATGTGAAACAGAAGGCGTTGCCGCCGTGCGCGTTCTTTCTCTCCTCAGCATTTTTCCTTTGAAAAGGCCTCAAAATTCTAGTCATTTGTAGCTATCATTAATACAGTTTCCACTTACCACCTGCTATAATATAATAACAATATTAGCGACTGTAGATTTTTTGCGGTTCCAGTTATAAGATCGCTCATTGTAGATGAGGGACGGAGGGTTAAATGGAACTGAGGAGAGAAAATCATTAACAGCAACATCCAACGGCGGACATACGCCGATGGAATTTGCTTCTCGTTTATTTGATAGTTAGATCATCAACACAGCATCATGATTATATAAGGTACAAGCAAGGAAAAGCAAACTTTCAAATACCCTGCGGCAATACAATATGTAAATTGATTTCTTTGATCATTGAATCTGTTTGATTCGCTCTTCACTCCGCGCCATCAAGGAAAGATTTACATGAAATTGTTTGACAATATCAGTCGAATACTCTCCTGCTTAATCACTTAGAAGTGTGGCCGTTATATTTAGCCTTAATGCAGACACTTAAAATGTCATTAGTTTAGTCGTGTACCCTAATTAGCACTGGGTAGAAATCGTAAAAGATGATTTATAATTCGTGATGAAGAAAGCCAGGAAAGCAATCAGGCTTCAGTTCAATCCCTCGTAAAGCGTTGCGTAAAGTGTGCTATTCCAAATTCCTATTTATTTTCCAAAAAAGGAACAAATAAGCCCCTTAATTGGATAATCATGTCTCACATTCATTTCAAAAGTCAGATATTTGCGTCCGACCTATATCGAATTTATAGTTGAACGAAGGGGTAGTTTCTAAAGAAACTGTGGTGCTGCGTCGGTGGGGAAGTAGTATACAAAAATTTGGTTTTATCAACGGAGTTGATAATGTAAATTGGCCACCGTACAGAGATTCTAAAAGCTGACGTTTCGAGCGTTAGCCCTTCGTCAGAGCGAATCGAGGGATTATGGGTTACGTGTAGTTTTTATAGTAGAGTAGGAGCTACGCTATTGGTGGTAACATGGCAACGTGAAAAATAGGAATATATTAGTTAAATGAAAAGCGTTCGTTAATACCGTGAGGATTAAGGGTGCCGATTTCAAAGATGAATTTTTGTTCCAGATTCTTGCGGCTTTCCGTCGTGCCTAGATGTAGGGAAAGGCCGCAGATAGCCATGTGTTTTTTGGAGTGGTTAGGTAGATTAAAATGGCGAGCGACTGGCTTAGATGCATCCTTGTCATTCTTCTCAACATCGCGAAGGTGTTCGCGGAATCGGTCACCTAGTCGTCTACCTGTCTCACCAATGTATAATTTATTGCATAACGTACAGGTTATGCAATAAATGACATTTGCGGAGGTACATGTGAAACGATCGGTGATCTTAACAGATCGCTTAGGTCCCGATATCTTGCTAGTGTTAACAATGAAAAAACAAGTTTTGTATCGTGAGCGCGCGCATTTGAAAGTGCCGGGTTGCTCGTTAGTTTTGAGCGCGCTTCTAACTAGAAAGTTGCCTACGTTTTTGTCGCGTTTGAATGAAATAAGTGGAGGTTGCGAAAAGATTCTACCAGTCTCGGGATCATTTTGGAGTAATTTAAAATTACTAAGAATGATGCTTTTGACTGCGTGATTATGAGGATGGAAAGTGAGGGTGAATGGAATTCTGTCATTCTTATCTTTTTGTGACGTTTGTAGTGATGACTGTCGATCAAATTGTTGGGCGCGATGATGGCCCGCTTTGACCACTATGTAGTGATGACTCCGATTTTTCCAGCAAATCAGAGGAGATGTGCCAGTTCTTCGAGAAACGTGGCTATCCTGTCTCTGTGGAAGCCGCAAGAATCTGGAAGAAAAATTCATCTTTGAAATCGGCACCCTTAATCCTCACGGTATTAACGAACGCTTTTCATTTAACTAATATATTCCTATTTTTCACGTTGCCATGTTACCACCAATAGCGTAGCTCCTACTCTACTATAAAAACTACACGTAACCCATAATCCCTCGATTCGCTCTGACGAAGGGCTAACGCTCGAAACGTCAGCTTTTAGAATCTCTGTACGGTGGCCAATTTACATTATCAACTCCGTTGATAAAACCGAATTTATAGTTGATTGCCTAAAGCCGAATAGATCTATGTGACGTGTACCATTTTATCATCCAATTTAGATTTCACAGCAATTAATGCTGATTATCAAGTTAATATTTTAGTTGTAAAATTCCCTTATGTATGACGAACTTTTCTGGTCCTGGAACGGTTGAAAGGTCATGCAATCTCTTCGCCCATTCAAAAGATCGAAATGTCGTTGACCCAAGAAATCGGTGTGTACGTCAAATAAGAGTCGGCATGGAAACGATAAGTGGGCGAGTAATTATCTCAGTTACTTGTTCGCTGCGTAACAAGTCCGTGTTTGATATCGATTTTTGATGTATTCACGGATAAATAATTTAAATACCATTTATTTAATTTTTGTGTCATAGACTAGAATATGGTTCCTATCTATTCAGCGAGTTAAGAAAGTCTGTCAGTCAAAGCGTATTCTGGTTAATGAAGCTCTTGCCTATTTTCAAGAAC
This sequence comes from Montipora capitata, assembly GCA_949126865.1. Lineage (NCBI taxonomy): Eukaryota > Metazoa > Cnidaria > Anthozoa > Scleractinia > Acroporidae > Montipora > Montipora capitata. The sequence continues at coordinate 65,240,585 of OX421446.1, forward strand.
TTTAATAAAACAACTGCTTTCCCTTGCTGCTTAGTCATGTATAGGCTCTGACATTAATCAAATATATTTTTTCAAAGCTTATTTGATGATTTCATATTTGAAGAGTTCATTAATTAATATATGATTACAAACAAAGAATTACTGAACTACGAAGGACACACTGGTACTATAATAGGTCTGACATTTCGCATTTCGGTGACAACCTGTTGAAAATATCCTCACCTACTGTATTATATAATGACAAGCAACTTGACGCATAACTGACTTCTTAATTAATAAGGGGGGCGTATTTTATAAGGAAATTCAGTATCAACCTTAATGAAGTTCAGGGGGTGCACTTTTCAAGTAGGATAACCAAAAATATAAAAATAACGCCCGTTAATTTTGTGCAGACACTTACGCTTTTAATGTGTTAATTCTCATTCTAAAATAAATAAAGAAGCTCATTCAAAAATCGCATTTCTTTCCTTTTTCCATTCAATATAGTATTTACTCAATTCTCACAAAGAAACAATCGTCACGTTGCCATCAGCACGACTCTGATCACACTAACGTAGTTTGCTTTACAAACGGGGCGTGCAACATTGAAAATTGTGCGCCTGCGTAGTTTCAAGAGATGACACTTTCAATTTACCACTCAGAAATGAAGCATTAAAAATAGTTTTCCCAGTCAGTAGAGGACCTGTCATCTATATTGGCGCGCATTTTTTCGTTGTTTCTTGAGACCGCACGTGGCAGGATTTGATTACGTTTATGGGCTGGGATACATTTGCCTGGAGTTTCTTTTTCGGAAAATGCCTCCAGCTTATTTGGATCAGTACCAGCGAGTGATTAATGCAGATTTAATCAATCTTATTTACCTGCATAACAAACTAAAGAGTTGCATGGATAACAGAGGGTCTTTGAAGGCTTCTCAGTAGGACAAGGCAACAGGTTATTCAGCTTTTCCTTCGTAGTAAAGGTTAGTTCATCGACGAATGGATTCGCGCTTAGAAGTTTAAGCCCAGCTGCCCCTAAAAACAAAATTGTGGTAACAATTTCGCCACAAATTTCGTTAGTGAGGATTAGACCAGAATACGGTAGATCATTCCCAATTTTCATATGCAGATCCGATTTACGTACATCGTAGATTTCTCGAGGGTTGTAGAAAATTACATGCTGCCTTTCGTTACTGAAGCAAAAAAGAATTTCCGTCTCAGACGAGTTTTCTAAATTTAAAATTTCGATAGAAGCGCATTTCTTTCAGACTTGTTGGCTGCCCTCTTGCTGTTAATCCAGCTGGCTTAGAAACGACCAGACATGTGGAGACTTACAAATTGTTCTGCAGCCATCTCGGCTATACTAGTAGTCTATTCTATTAATACTTTCTCTCGTATGTATGAATCATAACTAGCCTGTCCACTCTTAATGTAGTAAGATGCCAGTCCTGCACCCTCGCTTGAAAGGAAATGACCCTTGCAAGTAGCAATTGTTAATAACAGGAAGCCTGGAAACAAACACGGGATTAAGAGAGGACGTTTTCAACCCTCGCAGATATGATGAAGATTAGGAAAATTAAAATAAAAGCAGCCGGAAAGAAAGCCGCATTAATGCTAAACCGATTATTTTGGAGTAGTAACAAGCATAACCTTTGTTACGACAAATTCAAGCGATACTGAGGAAAACGTGAGCAGGAAACACTTCAGTACTGCGCGTACTGCCGAAGAGTGTAAAACCATAAATTGATGATAAGGGAGGGAGGGGTGGGTAAAGAGGAGTGCTGGACTGCTGGGAGTCCAAAGGGCGCTTCTGGCCGGTCAGACCCGTCAGTTTGCAAGGAAAATGAAACAATTTGAACGAACACTTACATGATAATCCCGCG
>OX421446.1:65249945-65252445 GCA_949126865.1 Montipora capitata
TGAACGTGAGAAATGGAGGACCGTAAAAACCAAAACTTGCACTCAAGGAAAACAGCCTTTGGATAAAATTTGAAGCTCAAAATGTTGCTATTCAGGTGTCAAGCAAACACGCCTTCAAAATCTGAAGGAAACAGTAAGTGAAGTTTTTTTTTATCATAGCAGCAGTTTAAGTGTCAGTGGATTTAGCACCGTAGAGCACTAATTGGGGACACGAATGAAATAAACTGAAATCAAATCAAATATTGGTGTTTGTGGAGAGGGGAAAACCGGATTACCTGGAGAAAAAACCTGTCGGAGCAGAGAAGAGAACCAACAAACTGAACCCACATATGACGCCGAGTCTGGGAATCGAACCCGGGTCATATTGGTGGCGCAGTGGTGTGGTGTGCTCTCACCACTGCGCCATCCCTGGTCGTCCTGACTGACTGATCGACTGATTGACTGATTGATTGATTGATTGATTGATTGATTGATTGATTGATTGATTGACTGATTGATTGATTGATTGAGTGATTGAGTGATTGAGTGATTGAGTGATTGATTGATTGAGTGATTGATTGACTGATTGACTGATTGACTGATTGATTGATTGATTGATCGATTGACTGAACTGTATCGTCCACAAAAAAATCAATGGCTCCAGCATTTCCGATTATAACAAGCTTAACATGATATTGACGACAGTTGATGAAGCGGCAGAGACAAATGAGCTAGACACGAAAAGCAAAACAAAACGGAAAATAGCAACATTACTAGAGCGAGGTAACCGGTAAAACGAAAAAAACAGAACAGAAAAACTTGAAACACACTCGTCTCGGAGCTAGCACACTGCACTGTGGCTAACGATCGATAACCGACAGCCTTTGGAGCACTTTAGGTTGAAACTGTGTTGAAGCGAACTTCCTGAAAAATGATTACATTAACCCCCCGGGGAGGGGGGGTACTCCCTTATAAGGGCTTAATGGGGACGTGCGGCCAGCCAGGGTATGTTTTTCGGGATTTTTGTCTTGAACAGGGTATCGAATTTATCATTTTTGTCTTAATCAGGGTAACGATTTATTTGTCTTAAACTGGGTTAAATGTCTTAAACAAGGTATCAAAAATCGGAATTCTGTCTTAAAATGGGTAGGAAAATTAGCGATATTTGTCTTAAACAGGGTCAGGGTATGAGGGGCCGCGCCGTACCTCCCCACCCAGGGATATGTCGAGTACCCCCCTCCCCCCCCCCCCGGCATTAACCTTAAACACGAAAGTATCACGGCAAAACATATTGCGCACGCGCAACAAGCTAAAAATGTAGAAAGTGGGACATGACCAAAATAAATCAGTCACTAACGAACAGGAGTTCAGTTCTTGACAGACTGAGCGACTGCCCAAGTAGCTTGGGCGACTGACGCCGGAACGAACAGGAGAACAGACCGACTGACTCGCTAATAAACAGGCATTCAGTTATTGACCGACTGAGAGGTTGACACTGACTTTCCAGCTGACCGACTTCATTGACTGACTGACCTCAAAACAAATTAAGTAGATAAAGCGACTGACGACAGAACGGACGAACAGACCGACCGATGGCTAACTTTCTGAACAACTTGATGCTTAATGAATATGCGACTGAATGACTGGCTTGCTCATTGACTTGTCGATTGATTATAAGACACACTGTATGACTGGTCGCCTAATGCACCGGCTGACTGAATTGAATAACAGAACCAAGTATTGGCAGATTGTGTTACTGGTTTGTTGACTGACTCACTATGCAGGACCGTAGCCAGTATGAGGCAAACGAGGCACTTGCCTCTGTCATTTTTTCGTGAAATTTTAAAATGAAGCGTGATTCCAGTGTTGTCTTTAATATGTACTCATCATAAACACTTAAAATACTTCCGACAATAATTTAACCACGGACATTGACTCAGTCATATATTTTTTTCTGGCTACGGCCCTGCTATGGCAAACTGGCTGGCTTCCTGACTGTGTTTGAATGACTGTCTGCCATTGATAAACTTACTCACCGATAGACTAACAGAAAGTAGCGTAACCAAACCGAATAGCTGAATGATAACTGAAGTGAACGAACAACTCGTTGGCTGGCCGACTCAGTGGATACCTGATTGACTGAATTATTCTGGACTATGTTTGGTCTGACTGGAAGGTACACCGCACAACTGACGACAAAAACAGATGATTCAAACACCAACGTGAAATGAAAATTAATGAGTCAATTACCTAACAAACTGAAAAAATTATAGATCAATGGTGTGATCATGACTACACGAGAGAACTAATTAGCCTTCCGTTTGTGACAAACTAAAAACGCCTGGCTAAGATTTTCTACAGATTTCTTGCCTGGAAGCTACGGCGACTGAGCAAGAAGTTAAACTAAAATCAGCTTGAATAAAATGATTTTCTTTGTTTTTTGAGAGGCAATAGCCGACTTCTTTCGGTTTGGCCGTAAACGTCACGCTTGTTGTTTCATTGAGGACCACCTGCACAGAAC
>OX421446.1:65264945-65269945 GCA_949126865.1 Montipora capitata
CAATGCTGGTTTAAGATACTGAATACACAGCATTTCATTAACAAGGCAGTCAAATTTGTTCGTGCATTTCTTGATTACATTGAAGCGTGCTAAGAAATTGTTCGGAACAGAAGTATTATGTTCTTTGCAATAATGCCTGTAAATAGATGACGCCTTTTGACGGTGTCCCTCAACACGCGTGTGAAGGTGGCCCTTTGTGTACCCGACTTAACCTGCATTGCACAGGTCACACTTGAATAAATAAACAATACATTGCTGGGTTACGATGTGAGGCTTGGGCTTGTTTAAGCTTGCGGCTAGTAGACACGGGTTGAATGGTCTTTTGCACCTTGCTGCTAAGATCTCTAAGTTGTCGTTTGACAGACACTGCAGCATCTTGATATTTATAGGGGATAACTATCCGGATGGCGTCATCGGTATGCTGTTTAGGCTGGTCCACTGCGACTCTCGAGGTGATAAACCTGTTGATGACGGAATCAATAAGGTGATTCGGATACCGCAGAGAAGTTTTCCGTAAGCTGAGGTATCCGAATCACCTTATCGATTCCGTCATCAACAGGTTTATCACGTCGAGAGTTGCAGTGGACCAGCCTAAACAGCATACCGATGACGCCATCCGGATAGTTATCCCCTATAAAGATCAGGATGCTGCCATGTCTGTCAAACAACAACTTAGAGATCTTATCAGCAAGGAGCAAAAGACCATTCAACCCGTGTTTACTAGCTGCAAGCTTAAACAAGATCTAAGCTTGCGTGAGCCCAAGCCTAACATCGTAACCCAGCAATGCATTGTTTATTTATTCAAGTGTGACCTGTGCGATGCAGGTTAAGTCGGGTACACAAAGGGCCACCTTCACACGCATGTTGAGGGACACCGTCAAAAGGTGTCATCTATTTACAGGCATTATTGCAAAGAACATAACACTTCTGTTCCGAAAGAAAGCATCACTCTTTTCGCTACTCATGGACTATTACTAATAGTCCTCTAGTAGCATAGCCAATCAAAATGTAGCATTTGCATTAGTCCACTAGTTGGGTGATACTAATATAGGTTATCACATGATTTTGAATGCAATTAGGTATAAATAAGCATGAGTGCAATTTATAGGCTCAAAAATTTATATCATGTTACACAAGAATTCATGTAATTACTTAAACAGAACAGAAAATCAAAACTAGTTTTTACAGCATGCGCTTTGATTTTCTTTCAGAAACTCATTAATATTAATGAGTCCAGCAGCCTATCAAAACTTCGACAAAACGCCATGTGCACGAGCTTTAAACCCGATAAAACACAAGGCCATTAGAATTCTTTACATGAGAAATAGTAATGAGGCCTGGATTGTTTTATCTTGTATCCTAATGTCTTCCCCAGGCTCATATCCTTTCTTTGGACTCCAGAGGGACACGTTTTTTGTGGAGTGTTCTTGAAGCTACCCCTCATGTTTTTAAACCTGATATTAAAACACTGCTACTCATTTTTTACACAGTTCATTCACTGATTGTTTGAAACAAATCACAACATTTGTCAAATTTGAAATTTTGCAAGTTGTTCAAAATTCATTCAAAAATGTAAATTGGGAAATGTGAATTAATTTTCCATTTGTGTTACAAATTTGCACCCGTGTTAGGTGAGAACTGCACTCTTTTTTAGCTAATAATCAGAACTGAGTAATTTTTCATGTGCATTATTATCCTAAAAAATGCATTCAACTATATGTCGACTTAGAAATTCGAAAACTTTCTTGAACCCTATTCTGCTGAACATCAAACATTTTGTCTCTCTTTTGTTTTTCCCTTTTTTTGTCGTTTGATTTTGAAGGGAGTCCAAGCAGTAGTGTTTCCTTCAGAGTTAGACATTCCTTAGATGATGCAAAAAAACCTTGGTAAGTTTTTGAAACTACATGTATTTTGAATTCTCTCTCTAAACAGTAATAAGATGATTCTAGGCATCCACTCCTCTTCATTGGGCTCTTGTTAATGTATTCAACATTGGCAAAGTCATGACTGAAAACAATTTTGCATTTCTTCTTCTTTCAATGAACAGGCAACTTCGTTACGTGGGACAGAGTGAAATGGGAGATAAGAGCCGTAGCACTTTGTTGCGAAGTTGTGTAGAGGTGTCCACAAGTGACAATTTAACAACTTTCCTTAAAGAACTTGGGTTCAAGTTAGTTCTGAATTTATCATTATTTCTCATCAGTGATTTTTGACTTGGAGACAATGTAAATCACTGTGCATTTGGGTATATTATTTTTCATTGTTCCTAAGGTTTGTAAAAATGTTTTCTTGTTACTACAGATACGAGAGTGAATATGTTTTGAAGGGATATTACTTTGTCAAGGGACACATGCGAATTACAGTCAGCCAAGTCTGCAGAGTAAATAATAATTTTTTTTTAAGCAACTAAAAAGACAAGGTGAAATTTCCTGTTATGTTGTTTAATCACAGCCAAATTCAAACATCTAATGACCCCCACTTACACCTTCAGCCATCAAAGGCTTTTGGTAAATTTGAAGGATTCAAACAACTGAGGTCACTGAGGGAAAAATATTACTTTAGCTTCATCCTAAATTGTCTTTTGATCAGTCTCCACTTCATCAAGATTTGAAGTACACTAAAACTCTTTTTCAACAGTTGTGTGTAGGTCCTTACATACGTCATTGTCAAGAGCCCACAATCATTTTTGCTTTCATAGCTCAACATGTTCACTCACACAGTTGTACACCAGGCCCAAATTGTTCAAAAGCCGGATAACTTTATCCGGTGGATAAATCACTATCCAACAGTTTCAATCTGTGGAAAGATTTAGCTAAGTATTTGCTTGCGTAACTGTGAATGTGCATATACTCTAAGCACATACGCCAGATAGCGACTTATCCACTGGATAAATTTATCTAGTATTTGAACAAATGGGCCTGATTACAAGGTATAACTGCAGTCATGTATCAAATGATTGAAAATGGACTTCATTTGACTTGCTGTGTGTAATTTGCAGGTTGTAAATGTTGGTGATCCACAGTCTGCTCAGCCTATTTCAGAATCTTATCTTGTGGAGATAAGTTTAATGACCACCGTTCAGAAAGTAATTGTTTGCATTATTCAGACTGGAGTAACGAGAAATATGATTTTTTCTTGGCATTTGCAACAAGGGACATTGTTGTCAAAATAACTTGGAAAGAAACAATAATGCATGATTTCCCAATTACTTAAATTGGCCAAATGATATTGGTTTGTAAACCTGTGGAAATAATCAAACGTCAGTCGTAGTAGTGTACCAGGACTGTATTGCCAACAGAACCCAGACTAATCACAACTGAAGATGAAAGATTGGATTTACTGTACATATGTAAGGTTAAATAAACAGTCAAAGGCACAAGTAAGACTGCTTTTGTTTGGCTTTACACACCTTTGACATTTGTCAATGTGACACAATAACAAAAAACTATACTATATCTAACATCGCAGTACATAAAATAAATAACTGAGCTTGACACAGAAACTATTAAAAACAATATTATTACAGCCACCACTTATGTACAGTGTGTTCTCCTTCCTTCCACAGGATACTCTTGCTGAGGAAATAAAAGCATTTGCAGAACTTCTTAAGCCGTATCCTTTAAAAAAGTATTGTGAGATCAGATCTGATACACATAATAATTAAACATAAACAGAAACTTTTGTGATCTCTCTAATGTGACTCTCATTTACATGTTAGTTCCTTAATAGCCTTTACTAGCCTTGTCCACTTAGAAAAAATTGATCATCGGAAATTGCTAATAACCTAGCATGGGACTTCATCGTAGCTTAAAGACATCCAACATTTTTAAAGACTGGCTCCTCATCATTGGCACTTGTTAATATAAGTCTGGTGACAAGTTAGGATAACTTTGCATAAAATACTGCAATATTGGAAGTGATATTGCCAGAAATTGTGATGACAGATCTATTTAATCCCTAGTCAAAGCTAACACAAACCAGCAACAAGTTTGTACAAGACTGAAGGCAATAATTATTATAATTCTGAATCATAATAATAAATTATTGCCTTCTGCCATGGAAATGGACTCAACTCAATTCAATTCACTTTATTTGATTTCTTTAGACGGTATACTTGCATCAACGTATTGTGTTTATATATGCAGACATTAGAAGGAAAAAAAAATTGTAAAAGAAAAAAAAAAGAAAAGAATTATTTTGAATTACAAAGAAGTTTATTAAAAATTGATTCCCTGCTAGCAGAGATCTCTTTTCTTTTTTGTTCACCGGGATGATGAGACGGAATAGAGACTTCTGCCATGGGTCAAAACTCCCTTTGATCTAATTAACCGGCACTCTTCAAACCACGTGCTTCATGATATGTTTGCTGACTGCATGTGACTTGAACCCACTGTGTTCCACGCATTCCTTTACAGTAATTTGGCTGTTGTTAAGTGAGCTCACACAACATGAAGTATCACGTGAGGATATGGTCGCTAAGTAACTGCAGTGCATGCTCAACACAGTGAATTTTGACCCATGGCAGATGTCTCTTTCCCGTACTCGCCAGCCTAGCGAACGCAAAAGAAAAGAGATCTCTGCTAGCAGGGAAATTAATTGATATGGAAGAAGCGAAAAATAGTTTTGAATACATCCGGCTAACTGTAATAGCTACTGAGCTAAGGGGATGCAAGTAGTATGTTTTAATCAAATATCAAAGAAATTCCAAAGCCAAGAAACAGGAGCAGGCGTAGCTCAGTCCTCTTTCTGATCCGTGTAGCTGTAGCTTTAAATACCCGTAAAACGGAGCACTGACAGCCGAAGGGGGGTAAAGGGCCCTTCTATTGATACCAGCCTTGTAGCTGAAGGAACTACCGACGTTAAATAAAGTGACTTTACCTTTACTTTACCATTACAGTAGTGGCAAGATTGAGAAATAGTCTCATTTGTTAATTTTCAAGTTAACTAAGAATAATAGGAGAAGACATTTTTGAAAATAAGTACGGTAATTATTAAAAGTA
>OX421446.1:65274945-65299945 GCA_949126865.1 Montipora capitata
TGTTGTTTTCATCACTAAAGAAAGTGTACTCACTACGTTTTCTCTTAACACCATGAGAACTGATTAGATCTGTTATTGTAATGATTGGTACAGAAGTTCACAATAACAAGCAAAATGTATGCTTTGAAAATAAGCAAATCTCTAGTTACTGTAGGGTAACATAGTTTAATCAAGTGAAAAAACAATGACAAAACCTGTTTTTGCAAACAATAATTTGTTTATCTTTATTGCCTTCCATCGAAATGCAAAGTGACTTAAGATGGCATTTTTTCTCATTTATCTTAGTTTTTTTTTACAGTTCTAACCCATTCACCCTGGGGGTTCTCCATTGACCAGTAAAATCGAATGGCATTAGACAGAGTAAAATACTAAATATGGCCGGTTTAGGCCGGTTTAGGGGTGAATAGGTTAATTAATAATAATAATAATAATAACAATAACAATAATAATAATAATAATAATAACAATAATAATAATAATAATAATAATAATAATAATAATAATCAGTGTTCTCATTAGAATTTTTAACAGGCATTGCTGTGCTTTTTTTAGCCGTAACACTGCAACTTATTAACAATGTGATCTACTTGATAGAGGAAAATAATTCTAAAGCTGTAGCACATACAAGTGACACCAGTGACAAGTTTTGCAGGTTCTGTGTTCAATTTAGAACCCTGATAATAATAATAATAATAATAATAATAATAATAATAATAATAATAAAACTTTATTGAAAATCAGTCAGTTAATACAGAAATTATTAAAAACATAAAGATATTCTGTTCCAATAATTATAAAAACAGTTCAACTTCATTGTTCATTTACATTAAAAACAAAAATTAAAAATACCGTCACTTGCAACTACCTGTCCACACGCATGACAAAAACGTGTTCTGCCAGCCAATCAAAATTCAACGTTTTGACACTCAAACTTCCAAATTTACCTGCCCACTTGGGAACGTTTTGGCGCCAGCTACGCAAAATGATTGTAGCTGATTTATTTGCCGTTTGACAAGACATGGCGTTTACAATAAATAAACTAGGTAGGCATTTCAAGCAAGGTGTTCAAACTGCAAAAGACAAAATGTGTGACGTGTTGCTTACTTCGCTTCCGGTGAACTGTTTGCGGAGTGGCACCAAAACGCTCCAAAGTGGGCGGGTAACCTTTGAAGTTTGATTGTCAAAACTTTGAATTTTGACTGGCTGGCAGAACATGATTTTGTCAAGCGTGTGGGCAGGTAGTTGCAAGCAACGGTACACATATGTGTACATGTAATTTTCAAAGACTCCTAAGCGGGCTTCACTGTAGCCCAGTTCAATGTTTGCATCTGGATTCTGGTTTGAAGCAGAACAACTGCCTCTTATTGCCATAACAGCTGATCATATCAATAATAATAATAATAAAAGTTATATTTAGGTTGTTTTGTTTTACTAAGGTTGGAGGACTACTATTATTTTTGTAGATGTAATAAAAAATTATATAATATTAAAAACTCACTATTATAATTAAAAATATACTAATAATTGAGTAACTGAAGGAAAAAAGAATCAAAATGTAGCGTCCTGAAAGTCAGGACTCTTTCGATGTCAAAGTCCATGTCTTGTAGGCTGAGATTTACTCATTGAGTGCAATCCCCTTAAGCATACAGGGATGTTCTCAGGATGGGAAATGATCAATCCCAAGAGTAGAAAGACCCATATGCCAGTGTTAGTAGGGTCTCTGCCAAATGCATGCTCCAACCTTTCATAATGCAAACTAAGATGTTTTGTTATTTAGGGGGATTGTCTTGACTCAGGATTGTATTGTATCTTTCAGGTGCTTGGGATGGGTGAAGAATGGCGTGGTGGGGATGTGAAGCGATACCCTGGAGGAGGCCACAAAATTAACATCCTTAAAAAAGAAACAGAACTTCACAAGAATGAGACTGATCTTGTACTAATGTTCATAGACAGGTAACTAGGTGACAATGTTATTTTTCTATCATGAAATTTGTTACTTGTGATTTATAACAGTGGAAGTGTCTTAATCCATATGGCCCCGCGCGTGCTTTTGTTGTAAAACTATTGGGAAAACCCCTGTGTGAGGGCCATATGCATTAGTGCGAGCAGGGGCAGAAAAAGCCGTACAGCCCTACTAGCTAGGAACATGTACATGTACTGCTCCATGCAATGCAATTTCAGGGGATTTTGTCGCTTTTAAACATCCAAGTTATTTACAGCTAGAAAAGCAAATGCAAACAACATATTAGATAAATTTTTTGTGCAAATTTTTGTTACTTACTTTGTCCAAACTTCATATTCTGAGTGCTCTTGAATAGTGTAAAGAGCCCATAAAATGATTAATAAATGCTTATATTGACTGAGTTTCGGTCAGGACGGGGGCCTTGGGACGGTCAGTCAATAAGTTTATTATCCTATTATGACACAAAACATTATTGTGAGACAAGTTTTAACTCAACCATCATTTTTTAAATAAATGCATTGATTAACTCGTTTGGAATAAAAAATGTCATTATAGCAGAAGAAGCTCTTGAGGTTCAGTGTCCACTTTAACCACTTTTGCAATGACTTAATAATTGCAAAGCATTTTTGCACCTGCAAATAATTTTTTGCCATAAGCCTGTCATATTTAAGGCCAGGGACAAGGTTTGACCAGACATGCAGCCACCCTGGTCGGACAGAATTTTGTTTCAACACTTATTAAGTGGGATGCCTGTGGCATCTAGATGGTGTCCACACTACAAAATGAAAATTGCGAGGTCTTCTGAATTTTTATCTAAACGAGATTTGAAGATGAGCTAGAAATAATTTTTTTTTTTAAGGTCTGTAACGTCTTTTGTTTCGAAAATACAGCATTTTGAATTTCCAAATTGTCGCTTTGTGTGACACTTTGGTTGAAGAAAAATGTCTTTTCCTATGATTCTCAGAAGTTTGAACGTTTCAAGTACATTATGAGATGTGTGCATACAAATGTATTTTATCTCATGAGCGAAAGTAAGCACTTTCGTTGCAAAGTGAACTCCAGGTGTTTTGATAACCGGCCGCCATATTGATGGACCACAGACAGGCCACTAACATCACAGCGGCGTGTGAAACACTTCTGCAAATTAACTCAAAAGCGATATAGCGCACAGACCTGAGAATTGGAGAAGTGGTTTATGTATTGTCTTTACAACATTTCAAATGGTTGGCTTCTTTTATGGAACGGTTTCGAATTTGTTCTTTGTTGCATGACAATGAAAATAATCTCAACATGTGTGCACTGCCGAATGCTCTTTTGACAATATTGTTGCTATCGTTTTGCCATTCCATTCTTGCGTTGTTGCTTCTCTTTTTTTTTTGCCATTTCAGTCAAACAAAATACATTTGTACAAACCCTGAAATGTTTCAGCTTTTGCTTGTGCATATGCAATAACCTCAACTCTAATTTTGTTATTGAAGTCGCGGTGATTCAAGTCCCTGAAAATTCGCTGTAAAACTGGTCATAAAATCTTATCAGTCCGATGAAAACACAAACAACATGCATTTGTGGAACAGTACCCCTGTTAAAGTGCACATGACTCGAAATTTCACCACCATTTTTATTTTAAAATCTAAAATGTAATGGCCTAAGGAACATTTCTGTTCAAAAACAATTAAATTTCTGTTCTGAGAACATATCTAAAAGGCGAAAAAACCTCTCGTATTTTTGAGGAAAATATGAGACGAGGGCCTGGGATCGAGTTGAGGATTTTGACGTCATTGGTTGTGTAAACTTGCAACTTGTGCGAAGATTTAGTGCAGTGGTGAGCATATTTTACTCCTACATTTACGATTTAAAGCGACAAAATTTAAATAATTTTATAGAGTATTCCCAGATCTTCTCTGCTGGCAGTTGTAGTTAAGTTATTTAACGAAGAACAACAATTTGGCATGAAATCCTCATTGGGCAAAATCTTACGGTGTGTTCACATCACTCTTGACCCTGTCAATTGCATTTTCCCTTCACTTGTATTTTCAGTTCTCAGTAACCAGATTACAGCTCTTCTCCTCTGTGGGCTTAAGGATCTCTGTGAGGACCTGAGTTAATTATCCATTTGCATACATTTCATTATTAAAAGATGCGAGGTGAATTTTATTTGGAAGGCGATTTATAGAATTCGAACGTTCAATGACTAGATGGTTTTTGCATATTCTAAACTCAAAACCGAGAGGTCTTCCGGATTTTTATCTATACAAGGTTGAAGATGACCTAGAAATAAATATTTATATTTATATTTATAAGTTACGAGTTCCTTAATGTTTTTGGTTTTGAAAATACAGCATTTTGAATTCCCTCATTGTCACTTGCATGACACCAGACCATGAAATCTTTTTTGATTGGAAATATAAAATGTCTCTCATTATGATTCTCCGCAGTTTGAACGTTTCAAGTATATTAGGTTGTGAAAATTCATGTGTCTCGCAAGTGAAAAGTAAGCATACTTGGTGAGGTTGTTTATGCATTCCTTCTTCTACAACATTTCACATTCTTGGCCTTTCCATGGTACGGCTTCAAGTTTGTTTTTTATGGTGTAGTGAAAACGATCTGTAGGCAGGCTTGGGACTTGGTTTGTCACTCGATTTATATTCACTGAACGCACTAAGTGCATTTCATTTGATATCCGAGTTCCAAAAAACATTGAGGAAGTCTTTATTTGTCGTCATTGTACAAGTGGAACCATCTGACTCGGAACGATATGACATAGAACGAAGTGGTTGATCAAGAGCATCAGCTTGCCTGTGCGAGCATATCATACTGCACCTTCCTTCGATTTTCCTTTCTTTTTGCTACCGGTAGGTCTATGGTTAAGAAACTTTGTTTCTTAAATTTAATGTTCAGACCCCAGACATACATGTATTAGCTAGATCGACCCTTCATGCAAAACACAGCACCAGATCAAAGTCTTCATATAGGTTAAATGCTAGGTAGGTTTGAAACCGGGCCAGTGTTTTTAGACAAATTTCATCCATCTCTTTCTTCAGTCCTCCTTTGTAGGAAGAAGATGCATTGATACACCTGGGGTCAAACTGGGGTTTTTGCGGCTGACTAGCCCAGGGTCGCTACCAACACATTATTTTCCGCAGATTCTCCAATCTGTCTTGTTGTTTATATTTCCCGCGGCAGTGTTCGACACTAACTTTCTTACTAATTTGCCCTTTGGGCAACCAGCTTCCTTTTTTTGGTTGCCCATGGGTTTTTTTGGTTGCCCACTTTCTAAAGACCTGTTGCCCATTAAAACTCAAAGGAGGCTTGTTAAAAAAAATTGTCAACAAAGAAGAATATCATTAAAAGCTATAACAAACTTTTATCTGATATTCACTTAAATGATGATAGTCACTTAAATGATAACATAAGAAATACTTTGCAACCAGATCAAACGTAATCAACAAAATTTCAAGAAATAAATGAACAACTAGGTAACTATCAGTGAAATCTAATTTTAACTAAGTGATCAGCAGGAGTACTGTGCACTGAATATGATGAAGTGGCTGAACAATCAATGCAGAAAAAAATGAACAACTTGTTGGACTAACTGTAAATTTGCAGTGTTCAGGACTAGTACTGTCAATTTCTGACAAAATCAGGTCTTCTAGCCCGTTCGCAAGTGCTCCACCAAAGGGCAGTTGAGGTTTGGTTGGCTAGCATGTGACAATTTTTGCTCAATACGTGACTAATTCTTTCATGCAAAGGGCTCAAAACCTTTAAAACTCTTTAAACCTTTGCTTTCCATTCTTTAAAATGATAGCTGCCACGAACCAAACGAATGATAGAAAGCTTAAAACCACAGAAACGATTTGAAATGTGGGATGTTCCTGATCAAAATGTAACGAAAAAGTTTTCGATTCCACGAACTTTGTTTTGGTGCTGTGCACTAACAAAGCAAAATAAATGCAAGGCAATTATCAAAATAAACAGCAGACATAATAGACAAGCTTTTGTTTTGGTATTATTTAGGCCTTCTGATATTACGTGATGGTGCGATTTCGCACTATCGACCTCAAATCGCATCCAATCGCACAATTTACGAAAAATCACATAATTCACAAAAGGACGCACAAAATTCACAAAATGAAACATAAATCAACACGTTTCTTAGAAATTCCTGCATAAATACGGCATTTTTAAGATGATTTATCATGGAAAAAGGCTAAAAATCCTTTGCCACCTTCGATTTCGTAAACATTCGAAGTTCAAGGCTTTATTTTGCATGTCGGGGACCTTGGTACGAGTCTCCTTCTATTGGTGCAACACAAACATGCACTCATATACACACCACTGAAATGATGACACAGTTGCCTTCTCTTAGAGAAGATATTTGTGAAAAATAAGCGAAGTTGTAAGTTTTTCGGCAAAATGTAGTTTCTTTCGTTGAAAACTGATAAAAACTTACTCATGGATAAGTTTGTTGTGAAAACGCCCGCTTTTTCTTCGACGAAGAAGAAAGTTCCCACCTTCCGCCCAATCTGACAGCTCACAATCGAGCAAGAAAGTACCTCACAGGTACGGTCCACGTGGACGATGGACTGATGTTTTTCTCGTCGTGCAATATTAGGGCCGTTTATACGAGAGAAAATAAGCAGCGCCTTACTCTGGCCACGGTGTACAAAATACGCAAAAGGAACTATTTATACGAATATATATTCCCAGGTCAATTTAATCCGCTGCTTGAAAAAGACGTGAACGTAGATTTTGTACCATTTATACGGGGTGAACATTCGAGTCTTATGTAAGCCGCGGCCAGAGAATGCTGCGGCTTATTTTCTCTCGTATAAATGGGGGTATGGCCCTATTGTGATTGACCATCTTTGGAAGTTCGTGGTTGACAAGCACCTTGATCATTCATTTGGCATAAATTAGCTGTGTCCTTTCAACTTTTAACGTGGTGCACCGGTAGTGCAGAAGACCTCATTTTTTATTTATCCCAAAATGTCTTTAGGGCAGCAAAAAAGGGTTTTTCTTAACCTGAAACCTTATAAAACAAGCTTAAAATTGCGGAAATAAAAAATCGCATAATTTACATTATTTATCGCATAATTGGCCTTTCTAATCGCACAATCTGCCCTGAAAAAATCGCATAATTTGCATTTTTTAATCGCACCCTATCAGAAGGCCTGATTATTCCAGATAATTACATGTACTTTGTAACAAAGAAATAACAGCTAAAAGTCAGGTATTGTTTGTAATTAATGTTTGACAACGAACACTGAGCCCAAGGCCTGTAATAGAAGATGTTGATATAAGTGATACTCTCGACCGGTGCAAAAACACATTGGTCATCAAGTTTCAAGGAAATCATTATTTATAGTTATGTAATTTTTCACCATAGTTATGACGTGATCTTGCTGGCAGACCCAAAGTTATTTCTACAAAAGTTTTTAGAGTTTGAAGCCAACATGGTATTCTCAGCAGAAGATTTCTGTTGGCCGGACAAACTTCTCAAGGTAAGTGTACAATAGCTATGAATAAAGTGTATTGTATTGAGAGCTGATGCAGTGTATGTTGAAGATTAATGAAAAACATTGATATTTTTTGGAAGAATGGAGCCTTTTTGTCTTTAGTTAATGAAAGATAAATCAGAAAAGAGTTGTTTTCAAGAAAATTAATGTTTTTGAAATAGAGGTTAGAGTAAACAATATTAGCTCCTCTCATTCCTCCTCCCCTACTGTGGATGCTAGTTTATTACAAATGTACATAATTTATTGCCACTGTGAAGTGTTCATTAATAAATTATTGTTCCACAGCCCTTCCTTGCCCCTTGGTGCAAGTTGACATCTGTCACTAAGCATGCAGTGGTAAATGGTTTTCCTATGTGGGGACATAGGTTGATCATATAACACCCAGTAATAATAATAAAATAATAAGCCAACATTACCCCTCCCCCCCTCTTCCCAATATTCTTTGTTTAAAAGCCAGGAAACAAGAAGACATGAATGAAATATAATTATGTACCCATTTCCAAAACATGTAGTTTGTTACTATTGTTGCTTCCTTTAATTTTACAGTAACTGTATATGACAGGGTGGGAAATTAAAGACTAATCAAGATCTCCCTAGTATGCAATTTCACTAGCTTAACAAAATATTAGCGGTGGAAATGAATCTTTAATTCTGTAATGATCACCAACACGATTCATCAGCGAGAATGTTTTTCATAATAATTATGTCCGCCAAAATTAGTATTTTTTATATATATTTATATTTATATATATATATATATTATTTTACAGGACCAGTACCCTGAGGTTTCTCATGGCAAGAAATACCTTTGTTCTGGTGGTATGTGTCGAATGTTAATTACCATCCTTGACTTTTTGTATTAACAGGCAGGAAAATTATATAACTCCAAAACCTATTACATGCGGTAGTCTGGAAACTCATAACCTTGTTACTGAAAACCATTGTTATTCATTTTTTAGGTTTTATGGGTTATTCTTCAGTATTTCATCAAATTGTGGCAGACCATGCCATTGAAGATGTAGAAGATGACCAACTTTACTACACAAAGATATTTTTGGATGAACAGAAAAGGGTCTGTTAAACTTATTCTGTAAAGTTAATTTGGATCAAAATTATTATTGAAGATTAAACCAAGCAAGCTGTGGGGTCAGCAATGTGATGGTTTGATTTGATTTGATTGTCTGTTTAAACTAGGACAAGTTAAAACTGAAGTTGGACAACAAAGCTAAGATTTTTATGAACCTGAATGGCGCTCAAGGTATGTAAGTTAGTACAGTGATATTTAGATTATTTTTTAGTGGTAAAAAAGCAATTTAATTTAATTACTCATCCATAACATGCATAAGTTACTGTTCTAAAAAAGGTATTAAGCATGGGTACAGAATCAAATTGAAAGTCATTATAAAACCAATGTAATTGTCTTGACTAATATATTAATAATAGTAATAATAATAATAATAATAATAATAATAATAATAATAATAATATTATTATTATTATTATTATTATTATTATTATTATTATTATCAAACATGATAATGTAATGGATTTGATGATAAAAATTACGGGCAGAAACATACTTATTAAAGACAATGTTTCGGTGTCCTCATGGCACCATCATCAGATCCAATATAATATCATCTAACTGGTCATTATTTCATGAAGAGTGTAGCCGCCTCGAGACCTTATTCCTACAGTTGGCATATCCTGAACATCTTGTTCACTCTATGATCTCCAATTTCATCACATCCAAACAAACACCAGCACCTCCACGCAAATCTACACGTGACCCGCAATCAGTACGAATTGTTCTACCGTTCAAGGAACAAAAATCAGCTGACTCTGTGCGCAAGCAGTTGAAAGATCTTGGTAAGCTGTTAAACATGGACTTATGCCCAGTCTTTATTTCTCGAAAAGTTGGAGAAGATCTCAAACATAAAGAAATCAAGCCCGCGTTGATCAACGAACAATCAGTAGTTTACAAATTTGAATGTGGCTGGTGTGATGCCAGCTATGTTGGTTACACGCGTCAACATCTCTACCAACGGATCAATGAGCCTGTAAAAGATCTGGTTCGATATTCAATCACAGCTAAAGTCAACATCAATCAAGAACAATAACATCTGACATGTTTCGCATTCTTAAGAAATGCTCATGCAAATTTGATTGTCTTGTGTATGAAATGTTCCTTATTCGCGAGCACAAACCATGTATGAATATCCAAAGTGACTTGATAAAAGCAAAACTTTTCACCTAGCCTCTAGGGACTTTGAACTTAATCTTGAACATTAATATTCGAGTTATCTGTAAAATATTATATTTGACCTGATGATGGTGCCGTGAGGACACCGAAACGTTGTCTTTAATAAGTATGTTCCTGCCCGTAATTTTTATCATCAAATCCATTATTATTATTATTATTATTATTATTATTATTATTATTATGATAATTATACTAAAACAGTGGATAGCATTGAAGACGTGCTCTGATTGGCTACCAACACTCCAAATATCCTTTGCTAATCACCTCCGAGCAAGTTTTGCAGAATTTGCACCTGAAAATATTGTTAGTAATAATAATTTTATTTGTTGCAGTATTAAATGAGTTACATAAAATCCTCTTTTTTGCACTATAATCTCACAGTTACATTGTAGTATTTATTAAAACAGCTATTCACCTCAATGTCGGTGGCTAGTTGTGAATATTTACCTCCCCGCTTCTCGTCCTGGTAAATATCCACCAAGCGCTAGTCACGTGCACTTCAGAGAACACATGTAGTGGTTAGTTATTATTGGAAGATGAGAAAACAGTGGAATAAAACTAACAGAACCTGAATGAAATAAATGTAACTTGCCATTTTTCATTTAAAGTGTACGAACATTCCAGATTACAAGTTCTGAACGATTTTAATGCTCATGACCAAGCTAAACAATAAGTGTAGCATCAACTATAACGTTTACTTTTTAACCCTTTTACACCCAAACCAGCCTAAACAGGCCAGACTATTTTGCTCTGTCTAACACCAGACGATTTTACTCGTCAATGGGAAACCCCCGGGAGTCAATGGGTGAGGGTTATTGGAAAATACAGGTACGTGTATGACTGACCCACGGGTAAATGCAGCTAATCTTAAATCTAGGCAGGCCAAACTTGCAACTTACATGTAGTGTACTTAAGGATGAATTGTCATTGCAATGAACAATTAGGCACTAAGAGTGTTACAGGTGAAAGAAAAATAAATACATGTAAATGGCAGAGGCAACAGAATACATAAATGGCAGCATACAGCTGCAAGATATGTTGTAGTTAAAATTTAAAAGTTTATGACTATCATTCTTAATAGTAACTAGTCATACTTTCCTTTACTATTATAGCCGCTTCAATAATTGTTATTATAGTCATTTTTGTTTACCGGCGGTAACTCTTGTGGTTACCTTGAGTTCTCAATTTGAGTTAGGGGCTTCCCTTTTGAAGGCAAACTGGTCATGCTGACTTGCAACCAACTCAACTGACCACGCCCTTCCAGGCAACATTTTCTTCGATCTACAAGTGCTCTTTCTTGTACTTGCTCTATTTTCGATGCTGCCAAGATGTTTTCTCTAATTTTCCTCGCAAATCACACATAATATTGTTCCTCATCGCTTGATTTTCCTTGTGTAGGTTCTTGCTCCCAGTCATAATTAAGTTAAAAAATCTGGTAATGCGAGGGCAACTTCAGAGACATCTGACCAGTTTGATCCTCTCGTCCCAGCTATTGTGATGAATGGAATTCAACTTTCCTATGACAGCCTTGAAGTTGAAAGTAAATACCAGTAAAAAACAGAATGAAGTTGAGGCTGTCCCAATACAAATAAAAAATAAAAGATCAAAGGCTCAACGGATAGCTGCTGGCTAGTAAAAACAGTACAGGTAGGTATGTATTATTTTAATAATAATGGTTAAAATGTGACTTTTTTCCTGTTTGATTCACTGTTTTTTTTAGATGAAGTAGAAGTTAAGTTCAGTGGGGACAAGGTATGGCTTGCAAATGACAAGTATATTACTGAGCCACTGGTAGTTCATGGTAATGGTGCCAGTAAGGTATGTGTTAATTACCAAATGTAGATCTGTGATCCAGTGGTTAGGGCATTGAGTTTGCATGTGGCTTCGCTAGGTTCAAATCCCGTTCGTTCCGATTGTCCGAATTCAACTCTGCGACCCTTTGTAAATAGCCAACTGGCTGCCTCCTGCCAGTTGGGTTCTTAACCCATTGATCCCTATTGAAACCTTATTAGTATCTTATGGATGTTGCAAAATCTATGACACCATTGTTCAATTCTTTGCAACATTATTTTTTCCCATTTCAACTAGTACATGTATTTGGCCTGCCAGGAGAGTAATTAGCAATTTACGTTTTTCAATGTGACTTTACTCTCAATACATTGACTCTGGAGAGATTTAAGTGATATGCTAGAGCTCTCAACACTTTTAGACGGTATAATTGGAAAAGGACTAGAACAATGTGAAAACTCTACAGTATAGTATATTTTTTTGGAACCATATGTTCCTTAAGTGTTACATTTTTTCTTGTTTGTAAGAAATTTGTTGTAATTATGATAAGCACAGATGTCATGTACAGTGTACATTCATTTTATCTTTCAGCTCTTTCTGAATTATTTGGATAACTATCTTCCCAATAAATGGAATTACAAAGATGGATGTGTGGCATGCGCCGATGATACATTAGATTTGTCTTTGGATTCTCCCAAGGTTGTGACCTCATTTACACATAGTTGCATATAGAGGAGGCAGTGTGGCCCAGTGGTTAGAGCGCTTGCCTTGAGATCCGGAGTTCCTGGGTTTAAGACCCGCTCTGACCACTAGTTGAATTTGATCCTGGTAGTCCCTGGTTCAACTTCCCCGCTGCACTTGTAAATAGCCAACTGGTTTGCCTCCGGCCAGTTGGGATTCTTAACAATTGTTGTTGTTGTTCTGTTCTGTTGTTTCGTTGTGTTTCATTGGCCCTGAAAAGCTCCTATGGGGAGCGGTCAATTAAGTATTATTGTATTATTGTATTATAGTTGTACCTTGTTTTCGTAGAATTTTTATCATGGTTTTTGATGGACCATTATTTAATATCTCCCAGTCGCACTTGAATAATGTTATGAAATGGAGGTTGATGATGTGCGAGGGGCCTTTTCGCAAGATCGCATTCTTGTCCCAGATCAACTGTGAGAACACAAATGAGGTCTACAATGTATTCAGTCTTATAATTTTAATGAAAGCCAAAATAGTCTAAACCCTGTTGTTGAATGGCTGTACGCACAACTGTTCTTATTGACCTTGTTTTGTATTGTGATTTTTTTTTATTTCATCAAACTGTGGAAAAATTTGAATTTGTTTGTTGGGATGCATTACTTCTCCAAATTAAGTTTTGCTGGTTGCATGCAAATTATGTGCAAAGGATGAGAAAGCCAACTGCGATACTGCAAGAAAAAAAACCATTCTGGTCTTGTTTTCCATTGCATCTGGTTTTTTTTCCATATATATATATATACATAGGACCTGCAAAAATTTGGTTTCATTTTATTGCTTGAAATTCAGTTGTATAACAAAAATATGAAAAAAATCGCTAAAGCAAAAATCACATTACCACTGCAACAGTCAGACAAAATCAAAAGAAAACCTTAACACAAACTTAGGGAGTTTCCTTGCATGGGTACTCACGTCCCGTTCGTTACTCCCTTTTGGCCATCCCTACCGTGTTAAATTTATTTATTTTTTCCCCTCATAATTATGTACGTGTAACTTTTCGTTTATTACTATTGTAACTGAGTAGAATGCCAATAAAGCTGTTAAAAAAAAAAAAAAAAAAAATTAATGCGTGAAAATATCCAGCAAGTCACTGTTGGTTCTAGTTTCACCTCTGGTTTGCTAAAAATATTGCACAATTTTTTTAGCACGTTTACATTACATTTGTAGTAGTCCAAAATCAAAGGAATTGCTCATTTAGTTTTGTTGTAACAGTTAAGGAAAGTTATTAGGAGAGTAGCAAGAGCACAAAGGTGCACTTATTGAAAGGGATGGGTAGGTGGAGGCATGCATGGTTTACCATGGTGTCTCACCCCACTCAGGACTGCCTCATGTCCATTTTAATTCTTCTTTGTAGAGATGAGAGATTTGCATTTGAGTAGTTCTACAATCCTAGACAAATTCAACCTTTGCTAGGCAATTATGTGACACAAAATATATTTCATGGCAAAACTGGCCTTTCGATACTCCCTCTCCTCCCCTTGGTCAAATTTGTCAATGTTGAAGGTGCTCAGCACTCTCAAGTACTTCTTATGACATGACATCATTTGTGGCCAACATTGACTTGGGAGGGAGGGGGGGGGGGGTTGGAAGAGGAATGAGATGGTAAAGAGAGAATGGCATGCGTTGTAGTGTCCCAATGTAATTTGTCTAGGATTGTAGATCTTCACCAAATTCTTATGTCTTTTGATGTTTTTGTTCTTTAGGAAGAAGAATATCCCAAGATCCTGATGGGACTATTCATTGAAAAACCTACACCATTCATCCCTGAATTTTTAAAAAGAATGTTGCTACTGGATTATCCTAAAAAGCGCATGGACCTTTTTATCCATAATGCTGTATGTGTGACATTATTTGTTGTTATACACTGAATATCTTGAAACTATTGTGACTTAGATGTTTAAAAAAAGTTAATCTTAGAATCAAAGGCTTTCTTACTTTTTCAAGTTCTTGTTTTGACTAGTTACCCCCTGGCACCCCCCTTCTTTGAGTCTTGCTTGTTTTCATTGAATTCAAACCTGCCCAACTTTTCCCTGAGAACTGGTAACATTTTTCTCCAATTAGCATTAGACATGAGACACAAGATTTTGCAGTTACATGTAGTAATGATTATGTTTCTAAAATGTGCCACAGACTTGTCACAGTACACGCGAGAGCTTAATTGGGACAGTACAAACCTTAGAAAAATCTAGAAAAATCTGGATATAGTGAAAAGAACTAGGGGGGGGTGCCAAATTAATTGAACCTTCCTTAACGAATGTTAAATGATAACAAGATAAACGAAAGTAAATAATATGGTATAACTGAGTAGAAAAACAAACACTAGTCATTCAACTGTACCTACTATGAAAACCACTGATCTGTGAAATGGGCAGGAATTTACGTGTCTGTGCCACACCCATTTTCGCTTGTAAATGGTTGAAATTCTTGAGAGGTATTTTGTTCGACCATGGCAGAACTGAGCGCACGTGTCTGTATGATCGTGGAAAAACTGTTGGAGAAGACTTGAGAAGGAAGATTATACAAGACATAATTGGAAATGGGGGAGACTTCACCACACTCACCACAGGTTTCTTTGTGGGAGGTTTTTCTACGATTGCTAAAGAAAACAGAGTTAAATTTTGAAAATGTGTTTTTTCCATTGTTGCAATCCTTCCGGTTCACCTTAGCCCGTGGGAAAGGAATTTCATAAACATGTTTAACGAAATTGGGCGGGGCAGTGACTTGGTACAATGTAATTCGTGCCCATTCCACGGATTGGTGGTTTTCGTAGTACAAGTGTCTGCCCACGAAGGGGAGTGGTCAATAATCTTAAAAACAATCTTTCTCTGACATTTAGTTTGATGTTACTCTGGTTTACAGAAATTTGAATGTGGCTTGAAAAGTTACAATTTAAAGACCCCACATTTCAACACTCCAGTCTAGTATCATCATCAGAGGTGGTCCAAAGCTGTCTGGTGTCTTCCTTCCTTGATGATTCAAACAAGAATCAAACAAGTTTTCTTATCATTTGCTGTCTGCAGATTGTTGTGAATGTGAGGCTAAATTCACTGCTTTGTTTTTTCTAGGTTCCTTACCACAGGTCTCAAATCACAGATTGGTTGACAGATGAAATAAAGGACAGTTTCAGCTCTGTCACTGTACTACAGCCTGAAGATAATTTGCTAGAGTATGAAGCCAGGAATCATGCCATGTAAGACTTGTAACCTTGAGATTTTTGTAGAACTTTGCATCCTTATGGTTTGACAGATTGGTAATAAATTATTAGATCTTGAGGCAATGAGGTAGAATACTTTGGCTGCTGGAAAGGAAAAGAAAGGAACTTTATGTAAGTGGCTAGTCTTCTAGCCCTGGAGCACTAATTGGGGACACTGTGAACTGAAATTAACAATTAACACAAATCAAATCAAATTAAATGTTGGTTTTTGAGGACAGGAAAAAAACCAGAGAATCCGGAGAAAAATAGGAAAAGGAGAGGCCTTATTTCCACAGCCCCCTCTTCTTTGGGTAGACCTACTCAAAATTTTATTGAAAGCCCTGTACCTGTACATGTACCACAGATGCTACATGTATGAGTGGTTGATGCAGCTGGCTGTATTCTTCATGTACAAAGCAGCTTGCTAAATTTTATCCTGCTTGACTGGGTTATTTAACAATTAGACCCGTAGCCCACAAGGGCTACCCGTGGCCCTTGAGGGTGAAGGGTCTAATTGTTTTAGTATCACCCAACTAGTCGGAAAGAAAAGGCAATAATAAAGTTAGTGAATGCAAGTTGAAAATATATTTATTTGGCGGGAATAAAATGAAAGAAAGCTTCACGCTTTTCCATACTCGAGGACTAATACTAATAGTCATCTAGTAGCGTATCCAATCAAAATGCAGGATTTGCATTAGTCCACTACTTGGGTGATACTAATAAGAGATAGTCTTCATAGTCTTCATCATAATTCAAAGTTTTTGCACCTCTGTCACTTCATGTTAGTCATTGACACGTTGAAGAAAGTGCAAAAGATGCAGGCTTTTGCTCAGTAAGAGGTTCACACAGGTGTTATTTTTTTCTTTGTTTTTTTTACAGAGAGATGTGTCTTGAGAAGAAGTGTGATTACCTGTTTTCTGTGGATGGTTCAGTTGTTCTTACAAACAAAAATTCTTTGAAAATCCTTATCAAGCAAAACAGACCAATTTTAGCGCCCATTATGACCAAACTGGGAAAGTTATGGTCAAATTTCTGGGGTGCAATAGGTGAAGATGGTTACTATGCTCGCTCAAGAGACTATCTTGCTATCGTGCAACAGGAAAGACTGTAAGACATAGCTCTGTTATTCTATTTCCGTTTTTTGATTCAGAGAGTTTTGACACCAAAGTTAAAAGCGATAAAGTTTTTGTTTATCTTTATACTGGTAGGCAAAAATATCCTCCATAGGCTTCCACAAGAGTTTGTCACCTCCATCAGTCTTGTGTAACCTTAACTAGTTAGGTCTTGACGGCCTTTGACTTTAATAAAAAACTTAATTATACACTTTAGACTGCCTGAAATCGTTTTGGCCTTAACTACTCATCCACAGTGCCTCCACACATCGATTTAAATCATTTAATGATTAGGTGGTTTCACATTGATGTCAACTTGTATTGTTTTGTTTGTTTCAGGGGTGTGTGGAATGTACCTTTCATTTCAAGTATTTATCTGATTCAGAAAGACGTCTTAAATAAGATGAAAGGGGCTTTTGGTCCTGGTTCCCTCGATCCAGATATGACAATGTGTGGGAACTTGAGAGAACAAGTGAGTAAACATAACAATATATAACCTTGATATCTTACATTTTCAACAGCAAATACGTATCCCAGATATTTCTGAGAAAGTATGGGACAGAATATGCCAATTTAGCAGTCCTGATTGTATCAGTAATTTGAGAGTTAAATGTAATTTAACTTAATTAACGACTAGGAGCAAGTGTACTCAGTGCTCAGCGTAGCAGTGGCGTTTATGGGCACACAGCGTGGTCTGCTGACTCTTTTTTACTGTTCTGGGTGTGATGTCAGGGCATTGCAGCGTTCACTGCGTGAGCGGTATTCTGATGTGGTCTATGCGCACGACTTTGCATGTGCTCATAGATTTTTATTTTACGCTGCGTATACGGGCGTTTTGTGTAGCTTGCTTTATTAGTGCCCCCTCCCTCCTCTCCCCTTTGTAGTATATGTTGTTCCAGTTCAGTTTTACAGTTGCTGGGGTTGGGGCTGGGTTTGGTGGGCGGTGCTTGGGTTGCGGGTGGAGCAGGCTCTTGGGTGTTCTACCCACTTGGTTTTGGTTTCGGCAGATCCAGCCCCGACTTTCCTGGGCACCCAACCCCCGTGTTTGACTTAAGCGTTAATTTAACATTAAAACAACAATATGCATAATTCCGCTTATCACGGGAAAGTTAACATTATTGTTGATAGTACTTGTAGTTGTCAGAGTGTGACAAAGGGGTAGCCCAGTCAGGTCAGACTACTTTCATTTCACTGTATTTTACTCATCTGATTTCAGGGAATTTTCATGTACGTCACAAATTTACACGATTTTGGACATCTTCTGGAAACAGATAACTACAAAACGGACATGCTTCACAATGATTTGTGGGAAATATTTGACAACAAAGTGGTGAGCTGGTAAATTCTGGGCAGTATTATGTGTTTAGCTCATTTGTGCAAGTAATATTTACATGTTATATGGACAGCAAGAGTTACGTGCGGAGACCAAAAATGCGATCGAGTGTGGGTATAATTTATTATAGCTGGTGAAGTGGTATTCCCTTGCTAGGCATAAAATTGCGTGGGTTGTGGTGTTTGGCAAGGATAAAATTAGTGTTTATCTCTCTAAATTTATTTTTGCAGGACTGGGAGGAGAAGTACATTCATGTAAACTATTCTCAGAACTTCAATCTCAGCATTCCAATCGAACAGGTAACGATACGGCGCAACACCGTGCACCGGTGGCTCAGTTGATTGAACATCGGGCTGTCAACACTCGGGATCGTAAAATAACTGAGGAGAAAGTGCTGCCTTTGTAATTTCATCTGCAAATAAATAGACTTTCAAGTCATACAAAGTTCATAAGTTCTGTGTGGGACGTTAAAGAACCTACACACTATTCGATAAGAGTAGGGGATGTCCTCGGTATTCTGGCTGTCGTGTTCTCTCCAGCAGATTTGGCCGGCTTGGCAGTGATGTCTCTAAGAAGGCTTTCGGTGTATGAGGCCACCCAAGCAGAAACAGCCATAAGTCAAAAAGGGACTTTGCCGAGTGCTGGAAAATGTAGATGTAGATGAATTCCTGTTGGCATGATTTGAAAGGAACTTTTTCTTTGTGTTTGCTTCCATGGATCTTAGGCTGATCCACAAAAGGGGAACTTTTCAAAGTCGGTGCATGTAAAAACGCTCGATTTACGTGAAGGTTTTTCGAATAATGATAGAACGTGTTTATTATTGTCTTTTCAGCCTTGTCCTGATGTTTACTGGTTCCCTATTGTGACCGAGACTTTTGCAAAACACCTTGTCGAGGTATGAGATTATATTATCACTCGTGGAAAACTGCTTTTCATTATTTTTTTTAACTTATTTATTCCCACTTTTGACAATATTTACTCACAACATTGGTAAGGCATATTGTGCATATCCCCGAAACACAAGTTGTCCGTGGATGTGTGTGTTTTTTTCAAAGAGAAACAAATCTAGACAAGGAGAAGTTAAAGTGAAAACTAGCGCAAAATGTAAATTACAAAGTAGTTCTTTTTCTACTCAGGAAATGGAACATTTTGGTGAATGGTCTGGAGGAAGACATGAGGTACAAACTTGGTATTCAAAGGCGCTGAGAATAATAATAATTAAGATGTTTTTTCATGTTCTTCTTTTTCCTACGTCCAGTTATCGTCCAAATAACTTCGCACCATATTTTCAGCCAATCGAAGGCAATTCATTTGTGATTTTCCCGCGCTCGGCGCCAGCTGCACGTATTGGCTTTGCGTTGTGATTGGCTTTCTTTGATTGTCTGCGTCTGTTGTTTTTGGCCAGCGGTATCACTTGTTCTCAATTGAAACTGCCCTAGTCCTCTTGCAAATTAAACTGTTTTCGCCTGTTAAATTAGAAATTAATTTCTCCCATTTTTTACCCACGTCAGGACAAGCGGCTATCCGGAGGTTACGAAAATGTACCAACCGATGACATTCACATGAACCAGGTTGGTACTTTTGACACATGCGCATAACATACAATTGCTTTGACTTGTTTAAAGGGCTCCATTGTGATTACTCTTATTCAGGGTCCGAAATTGCGCCGTCCTGGGGCCCGTTTTTCGAAAGTCCCGAAAACTTTTCGGGCGCGAAAAGCCATGTGTGAAATTGCCAACCGCTTGTTTTGGAAAGCCAATCTTTTAACATGTTTTCAAGGTAACAAAAAGAAAAATAACTGTGAAGTTTGACGAATTAAATGCTCTCCGTTCTTGAGTTACAAAGGTAATTGTGACACCCGAAAATGGCCCGTAGAGTTTCGGGACTTTCGCGAAACGGCCCCTTGGTCGCCAATGCGACTAAAAATTTAGTACTGGCGACCAGAATTTCACAACTGGTCACCAGTGGACGACCTCCTATTAAGTTCAGAGCCGTTTGCCAACAGGTGTCTGACTTTTTATCCTGCAGATGTTTTTGAAATAAAAATGAAAGGAGTGTTTCCGTTAACTACCTCCATAAGTCGCAAACTGCCACGGTTTTTCGTGGTTCCTCATAAAATACGTATTGCGGGCGAAAAAACGACTGAGTAAAGAGATTCAAGGGACTGGTACGAGGAATGTAGCACGGTAACAACATGGCGGCTTGCGTGCGACAGAACGTGACTGGTGTTTCCTTGGCTAAAATTTTCAACGTTACACTGTGAAATGTTTCGTGCAACTTGTCTCGCAATGTGTTGGCGACATTGTGGCGGGGCAAGTTGCACGAAACATTTCACAGTGTAACATACCCTGCAACGGCCAAAATCGTTGCGAGACAAGTTGCAAGAGCCTTTGCCGAAAGTAGAATTAAGCTCTACTTTTCGTGAAACTTGTCGCGCAACGATTTTGCCCGTTGTAACTTGTCCCGCCACAGTGTCGCCAAAACATTGCGAGACAAGTTGCACGCAACATTTCACAGTGTAACAGCGCCTTAAGGGGCAGATGGATTTCTTTATTACATTCGAGATCGGATACATTTCCTCTCCAAAATGTCCGCTTTCGAAAGCGAAAAATAATGCTTGACACATACACAAGACTGCGCGGTCGTTGCGTTCTGGTATCCATAAAGAAGTTCAAAACGTGCATTTTCAGGCGAAAATTTTTGGCGACCATAATTTGCCTTCTGGGGACTGAAAATGTGTATCTAGTCGCCAGTTGGCACCCATAATTATAACAAAGTTAATTTCGGACCCTGTTAAATATTTATTCTTGCTTTTGAAGCTCTATCTTAGCAACGGGAATGACTTCAATTACGTCATTTCAAAATAGAATTCGAAATGGGTTTCGGCTAAATTATAAAACGCGGGGATTCTTACTTTGATATTGTTAAACAAGAAAAGCTTTCATTGTTGTGCCTCGTTCTTCAATAGCTTCAACATGATTTGCAACTTGCCAATTGCATAGTGAAAAGGGCCATCGGTTTTGCTGATCGTGTTAGTATTGTTTTAGTTGGCCCCATTTCCGTTTCTTCGTTTTGCCAAAGCAACTGGAAACATTGTGTTAAATCGTTTTGTTGCTCTGCGCTGATTCCGTTGGACTGACAAGCGGAGGGAACCGAAATATCATGGTTTTGTCTTTAAATACATGATATTAGTTTTGTTTTTTCTTCTAATTTTCCGGCTCAAAATGGTGTTATATGTGTTTTTTGTATCTTAACACAGCAAATGAACTTTGCGTATGGCTCCTTTTCTTTGCAGGTACCTCTAAAAAATTTTCGTTGTTTTTCTTTTCATTTTTTTTCTATTCAAGATTGGCTATGAACGACACTGGCTTCACTTCCTTAAAGAGTACATCGTGCCTGTTAATAATAGAGTATACCCAGGCTATCACTCGGAGGTAAGTGGTACCATTCCTTTTGAAGCATTTTAGTCATACTATTTCGTTGTCCCATACACTCCGTGTTTTTTCCAGTGATCAACACTGATTGGTTCAACTTGTGCGTTGATAAGATGCATGCTCTGTTTGCCGGGTAAGCATCACGAAGTGTTCTAAGTCTTTGCCTCAACTTAACTTTGAACTTTCGTTTTGATGAATCAGTGGTTTCAATAAGTACCGAGAACCGACGAATTCCAGCCCACGAAAAGCGTCGGCCACTTCATTCAGAGAAGTCGGCTACTTTTTCCCCTGAATTGATAGGTTCTTTAAAACCAAAGATTAAAACTCATTTTGTTAATAACATAAACTCGTCTAAACGCAACCTTCAATTTTGCTTTTGAAATGTGGCGTTTGAAAGCGTCCCTTTAAAAATGGCATGCCCCTAGACTTTGATACAGGCGGTTGTTCTACTCAAACCACCAGCCACTTGAACTTCATTGAAACCGTTGATATTACTGGACTCCGCTGTAACCAGTGAACAGCCGATAAGTAGGTTGAATATTTGGTGACCAAACATTTTCCCGTTTGGCCACCTTGTTTGGTGCTGTTTGAACGTGTTTGGTCGTGTTTGATAAAATTTGAAGGCCGTCAAACATTCGATCAAACAACGTAAAACATTTCTTTTCTCGTATTTGATGGGTGAAGTTTTGTTCGTTTGGACAGCCGTATCAAACATGTTTGCCGCGCGCATGCGTACCACGCTTGCTCAGCCGCTTGTATCCACGTGTTGCTTACGTATTTGCGACCCATAGTTCTTTGCTTGTGGAGTTTGATATGAGTTTGGTCAAACTTGTTTTAACCGTTTGGCCACTCATTTCAACATCAGCATGTTTGGTCACCAAACAATGTTTGATGTTGTTTGGTAGCCAAACATCTTCCATTTGGACAGGCCTTTAAAGATTGGCCATTGTTTTTCGTAATGTTGAAAACAAAACTAGTAGCTTGGGATTACCAACAAAATCAACTTTAATTCTCCACAAGTCGTCGCTTTACTCAAGTCATCAAAGAAACTCCCTTACTCTCTGATGAAAAGCACAAAACTTATGTCCAGACATGATTGACATTTGCTAAATTACTTCAACTGCTTAGATCGTCCGTGTCTTCAAATAACATGCACTAACTTCTTTGCCATTTGTTTGTCATCAACTTGGCCATACCGCCGGAAAATAACCCGCGAAGTGAACTTAGTACTTGTACACTCTGGATGTAAACATATGATTCTCAACATTGCAAATGAATTTATTGATTGTGTTTCAACTTTATTCCCGGCAGGCTCGATCCGTCATGAACTTTGTTGTCAAGTACGATCCCAGCCGTCAGTATTACTTACGACCCCACCACGATTCGTCAACTTACACAATCAATGTTGCGCTAACAAGACCAGGAATTGATCATGGAGTAAGTGGCCTTCAGAAACAAAATCGGACTGATTGGCATTGATTCAAGCGTATTTGGTGCGTGCTTCATGAAAGTATGCGCTTTTTACGAGTAACCAAGTCTCTTTCAATAGATTGAGGGCGTGTGTCTCCTGAACTTAGTTCAATTTCCCTCTGTCCCATTGGTGGAGTACCCGAAGAAGTAATGTTTGGAGCACTCCGCTTTTTCCGAGATCGCCCAAGTCATCTCCTCACATTAAAGTTGATCATATGTTGGGATTCGGGTTTGAGTGAATGACCGCGGGAGACCTATCAGAGACCGTCTGAAAATAAACGAAGTTTGTTGCGTAGCACATAATGTATCAACAGATTTAAGTATCAGAGTGTAAAATATGTTGCCTATTAATTAACTCTTTGAGTCGATCTTGCTTTGATCTGTGCTAAATTTGTAGTCGACCAAAATCAGTATACATGATTTAAAAAAGAAAACACTTTGAAACCTTGTTTAACTAAACATCTTCAAAACATGGTTAAGGTTTGGTATATGTCTGTATTAACAGTGACAGAATTAATTATCAGAGTGTACGTTTGGTCCTATCACGCAGGTAGATTCAATGGGTTAATAGGCAATACAACTTACACTCCTCAGAAATTAATTTCGCTTGAAAGCTGGATCAGGCTAGACCTCTCTAGTCACTTGAACATAGTTATTTCTGCATGTCAGTAAAGCAAGTTTTAATTCATAGTCCTGGGCCCGGTTGTTCAAAAGCCTATTAACGTTAATCCCAGATTAAAAAATTAACCAAGGAGTTTATTTCTCTACTCCCAAATGTTGTTGATCGCTGATATTCGGCAAAACCTTACATTAGAAGAACTCAATCTTGATAAACAAGAATAATAATAAGAAACTTTCACCAAAAAGTTGAGAACATGAAACAAAAGTTTACGCTAAGCCTGGACTGAGTTAATCGGTTTTCGATCAACTTGCCCCTGTTGAGCTACAAGAGAACAGAGTTAGACGTGTTTTAGTGATCAAGTGACTTGATTTTGATGTTTTTCTTTTAATTTTTTTTCCCAGGGCGGAGGATGCAGGTTCTTGCGGTATAATTGTCAAGTAACGGATACAAGGATGGGATGGTCATTTATGCACCCGGGCAGACTAACACATTATCACGAAGGATTACCAGTGACATGGGGCAAAAGATACATCATGATCTCTTTTATAGACCCTTAATTTATTATAAAGGTGATATCAATTTCTTTTATCAACTGCGGATTGAAATCCCGGTCTGAAGCCTGTTTTTGATAGAACCTATTTTTCTAGCAAATCTTAGTTGATATTACCAAAAAAAAAATTAGTTTTCTGATAGTTTCTGCAATATTATTTTAATAATCGCCAATAAATGTTGTATGATATCATGCTGGTATAAGGGTGCAAGAATTGGAAGGATTTTATGTAGACTTGTGGCCAGCGCGTGCAGAAAAAAAATACAAAAACGCTAAACGCAGTAATGACTTTGGTTGTGGCATTCGACAGATGGTTTACAGTTCCCTATTGTGGGAAGCGCGGTGGCCTCATGGTTAGTGCGCTCGACTCCGAATCGAGTGGTCCGGGTTCGGAGCCTGGCCGGGGACATTGTGTTGTGTTCTTGGGCAAGACACTTTACTCTCACGGTGCCTCTCTCCACCCAGGTGTATAAATGGGTACCGGCGTAATGCTAGGGGTGACCCTGCGATGGACTAGCATCCCATCCAGGGAGGAGTATAAATACTCCTAGTCGCTTCATGCTACGGAAACCGGAGATAAGCGCCGGCCTGATGGGCCTTCCTAGGTTCGTAACAGAGACTTTTATTTTCCCTTTCAGTCGTCGAGACATTACTCCTCCGCGAAGGAGCTCTTTCCGAGTTCATGTCTGCCTCCTCTTCAAAGCGAATCGAAGTGCGAAGTTTTTTTGATCGTAATTAGTTCCACGTTACATATGAATGACAACTAATTTTCATTACAAAAACTTCGTACTTAAACTCGCCTTGAAGAGGAGGCGGACATGAATTCGAAGATGGCCACCAAGTATGCAGTGGCAAGCGCTGTTCTCATTTGCGAGTGCGATCTTGGGAGAGTGACTTACCTTCCGCGAAGAAAGAACAGCAGGCTATAAACACTTGACGGACTCAAATAAGAGCAGAGCATAATTATCACATTTTCCATTTGATGTAAAACGCCGGAAACAAGATGCCGGCT
>OX421446.1:65302445-65314945 GCA_949126865.1 Montipora capitata
TGATTTTAATAATTTCTGTATTGACTGATTTTCAATAAATTATTATTATTATTATTATTATTATTATTATTATTATTATTAATATAATATTGCTGCTTTACGTATACTGCTTGCAAAGTTATCATTGCTGAAATTTGCCTTGTATTTTAGATCATGGAACAGATGATCTCATGGTTCGAATATCTCTTAACAGAGATTTCAAGAAGAATGATTACGGAGAGTCAATATTCTACAAAGACAGTGGAGAAATTCTTGCAGCTGTTTACCCTAAAGTGGGACGAATGGTGGTATGGAATGCATCAGTCCCTTTCATCTTTAAGCCTCCTGCTATGTCCTATTTGCAAGCTCAGTACGATGTTATTTTAAGACTTTCAACGTCAAAGGAGAGAACTGATCAGAAAATTGTGGAAACTAAGGTACTGGGAATCATTATTGTCATCACCCTCATTCCCAAAATCACAACTCAGAAGTTATTCTGAAGTTCTTAGATGAAAATCTTCCTATGTCTGATTACCAGCTGCTGTTTTGGGAACAGACCCTGTACTCCTCCCTTTGTTGTGAGAAAGAAAAGACAGATTCTTCAAAACCCAAGAATTAAGATTAAAACTCATTTAAATAATTATTTGAAAAATGCCTGCCCCTAGACTCCCCTAGAAGAAGCTTGGACCATTAGGCCCCCTTGTTAATACAGTCACTTACTCCTCTCCAACCATCTGCCAACTTTTAACCCATTGAGTCCTTGGGATTCCCCATTGACGAGTAAAATCATCTGGCATAATAGACAGAGCAAAATACTAAGTTAGGCATCAAGAGGGTAACCCATTGACCCCTTGTAGTGAGACTGAACAGATTTTACTCTGCCTAACACCAGGCAATTTTACTTGACAACTGGGGGCATCCTAGGTCGTTTGAGGTGTCAGTTAAAATGTTAAATGTTAAAATGTCCAAGTATTGAAAAGAATCTACTCATCCGAGTAAACTAACCTATTATGGAATAACCCAAAAAAAATATGGCCTCAGAAAATTCAGATTGCGCACCGGTGGCTCAGTTGGTTTAGCATTGTGCTGTCACGTGGGAGGTCACAGGTTTGAACCCTGGCCGGATCAACACTCAGGATCTTAAAATAACTGAGGAGAAAGTGCTGCCTTTGTAATTTGATCTGCAAATGGTTAGACTTCAAGTCTTCCCGGATAAAGACTATAAACTGTAGGCCCCACCTCACAAAAATACCCTCTATGTTCATAAGTTCCCTGTGGGATTTTAAAGAACCCACACACTATTCGAGAAGAGTAGGGGATGAAGTCCCCGGTGTAGTGACTGTCCTGTTCTCTCCAGCAGAAGGGGAGTCAGGGTGGTTTAGTGGTCATCAACTGTGCCTCCCACCTCTGTGACCCGGGTTCAACTCTGGCTCGGGTCGTATGTGGGCTGAGTTTCAGTCAATCTCAATCTGACTCCCAGGGTTTTTCTCCGGGTACTCCAGTTTTCCTCCCTCATCAAAATCGACTCCCGGCCTATTCCATCAGGCTGTGGTGCTGTGCTCCGAGGTCATACATGGGTGGTGTTCAGGGGCCAAGCACCTAGTCAGCAGCACAGCTCCTTTGGTCCAACCTCGTTGAGCTGCTCCCCTAGTAATTCATTCTCAGACTGCAAGAAAGGGCAATTAGCAGGTTAGATATTAGAAGTGGCCAGCTTGGCGGTGATGTCTCTAAAAAGGCTTGTGCTGTATAAGGCCACCGAAGCAGAAACAGCCATAAGTCAAAAAGGGACTTTGCCGTGTGCTGGAATATGTAGACTGTGAATGCTGTTTTTCTCATTTCTCATCAGAGGCAAATAGCAAATTCAGAAAAGCAGGATACATTGCGATTTGCTTTGTCTGATGGAGGTGACTTTCCTGCCCTTGATTTAAGCAAATATGAGAAAAGAAGATTTCATGACAGCCAGGGAAGAGAGATTGCCGTGTTTGATGGCTTAATAGACACCAAAGATCTTGATGCCTTGCGACTGTTCTTGTTACAATACAACAGTGCTTTTCTTTACCATGGTTACGACACAAGTGGTGATGAAGAGCATGACAATGTCTCCTGGATTGCCATGTTAAAGGTTTATTATCCTGTTTATTTTATTTATGCAGTAATTTTGTGAATCATTAAGTTACCATCATTCAGTTCAGTTGTCATTGTTAACCTTGCAAGGCAAGAACAAATTGTCACAGTACATTGTACTTTAACCTGAATATGTCTCACAGTTGCTTTATCACATGACTTTAGCAACTCACTCCTGTTTTCTTGGTGAAGGTTATATTATTTATCTTTAATGCTGACATTTTGGTATCAAAAACTGTCCATGCTGTTTCAGGTAGAGGATTTTGTGACCAGTCGAGTGTGGAAACTTGTTAAGCAGCTGGCGGCATATCTTAGTGGTATTGATGAGTGGTATCCATATGACGTATCCATGAACATCATCAGGAATTCACACTTCCCAAGAATTCACCAAGACTGTGAACACAATGAGGTAAAAGCCATTTCAGTGGCCAGAGATTGAGCTGCAATTTGTGCAATATGACAAGGAGCTCTGTACATACTGTAATAGAATATCATACAACATTGATGAAAGATCTGTATGGATATTTGCAATAACAAATGGTAGAAGAACTGTTGTAAAACCAATACAAGTCCCCCACAAAATATTGTGTCTGATTTGCAAAATAAATGCATGATATGGTGGGTTTATTCATATTCTGCATCTAAATTGAAAAAATGGCAATCTTTGTGTTCAGATACAATCAATTACTTTTATTAAAATGCATTCAGTTTCTGTTCTAGTTTACAAGAAAAGTAATCGCTACACTTACATGTATGCAAAGTCTCATTAATTTCTATTATTTAGGACAAAACTACTATATGATGATGATTATTATTATTATTATTATTATTATTATTAATTACGCTTAATTATTAATTATTAATTTATCATCATCATCATTATTATCATTATTATGACTAATTATTATTAGGACAAATGCTAACGTTATTGTGATTCGCAAAATGTGTCACAGGTCCTGGCTAATGCATTATTGTTTATTTCTTTGTTTCCACTCACCTTATCTGCGGCTTACTGCTTCTTTTTAAACCAAAACAAAACAATGTTGACACAAAAGTAGAGTTTGCTTCCCTGTGGGATTAGTTTGGATGACACCAAAAGGGCTGTTTGTTTGTTTGTTTGTATGCTTGAACAACATGGTCGCCCTAACGTAATGTAGAAACAAAAGACACCATCTAACAGCAAGAGTATTTATACCTTTTGATATTCCAGCATGAGTATACCTTCTTGCTGTACCTCACACCTGACTGGGAAGTAAATAACTATGGCGAAACTGTGTTTTTTGAAGAACTTTTAACCAAAGATGGTCAGCCCTTCCCTCCCGGTAAACAGCGATACGAATGGTTAGCATCTGTGCGTCCTCGTTATGGCAGAATTGTGATATTCAGAGGTATAATTCCTCACTCTGCTAGACCACCCAACCCGGGATTCAGTGGAGTGCGTTACACATTTGCTTGCAAGGTAAGTTGGAGAAAGTTGACCAATAGAATGCTCAGTTTTCAAATTTTTTTGATATATTGTTGTAAATACTTTAAGACATCAGTTGTTAAAGCTACTACGTTAATCCGATGGTAATTTAAAATCTTATAATGCAAAAAAAAATCGAAAAAAAAAATGGCGCCATTTTCCCAACATAATTTGTGCCATGCTCGGCTAGGGTGCATGCGTTTTCTCTCACTGAGATCCTGTGGCGGGTATTTTTTCCCGTTCCAATTGGCTTATGGGGCTGCCTGTGTCTCTTTTGATTGGGTAGAGCTCTTACTACACATTGTACATTGTCAGGTTTCGTGCAGTTACCAACTGGCAATATCAAAGGCATTACGTGAAACATTGGAATATCTGGACGGCGAAAATATCGACGATCCGGAAGCTTCTAATTTGCTTAATGAGTTACACCAGGACGACCAGAACAAACCACTTCGTTCGACGGAATATATTGAAGAACAATTTAAAAAGTACTGGCGCAAGAGGGAAGAAGTGTATGACAAAATAAAAAGGAATATCATCGCGCAGTTGGTTGCCTCAAAAGGACATGTCAAGGATGAACTGTAATTTTTAATGCTTAGTCAATCACTTAAAATTATTTAAAGGCGATTTATTGCGTTTTAATGGGGAGCTGTTAATATGTAATCCATTATTAAATAGACATTTGTCAGCTTCTCCTCCAATGTCGTTAAACTCTTAGTTTTAAAATTTCAGTTTCAAAATGTACATAGGCCTGAAACAAGAAAAGAAATATGGAAGAGTACAAAACCCGGTGTCTTACGTCAATAGTGGAAAACTGAATATAGAACTCGTATTAAAAGGGTCTCTATGCTTTATCATCGCGTTTTTATCTCCCAAGAGACGATTTCGACCTGTGAAATCTGATCTATATTTGCTGCGATAATACTTACACGCTAATTCTCACCATCAGCACGTCGTTCGCAGGACAAGGGCACCCAACGAGAAAATTAAGCCAAAAGCCTTTGAGGAAATTTCTAGGCTCCTTGTAATGTATAAAGACTGTCTAAAGAGATGTTATTATCACCTAGAAGAATTTGATATCTTAGCTGAAAACTGAAGTGTCCGAAAATTTTAGGGAATGATATATATCTTCATTCAGAAATTGCTAGCTGAACCTTACAATTCTATAAACTTCCCAGCAAACCTTTTTCCCGTCCGAAACTGCTAGGTGACCTTTTTAAGTGCCAAAAATTGCAAAAAAATGTCCCTTCCGAAAACGGTAAGGTGCTTCTTTTCCCTGGTTGCAAATCTTTTAGGTGATGTTTCAGTAAAGAAATCTATAGCTGTTTGGCAACGAAGAACCGAAATTCTTAGAACACTTCGCCTCTCCCGAACATATATTTCACCGAAGATTATCGTTGACTCTCGTTGGGTGATCGTTGACTCTCGTTGGGTGCCCCTGTCCGGACTTCTTTCACTCGGACGATCTTACTTCATCGAGTTGTAATGATAGCTCCGTAGTGTCTCTATGCCTTTGATTTTTAATTTGAACTCGCTTTTACATTGAGACATACTGCAGTGACCATCAGGCAATTAAATGAATCAACGCATTCCTTAACCCTCGAAGTTAGAAATGCGTTGAATTTCCTTACATATACAATAGATTGATTGAATTGGACTATTTGAGACGATGGTCAAACGAATTCCAAAGGACTATATACAACTGAGATAAGGTTGAATTGTAATTTTTTAACTTTTTTTATTAGCTATATAAAAAGAAACTATTGCATCGACTTCGATATTTGTGAAATACCAGCAGTTTTATTGTAGGAAATCTATCTCTCGTTTTCTTGTGTTTCGTCGTTCTTTTCTAAACTCCTGAGAAAGATATTGACTCTTTCGTGAAGAGTACAATCCATGACGTCCTCATTAGGATCTACCGGACTGACATTGCCATTAAAGGAAACGCCCAGTTCGATACCACGTGATATTCTCAGTTTAGGAAGTTCAGTTGGTATGTTATCGACAGAAAGTGCCGTTGGTCCGTTGTTATCACGCGAGGGCTGAGAAGCCCTAGTGTCCTTGTGCACTATGGGAAGGTGCTCTATTTGTGGGGGGCAGGAGATTTTTCTTACGAGTCTCGGGGAAGTTAATTTTCCCGTTGAGTTGCCTGGTGATAACTTTCTCCTGACAAATAACGGACTACCTTGGTGCTTGCGCATTGGTTTTGGTGAAACTTTTCTGACCGGCTGTGAAGAACTGTTGAGAGTAACTGAAATGCTGGGATTTGTAGACGCCTGGATTGGTGTTTCGCCGGACATCTCTTTACTGCGGTTTGAGGTAGGATTTGTGTTAAGCTGGAGGGAATTAAGACTCGGAGTTTTCCTCAAACCAGGACTAACGCTCAGTTTTCCTGTTGGAGGCGGATCGGTGACGGAAATCTTACGACGTGAACCCGACAAAGACGACGGTGAAGACGACAAGTGTTCCGATGAACTCGATAACTGCTTCGTGATTGGTCGTTTCAAGTCCGAGGACACTTTTGTCGTCCAGGCAGCATGTTTATGGGAGCTGTTCACTTCCAGACCCTTTAAAGTATTTTGACTGGGGTTGCTGTCATCTGAAAAAGAACATTTTAGGGTTTGGGTTAACCTATACGGTTCGGTAGTTTTCAATTTCCTTTACTTTCTACTTTGTCTTGATCAACAAACTCTTTGTTTTCGCTTTTGTACATACTCTTTCACTTTCTTTCACCCTGAAATTAAAATTAAGTTATTGTTTTGTTTGTTTCTCATCGCCCTAATTGCCAACCCATCCTTCCTGAACTCGAACACTTGGGCTAAAATCGTGTATGCTGCGCTCAAACAAGCATAAATGATCTTGCATTCCTTAACGTGAATAGTTACCCACGAAATAATGTCTGACTTGAATTAACTTGTTACCTCTAAAGGAGATGGCATTGCCAATTAGATACATGATTACAGTCGGTCAATTATTCAATGATATTTGGGATATATATACGTATCTCTTTAATCATGGGGTTGTGATATCATAATTAATTTGCTTCGAAGTGGACGGAGTGTATTATTTCCTCGTTCTGACATGTCGAGTAAAAAGTTCTAATAAGCAAACATCAACAAACCCCTACACACCCGGCAATGATTAAGTTGCTTGCGATGTCTTGTTCTAGAATCTCTGTACAAGTTCTCCCAGTGATGCAAACGAGTTGTGTTGCCTAACTGATGAACTAGTTGTTTTCGATGCGAAGAGACAGGGACGCGTGTTGTCAGCGACGTTAGCTGCAACTGTTTCACTCGTAGCAAAACTTCGATGAAAGTTAAAAGGGCCTTACTTTAAATTCACAAATGTAAAGTGGTGGAATTCAGGCCTTTTGATGCTTCGATCTTATTTATTATTCATTTGCTGGATTTTGAGATATGCAGAACTAAGAATAAATTATTTGGTTTTATCAACGGAGTTGATAATGTAAATTGGCCACCGTACAGAGATTCTAAAAGCTGACGTTTCGAGCGTTAGCCCTTCGTCAGAGCGAATCCAAAGGGCTAATCCAAAGGGCTAACGCTCGAAACGTCAGCTTTTAGAATCTCTGTACGGTGGCCAATTTACATTATCAACCCCGTTGATAAAACCAAATTTTTGCACACTACTTCCCCACCGACGCAGCACCACAGTTTCTTTACAAACTACCCCTTCATTCATTAAGAATAAATTAGCAACACTGACTTCTTACCTTCAAAGAGAATATTCTCTACATCTTCAAATTCCTCAACCGTTGAGTTTGGAATTTCGTCACCAAACTTACTCGCCGGAGACAAATCCTCGCTTCTTAGTCTTCTCAGGTCAAACGTGTGTATTGATGTTGTTGTTCGTTTTGCTCCGCTGTTCTCTTTCTCAGGTGCGTGCATTTTCTTACTGAGCTGCGGATTGCGAACCGTTGCTTGTCCTCTCAATGTATCCTGCAGACCTTGGACTTCATGTTGAAGACGACTCAGTGTCACCTTATGAGCTTTCTCCATCAAGTTCAAAGACTTCTGCAGCATCCTGTCTTCGCGATCATTCAGCCAGCGCACATTGTTTCCTCCTCGTTTAAGGTCTAACTCTCGCAGACTAAATTTGACCTGCCCCGTAGCAGCGATTTTTGCGCTTTCCATTCTTTGGAGAGGACAATAATGTGTACAAAGCCAATCCTATTAACGTCTGATGTATCCCAGTGCTAAGGCGGAAACTTGAGGGATTTCACAAATGTTTGTCAAATGTGATTTATGCGCAGCATCATTTAGTCCACTCTCGCTCGCGTGCGAAGATAAGAATCAATCATCACTGTGATTTATTTGACACTTGGATATAGGACATCAGTTTTCAAACAATGAACTTAAGGGTCTTAATGTTATTTTTCCCGTTATGGATTAATTGCTTGAGAAGTTTCTTTTCTAAACAATTGCCCAGCCTGTTCTTTTATGTTTTAATCAGTTTTCAATGCAGAAATTTGCGTCACAGTTCCAAATTGACCAAAGCGCACTTATTAAAATCCAGGTGAGCCTAACATCTCAAGCATGAAATGACATAAATTTATGAATCACAGAAACGGCAAGGAATCCGTGCGGAAAACGGGAAAATACAAGTGACCAGATAAACTATATACTTTCGGGTCGGTGGGGCACCTTCTCTGGGAAGGAACTTGACCCTTTGTGCAGTACTTACTTAATACCCTTTAACTTCCTACAAAACATTTATTCTGACTCAGCTGAACTT
Organism: Montipora capitata; assembly: GCA_949126865.1. Classification (NCBI taxonomy): domain Eukaryota; kingdom Metazoa; phylum Cnidaria; class Anthozoa; order Scleractinia; family Acroporidae; genus Montipora; species Montipora capitata. The sequence goes on from OX421446.1 coordinate 65,310,766, forward strand.
TAGCCTCAAGGCATTTTTTTTTTTTCAACACGAATATTTTTGTTCAATTCATTGTGCGTGTTTGCGCAAGAGTGAAAGTCATCATTGACGCGCTTCCTGCTTACCAGAATCGTTATCTTACTGGACAATAATTAGAAGTGACGATGCATTTTTAGCATTTTCAGCTCTGTCGACTTACTGTTTAGTTCAAAGCTTTCAAGTTCTTGAGATTTATGCTCTTATCGCTAATTAATCTGCAACCATGGAAACTCGAGGAAGGCTGTATCGGTATGTCCTATTTGTCTTCCTTCAAAATTTAACCCAGGCAAACCGCACATGCGCTCTTTCTTTCCTGCATGGTGTGCATTCTCTATTTTCGAATTCCCCATAATACACTTTGTTTGCCCCCCAAATTTTGCATAAACTATTGTTTTCAAATGCTCTTGGGGACATTGCATATTCCCAAGAGCATTTGAAAACAATGACTTATGCAAAATTTGGGGGGCAAACAAAGTGTATTATGGGGAATTCAAAAATAGAGAATTGATCCGGTGACAAAATCTACGATAGGTGAACCTGGTGATGATGATAATGGTTTTATCGGCTTTCCAAATTACAAAATGGCTCTCTCTTCATCGGAAAGAAACTAAGTAAATCAAATCATACATTGGTTTTTTTGAGGTGAGGGGAAACCGGAGTACCCGGGAAAAAACTCTTGGACAAGAGGCAAACCCAGGCCACATTGGTTTGAGGCGAATGATCGCACCATTGCGCCTGCTGCTCCGACCCAATGATTTCTTTAATAAAAGTACAGGGTCACCGTCCCGAAAGGACAAAACAAATCGGTAATGTGTTGTTTTTTGATGTTATAGATCGTTTTCACTGTCACGCAGTAAAAAAATAAATCAAAAACCATCCAGTGGAAAAAGTCAAGAATTCGTGATGTTGTAGAAGATAAATGAAGAAGACACTTCTCCAAGTTTTAGGCCTGTGCGTTTCCCCAAACTTCAGATATTCGTCGAAATGTTTCGCAGAAATTTACAGAGCCCAGTATGAAAACGCCATGTTGGTGTACATCTGTGGTGCACCAATATGGCGGCCGGAAAATAGTGTCAACATCTGTTACTTACTTTGGCTATCTAGGCGAGTGATCATCTGTACTGAACAAACAGCTATTTACCTAAGCACTTTTCCTAATGCTTCGAATTCTAAAAAGGCTCAAAACCATGAGATAAATATACATTTCTCAATAAACTCGATCGTCGCCTCGTGTCACGCACCGCTATAACTCAGAAATTCAAAATTCTCTGGTTTCCAAACGAAGCACGCTATTGAGCTTTAAAATTGCAAATGGATACAACTTTACCGCCTCTTATGCCCGATGAGGATAAAAACTTTCGTGGCTCTTTAGTTTTGGATTTTAGAAAATGATGACGTCACGTGAAAACGATCCATATATAAACAAACAGTTCGAAAAAAGGTAATGACGTAATGTGAAAGATAATGAGAAACGAAGTATGCAGTCATTTCACGGGAACACATGAGCTCAGCAAATTGATCTGCTCCCAACAGGCCACTTGCACTAAGAGGTCATGTGACATCGTTTTTATGAAAATGAAAGTTACATGATTTTGCCTTCGAAACACTATTAGTGGGTCATCTCTTGAACAAAATAATAGTGATTTGGTTTTTCAAACCCGCACCATTTGCTTAAAATGAGAAAGTCCGTAGCTGGTCACGTGACCAAAACTTGATTTTTTAAAATTATGAATTACCGCTTTCTGACACAAATTTTGCACTTGAACTTCAAGGAAAATGTTGAAAAGATGATGTGGTAACGTTTATGGCACATCTGAACTCAACTATCAGACATTTAACAAGATAAGCAAAAAGTAGTTTTGGGCTTTTGGCCGCCATGTTGGAGGGCAAGAGTATGCCCTCCAACATGGCGGCCAAGACAAATCATGCTACTTTGTTGAAAAATCAAAGTACCATAAAATATTTCCCTTAAATGCGTTTCCTCTCAAATTTCGCGTGTAAGATAAATTTTATGTGTTCTGTCAATTTTTGGCAACCGCAAGATTACAACTCACTGTTTAAGGGAAGCATTGGTCACGTGACCTCTTAGTGCAAGTGGCCTACTGTGTTGCTTCATAGCTCAGTTGGTAGATCAGCATTCCATCGGCATCACAGAGGTCATGGGATCGAGTCCCACTGAAGCCACCTGAATTTTTCAGGTGACAATTGCTTTAATTGTCCAGATTTAGAGTGGTTTTCAATTGAGTGTCGAAAGTAATTAGCAAATTGCTTTGGTTTATGATTAGTTCACTCAGTGATTGGTTCAAAGTTTTCGCGCCACTTTTTCAACCAATCAGAAGTAATACCAAAAACAATCGTGACTCGCGCGTGCACATTTTCCTGCGCTTTGTGTCGGCTACGTGTAATTACTTCGAGTTTTCATTGGTTTACTCGATTGTCTCCGTCGATCCTTTCTGATTGGCTAAAGTAATTACTTTGGTTTTGGTTTTACGACACTCGGTTGAAAATTGTTCTAAGAACATTACAACTTAAATCCGTTAAATTCACATTCTTAAGCATTGCATCACATACCACGAAATACCACTGCGTGTATTGATGTTGTAGCGTCTCTGTAGACCGTTGTCATTACACTGTAACCCTGATGAAGAAAGGCAGTGCTTTTCGAAAGATTGGCTTTATCTATTCTTTCACCGTTAATAGCCTTTCCGCTCAAGTTTATTTTTAATTATGCACCCGGCACCTTGCTTACGTTCACTGATTCCGAAGCCTAGTGAAAAAACAGCGTTTTTCCTGTACTTTGTATCTCCATGCAGTCTCAAAAAATTGTAAAATGTCAATGGAAATTGTGCTACTTAAGAGCTATTAGGTAACCATTCCATAACAGGTGTCATGGAGACGAAACGCGAAGGGAAACGTGAAAGACATCTCACATCCTAGCTCTCTCGATTGCAAGCTATCGAGGCCCTGAAGCCTGTGTTTACTATTTGACATTCCTTCTAATAAACTGATGGACAGACCACGCTTTCTGTTTGCTTTTCATTTAGCTCTTGGCTTGCTCTGTAATTGACCGAAAGATCGCGGCTTATATGATGTTTTGAATAACTGTTATGGTGAAAAGAACAGCTCTTGTATGAAAAGAACAAAAGAACGCTAAATCCTATGTTTACAAAGGAGTTTACTAATATTGCAAAATCGAATGATCTCGGAGTTTCGATTGGGGAAGAGAGGATTTTGAGAAAGTCATTCAAGAACGTTTCTGACAACTGGTTTCTTGGTGTCGTATCAGTATAAAATGTCGAGGAGAAAGGAAGAAACTCGTGAGAACTTTGGAAAGACACTCTACAAATAATTCATTGTCATCTTTTAATCCGCGAAGGAGGTCGTCAACTTCGTTGGAACTTCGATTATAATGGAGACTACCTGTCATCCCGACAAAGAAAATGGAAAAGTAATGGAGACTTCGACGGATTCTCCCAAAAGCTTACAAAGGGGCTCAACCCGTCAAGTGAGGCTGGAAAACGCGCCAGATGAAATGCAAATAAAGGAAGTTGTTGATCATGAAATGATCGAACACTTATCGAGTTTACCAACTGTGTTTGAAGGCAAAACTACAGAGAAAACGAGAAAGTTCTCCAGTCGAGAGCAGTTGTCAAACAATGGTTTGTATTGAAGCGTTCATGTTTTTAAGTACATGTACTCAGTAAATTTCCAGTGCAACAATGCGGTCTATCATCTAAGAAGGTGAAAGATTAAAAACAAGCGAGGAGTCTTTCCTAAACCGACTGGCTTTAGTTCTCTTCTCGCCTTTAGTTGTCCTGTACAATGTCGTGAAATTATTCAAGATTCGCCGACCACAGTCAATTATGGATTTCAGCGCATCGAGTTAAACAGTGGAGTTTTACGACCTAAAAATCCCAAAACTTGGTTCGCTTATTAATTACTGCATATTAGTATTCAGTGATTGTTTTAGCTTTAATTAACATTAGACACTCGGTATTGACTCTGCTGACGCACACAGCTGTATTTAAATGACCGTGACGATTAGTTTACGGTATTTAGAGTAACTGCTTTCCTGAATTCAAGAAAAAGAAGAACTGCCTTCCCATTCCAATCTCATCTGGCGGCTTTTTTGACCTTAATGACCGCCGTGTGTGTGACTGAA
>OX421446.1:65319945-65339945 GCA_949126865.1 Montipora capitata
GGGTGGAGTTAATTTGACCTCGGACCCAAGCGCCGTGTCCTCGTCGGCGATCATAAGCGGTTAAATTCATCAGCTATCGTGGAAATCGAAGCACAAAATGCTCATTTCCAGCCAAGTGCGTGGGGTTTTTTGACGATGAAACATTCACGGAGGTTCGCAAATGATGTGGCTTTAGCTTTGCGTGAAAAAATCTTGGCTGGGATGGATTTTCGAGTCGCAAACTGCCTCTGAGCTGGCAACGGTCGGAATCGTAGTGTGCAGCCTTGACTTCGTCTTAGAACATTGAAAACACCGACTTCCCGAAACTGTAAAATAAGCTCCAAGAGACACAAGAATACACCAGAGGTGAGTCATTTTGATTCATTTTATTGAATGAAAGTTAAATTGAGCATTTTTTAGGCTTTACAATCGACGATATTTGATTTCCCATACAAAGTCTTATAACGCGTTTAAATTCTCAACGGCTGTCTGTAGTGACGCGAGCTTGGGCTGCCTATGGTTCACTTGCTGCGACTTGCAAGTCTGGAAAGCCAGCGACACTGAAAAATGTGGAATGTGAGGGAATTCCTTCAGTGAATCACTGAACGCTCTTTCGAACAGCTCATCGGTCAATCGAGAAGACGCCATGTTAAACATAGAGAAGAGCTGTTTACTCAAATCGAGACGCGATATTTTATGGAGAAGAGCTGTTTACTCAAATCGCGTGCTACGTGCCGACCGAAAAGCCGATGTCAATCAGACCTGTCAACAGTCAGTGTTCTCGCCAATAGGAGCTTGCATCAGGATCTTTGATGCAAGCGGGTACCGTGGACTGACAGCGGCCCAATCTCGTACCCAGAGTCCTCGGGCTTCTTGGCCAGCGGGTGAGCGCCCGGAGAGACTCAAGAGACTCTGGGATAATCGATTTGAACTATAGTTTTGATTGGCCGATTGCGTAGCAATGGCAGTCCGACAGGAAGTCGGTAAGTAATTCGGAAGCCCCAGAATTTGGAGGGACATTCAAAATCTAAAACTAGTTTCAGTGCTGTTTGATTTTTTCTACCTCAGAAATATATAAATCACAAAAATAATATAACGACGAGGTTTGAACTATAGGTGCGGTTACACTCACCATGGTAAATGCCATTTCCCATGGTAAATTATCCCGCGGTGCCTCACACTTGAGTTTTAGTATACCGCGTTAACTAGGGGTCACACGTTACGAAGATTACCGAAGTAAAACGAAATCTCACGCAATTCATTGGCGGGAAATTTAATCACAACTTCATCAGCATAGCGATTGGCTCTTGTACCTCGGGCATCAAAACACCCTTCCAACTTCCCACGTTAAATGTCATGGGCGCTTCCACTGATCTTTTTGACGTATCCATGGATATTTTACACGGGAAATTTACCTCGGGAAGCGTCGGTCACACTACTAAATACAGTTTCCCGTGGTAAAAAGGCAATTTACCACGGTAAAAGTGCCCCGTGTAACCGCACCTTATGTCTTATCCTGCACGGGAATTTTCTCACGCTGCTAAAAAGTGATTACTGTTGCTGTTGCAAAAGTACCGTGGGAAACATTACATCAGTCTCTTTGAGGCGAAATCCGTGGAATAAGGTCTTGTCGAAGCCATTCAGAATTACGGAAACATCAAATTGTAGAAGAAGAGGACATTTGTGTCGTTTCCACAAAAAATTTGTCGATCGTGTTCCTTGCACGATGGCATTCTCATTGCATTCTGAACGATGGAATGTACGCTGAAACACCAAAAATACACTCACCGAAAGTGTCAGAGGTTTCATCTTCACTTGCTCTTACAGCAAGCCAATGATCATTTCTCCAGTTTATTTGTGTGTAAGGCTAAAATTCTTGTTTCTCGCACACTTTCAACCCGCCATTTCTACTGTTAACGGTTTTCTCTTTTCTGCTTCCGTTTAAACTCAACCATACGTCATAAGACCGGAACCCACGTTTTCTGGGAAAATGGAGTCGATTATCCCAGAGTCTCTCCGGGCGCTCACCCCCTGGCCAAAAAGCCCGAGGACTCTGGGTACGAGATTGACAGCGGCCCCAAATGTCTGTCCACAGGCCCTTTTCGCTTTTCCCTCTCCCCAGTTCCCCGCTCGACTAAAGGCCTGTTCACAGGCTACTTCCTTTCCGTTTCCTTTCCTTTATTGTTAGCTAAAGGGTAGACGTCTGTTTGCAATCATTCTGATATTGTTTTCCCAAACACAGGAACAAAAAGAGTCAAAAAAACCTTTTTTTCAGCACCCGTAAAGGCCCTAATTGGCACAGTAACTGTTAAGATTAGGTGATGCCAATCATGTGTTAGCTATATTGAAGGGCAGCTTTTGATTGGTGAATTGATGTGTTTATTATTTGTTAGTGTACACTACGCACGCTGTTTACTATTAACTATCGCCTAAATTTATGGAAAAAACGTTGCATTTCCTTTTTTTTCTTGGGACTCCGTTATGTTCTCTTAAATGCCACTCCTTTACTTTATTTTATCTATGCACTTGAGCGATTGGATAAGAACTTCATTTATTTTTAAGACGCCTTACGTTGTAAAATTTTCAACATATTTGCGTTAAAAAAAATCAGAAAAAGTAAGCAAACATACCCAAATATTTGTCACAAGCATTGGTTTTTCCAACGAGTCGCTTGTTTCAACACATACAGACAATGCAATAAAGCTACGATAATTTATTCTGAAACTGAGGCAATAGTTCAAACGCAGCATCCATTGAAGGGTGTCGGGGTGGAACGGCTTGGTGGAAGGATGATTATTTTTACCCTGCCGTCTCAAGATATCTTTAAAATTTACCGCTCTTTACTTGGGCTGGGCTATGCGCTGTGCCCTCTTCCAGAAACTTAAGTCCTAAAGAACATTTCTTATTACTATAACGGGTATCGCGCTAAAACAGCGCCCAAAACAAGACTACAACTTATCTTTAGTCATCTAATTCCTCGTTTTCCGTGACACTCGCGTGACCCACTTCAGAAGAGAACCTTCCCAGAGCTTTTCGAAGAACTGAGCTGACTTCTAAAGTCCCAGGAATAGGGGTAGACGACCTTCGCAGCTCCCAGGGGCCCCGGCGTTTCCCTCCGGAAGTTCGATTTTCTTTTGCGGGGCTCCTTGGCTGGGAGCGGGGATCTGACCCTCTCCTTCTTAAGTCGATTGTACAATTGTCAGATAACTCCGTTATATTTTGAAATGAAGCGCTTTTTCTTATGGAAGGTTCATGAACCAGGAGTGTGTCCTCCTTGGAGGTCTTGTCCTCCATTTGACGAAGCTTGCGTAGCATTTCTAGAGTAATTTCGTTGTCATCAGTGTTGTTGTTTTTGTCAACTTGTGAAGCTTCTTTACTTCCGGATCTTGGAGGTTTTGAAGAAGAATCTGCTCTCTGCATTTCTGAATCGACAAACGATTTTGTTGACATATTGGATGTTTCTTCCGTAACGAAGACGATTGGCCAGTCTGACTCAAACACACAACCTCAGTTTGTATTTTTTTACACGAGTTGTGGTCTTCCACAGAGTAAGTTAGCCTGCCTCTTAATTGATAAATGTTCTTCTTCCAAGCTCCATCATCTCAATGTGAATACTTCAATCGTCAAGTCTCAAAAGTTCAAATTTCAGAAGTATTTAAAACTGGAGACGTCTCCTTAGATCTTCGTAACCAAGGGTGTACAAGAGAATGTTTGAGTTTACAGAATGCTGCTTTGTTTCAGTCGTTCTTGTCAAATTTGCAGACGCTTCTGTCAAAGTTTGTTGGCTTTACGAATAAAAATTGAATAGATGTGTGCGCTTAATCCAATTGCTTTATTGTCAATACCAAATTTTTGCTTTCCTCGAAGAGAAAGGCTGCAGTTGACAATCTCTTTTCAGCAAATATTGAATTTATCTACCAGCAGGGTTTTCGTTTAATTAAGGCCGGAGGCCGAACGTTTCGTCCGGTGGTTTCCCATTCCATGTCCGGTACTTTGATTCCACTATTTGAGGGGTTTGTTTTATTTTTTCATTCTTATGATTTTTCTTATTTACTTTTTGAATAGAATTTGAGTGAACTCCAGCCTTGCCTGGGAAAATGATTCTTTGGTTCCAGAAACACTGGAAACAGCGCCGCTGAGTGTTCTACTTTCAAAATTTCCAAGGGGTGGGTGGGGGGGCATGCCCCCAGACCCCCTAAGTAGCTCGAGCCCTTAGCGCTCACAAGGCGTCTTCCGGCGCCAAAAATAGGGAGCTTAAGCAACGACAACGGTGACGGCAACGAGAACGTCACAAATTTGCATTTTTAGTGGGCAAAAACAATAGCTTTGCACGTTCTGCACGTGCTTTTTTCACTTTTGTCCATTTCTTTGCCGTCGTCAGCAAAACTACAACGTAAAATAACCAAATTTTCGGTTTTATGAAGAACGTCAGCACTTGAAGATAAATTTTCATTTTCTCCCCTAAATTAAGCGCCGTTCTGACCAGTGTCAATTTTGAGGAACTACCACACCCTTGTCATATTAAAAAGGTTGAAATAGTCACGAAGCGATTAAAACAACGCGAATTTATATTTTGAGATGACGTTCTCGTTGCCGTCGCCGTAGTCGTTGCTTAAGCTCCCTAATGTCACGTCCGGTGCTTTCGGAAATATATCCGCTACTCAGTACAAAACTGTCGAAAACCCTGCACCTGATCAATCTCATCAAAATCATCTGATAGTAGAACACGGTATGATGGTTTTTTACAGTAAAGGTTTGTCTGCGTAGGCAAACATTTGTTGTAATGGCGATTTAAGAATGAGTCATTCTCATATTTTTAACTTGCCCTAACTGGGCAATAATGTGTGTTGATGAATGTAACAGCCTTAGAATTCTATTTATTTCTTTTTTACCTAGTGGGCAATTTAAAAAGACTTGCAACGATTTTCTTCTTTCTTCTTTCTGCTAAAGGATCGTTGGTTAAACTACTGAACTACTGAATTAGTTGAGGGAACACTTGCACTTGTACTGGAAGACCAATATCTCACATCTAATCAAGTTACACGACAGGTCTTTCCCATCACCAGTTGGTAGGATCGCTTTACCACAAGGTCATCGCTAATACATGTGAGTTGTAGGAAAAGCATGCCTGGCCAATCCTCGTTCCTGTAACACTATTTTGGTCAACACATGCGTTATAGCCATGATGAGCCAAAGTAGTCGAGTAGTGAATCCAACATCGAGAAGATCTTTTGTAATTTAAAATGAAGTATAACTGGACAACTTGGCATTTGCGCAAACCAGTACTGAACTATCTCAGATGGCGGTACCACTTGATGCTTACTGGGTGCCTTAATTTTGAAGCACTTCGAGATGTCAGCGGGTGAATCACGTTTCGTAGCCCCAAGTTGGCCCTAAACTGCATCTTTTAGGTACTAGGATTCCAAAAATGGGAAATCGAAAAGATAAAAACAGATCGAGACAACACGTCGGAACCCTCGCGCATATGAGAAATACTGATATGATACTTGATTGACCCCTCCCCCATGAGGGCTTTTCAATGAAACTATTAAGACCTCATGGGGGAGAGGTCAACCATTATCATATGTCAGTATTAACAGGACGGAACGAATCCCACCTGGCCGGAGGCAAACCATTTGGCTATTTACAAATGCAGCCGAGACGTTGAACCAGCTGTGACTCAAGTAAATGACTTTATAGTGGTCAATTTTTTTGAAAAGACTCGGAAATAGTAATAACGTTGCGCTCATCCGAAAATACACCTGGCAGTGTACGTTGACTGGGTGAGTGATTGGCTGCATCCATCGTGACGTCATAACACTTGTGAGGCCATTTCTGATGACGACATATTGTGTCTTTCACGCAAAAAGAAAGTACACTGTCACACAACCTAGACAAAATTTATTTCGGACCAATCACATTATTACTCAAATTACAATCCGTCAAACGCTTGCAGGCCGTTTTATCGGAGTTTATGAGGGAAAATAAACGTTTGAATTTTGTTATTATCGATGTTCGAGTAACTCAAAAAACACAAAGTATTTGAAATTTTATTGTTGTGAAAGTCGATTCTCTCTAGAAATGACAAAATTGTAACTTGTAGTAATCTTGAGATGACTGAGATCGGGAGATTCGGTCCAAAATCATGAGTTCCCGGATTATCCGCAATATTTATGGAGAGTTTAAAATACCGGCCCAATCTATTAGCAAAATATCATTGACGTATCTGAACGTGACATCGAGTTCGAGACCAAGTCCACATCTGTCTGGGCCATTTGCACGAGGAATGTCTTTCAAAACTAACTGAATATGGGAAAATTTCTATAAAATTGCAATTTGTTTGGTCAGTAATTATTTTTGCATCATTTGGATGTCACGGTAGCGTAATATTGAATTCAATTCATCGTTATTCACGTGGAAAATAACATGAAGATTAGCATACTGTTGAATGTCATTACGGGGCAAAGAGGCTTATATTGCATTTGAACTTTGTTCTGGAAAATTCACACTGGCTAGTCATGCAGAAAGTAAACGAGAAATGGACACGAAAATCCTAGAACTGAAATTCTGACTTACCTCTTCGTAGCCATGAGCAAAAGGACAAGTAAGAAAAAATATTCAGACCCTGATTCTAAGCTCAAGGGAAGCAAATGCGAAGACAACTGGGTTTTGGTTAACGAAATCCAAAAGGGCTTGACAGATAACAACAACGAGAAGATATTGAAGTATGGTAATCAACGAACGCTGTTGAATTTTGATCAGATGCCCTCGTTTTTTAGGGAACCGTTCATAATTTCTTCCTATCGACAATGCAATTCATCAGTCTCAGACTGTTTCAAAAGTCTTTTTCAAGCAACGAATGAGACCATCAATATCTGGAGTCACGCCTTGGCGCTTGTGATCTTCGTATTGCGCTTTGCAGCAGTGTTCAAGAAACATAATCCTTGGGAAGATTCCCATATCTATCCCCTACTCTGCTTCGCTTTCGGGATTTGTACCATGTTAGCGATGAGTGTGGGGGCGCATTTGTTTAATTGTTTATCCATCAAGGCTCGACACATTTGTTTTTTCCTCGATTATTCTGCTATTAGTGTGTACGCATTTACAGCTGGCCAAGTGTTCTACTTTTACTCCCGTCCGGCTTTCACAAACTGGGTGATTTTCAATACCCCTACGATGTTCCTGGGAATATCAGCGGCTATTTCGTTCGTTTCGACCTTCGCATGTTGCCACTCATTTGCGAAAAATAACCGTTTTGATGCAGTTATCAAAGCTGCAACTTACAGTAGCTCTTGGTTGTTTAACACATCTCCCTTTCTGTTTATGCTAATCTTATGTAACCCGACGACCCGCAGCAGTGCAGCATCGATTCATTACTTCGCGCGTCACTGTTTATTTTACGTTGGAGGGACTTTGGCTTATGCTACTCGGATCCCAGAGCGTCTAATGGTAGGTGTGTTTGATGTCTTGGGTCACAGTCACCACTTTCTGCATATACTGTGCTGTGTTGGAGCATCTGATGAGTTCTCAGCTGTTGAGCTGGACATGATACAGCGGAAAGAAACTCTACTGCATCTTTCTGGCCCCACTGTCACAAACACTTTTGTGTTGACTGGTGTGGTGGTCTTGGGAAACATCGCAGTGGTGTTGTGGTGTGCAAAGAAAATTAAATTTTCTTAAAACTGAAAGCCTGAGATTGAGTTAAATGGAGTACGTCGCCTAGCTGCAGCAAATGTTATTTTTGTGCAAACCTGCAGAGCCTTTTTGGCTGTCAAAAGGAAGAGCTCGTTTTGTTTCAGTGGCTGGTGCATTCGAATTGCAAGAACCTGAAAAGACAAACTTTCCCAATTTTCTTAAAGTGCTCCTGTGACCAAAAAAAAATTCAATTCCTATTTTTCTTTGGATTTCAAAACTATGTTCACTAAACACTGAGTAAGCATAGTTTTAAACCTTTATTTCGAAAAGACACCTGTTTATTTTATCTGGAATTTTCCCGTTTAATGGTCCGCATTATTAAAAGTTTAAGTTCTTGAGAGAGCTGGATCTAGGAGAAAATGACCTCAAAGGCTCACTAGTTTAAGAATACAATGCGTGTGTACGCTATAGAATTAATATGCAGAACGGAAGTTTTGGGCTTACAGACTTTTAAACTTGTGTTTTGCATATACAATAAGCTGCGTTCACACGCTGAGCCTTTGACGTCCCTTTCCCTGGATCCAACCTTCTGAGGTCTAATCGGTCAGTTTTGAACGTGAGTAATGGAGAACCGTGAAATCCAAAACTTACACGGTCTTACACTCAAAGTAAACGGCCTTTAGATAAAAATCGAAGGCCAAAAATTTGCCATTCAGGTGTTAAGCAAACACTTTTAAAATCTGAAGAAAAAAAGGAAGTGATTTTTTTATCACAGGGGCATTTCAAAACCTAAGGAAATCATCAGCTGAATCAATGATATTTTGTCAGTGAGATACAAGAAAATGAGACGAGAATCCGAGTAATGGTTTCTCTCCTTTTGTAGTTTAAAGATTACAATGATAACGAAAATGGCAACAACAAAAATAAATAAATAAATAATAAAAACACTGTCTGATCTTTGTCCCTCAAAAAACAAACACTTTTTCGAATCTGTGGAGCTCTTACTGAAAAAGCCTGGTTTACACTGCGACATAAGCATATTAAGCATAAGTTGTGTAAGCCGGGAGTTACATAAGTACATGTATAAGCATGAAGACCTGGTCAAACGCTTGCAACATTTCAACGCAACATCTTGCAACATTGTTGCATGATGTTGCGACATGTGTTGAATGGACTGGCCAAACGCACCCAACATATCGCAACAGGGTGACCAAACGTACGCAACATGTTGTGCCCAATAATGTTGCAAGATGTTGCGTTGAAATGTTGCCAGCGTTTGGCCAGGCCTTTAATAAGAAAAAGAAATCGTTCCATTTTCTTATGCTTATGTTTATACTTATAGTGCTTATGCTTATGTCACGTTAATAACTGTGTAAACCGGTGCAATATAAACATAGGCATAACTGTCTACCATTTTGGAAACGTGGCACAGACCTGCACTTTTTACAGCGCGAGTCACCGAGTCATGCGAGTCTTGCATTTATGTCAAACTACCCATTCCAAATAGCGCTGATAGACATTATTTAAGTCTGAGCACCCATTTTAAAACGGTTAGCTTTCAATAACTGTGTGACTCGCATGTTGACTCACATGGCTCGCATGGCTCGCATGGCTCGCCATGTTGGCTTGCATGACCACAGGCAACCCAAGCTCAAAATGTTAGGAGTTCAGTGTAACGTGACATATGCTATATTACATAACTACGCGAAACGTGACTCCCGCCTTACAGCATATGGAGGTATTGTGTTACAACTGTTTGAATTTGTAAAGGTTTGTATGGGAAGGAAACAGCTTTGCTGGAAAAGTCAATTATTCTTATATTTTGTGAATAAAATCTACTTACCCTGTTGCCGTGTTGTATTCTTTGTTGTTTGCCAGCTTCGCAGGCCGATCTAACGCGATTTCGGCGACTTATCGTTTTGTGGGTTTGCACTGCTTTACAAATTCAAACCGTTCTAACACAATACCTCCATATGCTGTAAGGCGGGAGTCACGTTTCGCGTAGTTATGTAATATAGCATATGTCACGTTACAGTGAACTCCTAACATTTTGAGCTTGGGCTGCCTGTGGCATGACTCGCATCCATGGCTTTCGTGAGGGATACGTGTGGAAAACATGAGAAAGCGGACCTTCGCAGCCGTTTTTAGGGACGAGCCTAAAAACGGCTGGGAAGCTAAGGAGGCTAAAATTCAACGCGCTGTAAAAAGTGCAGGTCTGTACCATTCATTAAAATTGTTGTAATTGCGGTTTACCGATGAGTTATTTATCTAGAAGAGGTTAAATTGTCGCTGCCCATTGATGATATGGCATTGTACCCGACCGCCTCTCACGGCCGGCAAGCGGAAAGGTTTTGATCTCTAGTTTAATTAATTCATCGTACAATAACATACAATCAGCTACAATGACCTACAATGACCTACAATGAGCTACAATGGCCTACTTAAATGACTTACAGTCAAAGAGAAGGTCAAAAGAGGATCAGGTTGAAGAGTTTGGTCCATTGCATGACTGCCCAAATGACGACAGCAATGAGGCGGAAATAAACTGCAAAAAGACCCTTGGATGGTTTTCCTTTGTTTAAAAGCTTGACTGAAAATGTATAAATATCAAGGCTTTGATCGTAAGTCATTTTAGTAGGCCATTGTAGCTCATTGTAGCTCATGGTAGGCGGGATTGTAGGCCATTGTAGATCACTGTAGGTCATTGTAGATCACTGTAGGCCATTGTAGATCACTGTAGGCCATTGTAGATCACTGTAGGCCATTGTAGATCACTGTAGGCCATTGTAGATCACTGTAGGTCATTGTAGATCACTGGAGATCATTGCAGGCCATTGTATGTTATTGTAGATCATTGTATAGCTCTCATTGTAGGTCATTGTAGATCATTCCTTGTTTTAGTAACTACCCCGAGGCAAGCCCAAGGCAATTGTATACAAAATACAAATTACTGTATAAGAGGCGAAATTCTTGGTCAATCATAACCATTACGGCAGCACTTTTCTACAGGTGGCGGGTGGCGGTGAAAGAAGTAAGATAATCTCATCAAGCTGCTATCCGCACCTCGACGTTTTCCATTTCCTGAAATGTTCAGAAAACTTCCCATAGCATGATACCCGAAATGTTCCCTTGAAACGTATTTTTAGCTGGTTTCTAGTCCCTAAAATTCAGTTTTTAAGCCTGGTTTACACTACTGTGACATAAGCATAAACATAAGCATAAACATAAGTAAAAGCTGTGTGAACCGTGAGTGACATAAGCATAAACATAAGAAAAAAGAATCGTTTCCGTTTCTCTTATGCTTATGCTTATGTCATGTTTACAACTGTGTAAACCGGTTGTAACCATAAACATAAGCATAAGACCGAGGTGTCAGCTGTTTTTGATGCCAACGGATTTTCAAGTTAATAGAGCCGGCTAAGATGGCGTCCAAAGGTACTGTTTTGTACGAGAAACCTACTGGGGCTGTTCGCAATTATCCGATCCCTGCTTTGAAATAAAATTCTCGGTCCGCTGGTTGCAGTCACGTTTCCCGAGTCTCTTTGTACTTCCTCTTTCGGAAAATATCCCTTACACAACAAGACCTCTTCATTCTGCTTTCTCGTTCTCTCCCTTGTCGCTGTTGCCTTCTTCTATGAAGAAGACTGAGGAGTAATAGTAGGAGGACGTTTTCCGTGTTTTCCATAGCCTCATCTAAACACGAGGGGGAGTTGGGAGAATTCGAGACAGTTATGCAACCCGAGACGCAGTCGAGGAAACATCGCGATTTGAAGTTTTTATGGAACATTTTCCTCGAGCAGTTGAATCGGCCGTTACAGCTGTCTCAAATTAACGTGACGTCACGCGCTCTCGCATCCTTCGGGTTGTCTGCCTATGTGAATGGTTATACGCGGAAGTGTAACAGTGAAGCAATCTCCAACCCGGGCTCTCTCTCTTCTCCTCCCTTGTCGTCGAGTTGGCAGCAAAGATGGTTTTCTCAATGACGTCACCAAATCAAAATCAAAATCCAGAGGTGTTTTCAATTTTTATCTGTAGGAGGTTGAAGAAGACCTAAAAATTAATCTTTTTTCAAGTATCCAGTTCCATGAAGTCTTTCGTTTCGAAAATACTGCAGCATTTTGAGTTTCCGAATTGTCACCTTGTGTGACACCATGATACATAGCTATTTGGTTGAAAAAAAAAAAGGTCTATCCCCATGAATCTCGGCAGTTTGAGTGGTTCAAGTACATTAGGAGATGTGTTCATACACATTTTACCTCGTGAGCGAAAAGAAAGCGTTTTCATCTCCAAGTGAACTCCAGAAATGTTCTTGTTATTGTTGATTTCTGGCCGCCATATTGGTGCACAACGGAGGTTGCATCAACATGGCGGCTCCATACAAAGCAATGTAAAGTTGCGTAAAATGATTCTACAAATAACTCAGAAACGATGCACCGCACAGACCTGAGAATTGGAGAGGAGATTTCTAAATTTGCCTCCTACAACATTCCATTGTTTTTGGCTTTTTTCGTTAAATGGTCTCAAACGATCTATTGCAAGAAAAACCTAATTCTTACATCACTACACCGAGACTTAGTTTATTAAGGATGTGTCACTCAATCCACTGCTTAACGTGACATAAGCTATGAAACGCATTAACATTATACTGAGCTAACTTTTACGAGCATTAAATTAAAATGAATTGTGCCACGCCAGTTACGAAAAACCACTAAAAACCACCCTTTAGAAGTGGCTATAAATAACGTGGAAACGTATTTCCCATCTAATACAGCGGCACCACACCCCAAGGAAAGGGCACTTAACATAACAAAAATAGAAAATAGCATTGCAAAACGAAAACTTAAGGAAAAACATGAAGGAGCAGCGATCGACGTAGAATGACAAAATGTTCCCGCCAGAGTGTCATGATTAATTTCATAATTAGAATACATTATCATGGCCTCCCCGTGCTTGTAAGAACTTAGGCTTATGCAATAAACCTTGTTGTTGTTAACATGTCGCTTGTGTGCGAGTGAACATTATATGGTGTCAGAAGTGGGATGAGTGTTTTCAAGCCTCCAGGAGCTCTAGTGCTTGAAGGAAATCTTTCCGAGAATTGGAGGAGATGGTTCCAACGCTTTGACCTTTACTTGACGGCGTCGGGAAAGATCGAAGAAAATGAAAAGGTGCAGTGCGCCATTCTGCTGCACACAATCGGCGAAGAAGCGCTCGAGATATACAATACGTTCCGATTCGCTACTAGTGAAGATCCTAACAAGATTGCTCACCTAAAGAAAAAGTTTGAAGATTATTTCAATCCGAGAAAGAACACTGTGTTCGAAAGATACAAGTTTTGGGAATGTAAAAAACAAGACGGCGAATCTATCGATCAGTTTATCACCGAATTGAAGACTCGTACGAAGTCATGTGAATTTGGCGCGCAGCTAGACAGCCTGATTCGAGATCGAATTGTATTTGGTGTAAGTGACACTCGTCTTAAAGAGAGATTGCTTCGTGAATCGTCTGATCTTACCTTTGAGAAAGCGGCGAGTCTTTGCAGAGCGGCAGAAGCTAGCGCCAAACAACTAAAGGAACTACAGACATCGGAGAAGGTACCCGTTCACGCGGTAAAACCAAGAAGAAAACCAACCAAGCCAGCGCCCGCTAGTAGCAAAACATCGCGCCAGCTGCAGCAATTTAACTGCAAGAATTGTGGAACAAAGCACTATCCGCGATCGTGTCCAGCGTTTGGAAGACACTGTCACACCTGCAAAGGGAAACATCACTACGCTAAGATGTGCCCACAAAAGAATTCTCGAGTACACACTGTGATTCCGAGCCAAGACGGCGCCATTGATCGACAGTGCGAAGTCCAAACCGAAGAATTCTTTATCGGAACGGTCACCGGTGTGACTACTGATTCAGCTTGGTTCTCCACCGTAACTGTTGGTGGATCGTCTGTTAAATTCAAGCTGGATACTGGCGCCGAAGCGAATGTTTTGCCACTCATGATCAGTGTTTACTCCGAACTCCCGCACAAGTCTCCTTTAATGGATACCAGAGATTTCAAGGTAAAACCCGAAGGGAAGGTCACCCTGGCTTGTGAAGCTCAAGGATTAAAGGAAAGCTTTCCATTTTTCGTTGCTGCTGTTAATTCACCACCAATTTTGGGACTCTCGGCGTGTTCAAAATTAAATCTGGTGAAAAGAGTAGAAAGTGTTGCCCAGGCCCCTCGCACAAAAAAAAAGAAATTGTTGATAAGTTTGCTGATGTGTTCAGTGGGTTAGGCTGCATGAAAGGCGAGTACCACATTGAGCTGGATGACTCAGTTCAGCCCGTCACTCATCCCATCGGAGAGAGCATCACAGGATACCCACAGCAGAGAACATTGCAAGTCACCTCAGTGGCAAGAAAGTTTTCTCCATTGTAGATGAACAGATGGTTTCTGGCAGGTGCGCTTAGATGAAGAAAGTTCCCACCTCTGTACGTTCAATACCCCCTTTGGCCGTTATCGGTTTAAGCGTATGCCATTCGGCATACGTTCAGCACCAAAGGTGTTCCAAAAGAAGAATGAAGCCCTGTTTGGAGATATTGATGGTGTAGAGGTCATATTTGATGACATCATTGTTGCAGCTACAGATGAGAAGGAACATGATGAAACTATGCTTAAGCTTCTGGAAAGAGCTCGTCAAGCAAATGTTAAGTTCAACTCTGCAAAGCTGCAATACAAAGTTAGTGAAGTCAAGTACATGGGAAACATTGTTTCTGAATCAGGACTGAAACCTGATGTTGAGAAAGTGCGTGCTATCACACAGTTGCCCTTGCCTCAGAGCAAAGAAGAGTTGCAGAGGTTCTTAGGGATGGTGAATTATTTCTCCCAGTTTATTCCTAATCAGTCAGAAATCACTGCGCCCTTGCGAAATCTTCTAAAGAAAGATGTTATGTGGATCTGGTCGTATGAGCATACTCAAGCAGTGGAGCGTCTGAAGCAAATTCTCTCTAGTCAGCCTGTTCTGAAATTCTATGACCCCACCAAGCCAGTCAAATTGCAAGTGGATGCCTCTAAGTCTGGTCTTGGGGCATGTGTCCTCCAAGATGGACACCCGATCGCTTATGCTTCTCGTTCCCTCACCCAAGCGGAGGAGCATTACGCTCAAATAGAGAAAGAACTTCTTGCAGTCGTATTTGGCTGCGAGAGATTTAACCATTATGTTTATGGGCGGCCAGTGGATGTGGAGTCAGACCATAAGCCTTCAAGCCTTTAGTGTCTGTTAACAAGAAGCCGCTGACCAAAGTATCTCCAAGGCTCCAACGCCTGCTTCTCAGACATCACCTATGTCCCCGGCAAGTACATGTATGTTGCAGATACACTGTCAAGAGCTTACTTGGATGAACCACCCTCGGAGCAAGAATTAAGTGATGACGTGGCAGTAATCGTTCACAGCCTCGTGGAACGTCTTCCTATGACTAAAGAGAAGCTTGCCCAGATGAAAGCAGCAACAGCTCAAGATGAAATCCTTCAGATGTTAAGTAAAGTTGCAAGGAATGGTTGGCCATCCCACAAAAGCAAATTACCTGCTTCCGTTGCCTAATACTGGAATTTGCGAGCTGAAATTCATGAAGCTGAAGGTCTGTTATTCCTTGGTGAGAAGCTCATAATCCCTCAAGAGATGAGACAGGATGTTCTAAACTGCATACATGAGAGTCACCTTGGTATGGAGAAATGCAAGTCAAGGGCTAGAGCTGTCGTTTATTGGCCCGGTATGTCTACTGCAATTGAAAGGATGATCTCCAAGTGCTCTGTATGTCTTAAGTACCAAAGAGAGAATCAAAAGGAGCCCTTATTACCCCATGAAGTCCCTCAGAGGCCATGGCAGAAGCTAGGTGCAGACATATTTGAACTGAACTCTAAGTCGTATTTACTTGTTGTTGATTATTATTCTAAGTACCCTGAACTTTGCTCCTAAGAGACAAGACAGCTGGTTCTGTTATAACTGGTATGAAATCTATGTATGCCCGGCATGGAATTCCAGATGAAGTTATTGCCGATAACATGCCCTTTTCAAGCAAGGAATTCCATCAGTTTGCAAAGGATTGGGGATTTGAAGTCACCGCCTCGAGTCCCAGATACCCACAGTCAAATGGGATGAGTGAAAGAGCGATACAAACCATCAAGAAGCTGCTTAGGAAAGCATTTGAAGATGAAAATGACCCGTACATATCTCTCCTGGAGTACAGGAACACTCCAGTCTCAGGACTAAAGGAGTCCCCTGCACAATTGCTGATGAGTCGCATGTTGAAGTCCAAGTTGCTTTCTACTGTATCCCTCTTGAAGCCTCAAGTGGTTCACAATGCCTATGACAAGCTCAAGGAGCGTAGGGATAAACAGAAGATGTACTACGATCACAGTGTAAAGCGGTTACCTGAAATCAAGCCACATGCAACAGTGCGTATACGAATGGGAAAGACCTGGGAGCCAGCAACTGTTACTGCTCAGCATGCAGCTCCTAGATCCTATGTAGTCTCAACACCTGACGGCACTGCCTACCGTCGCAATCGTCGACATTTGTTCCTGACAAATGAGCCCCCAGTAGTGAGTACGGGACCACCCCTAGATGAAGCAGTGATACCGCCTGTCTCTGCCACACCCGCGGTTCCTGTTAGTAATGCTGAATCGGCCCTGCCTGCTGCCAATGAAAGCAGCCCTCTGCCAACACAAGCAAAGTGTACCTCCAGTGGCCGTATTGTGAGATTGCCAGCAAGATACAAGGACTATGTTATGAACTGAACTGTTCTGTTACAGTAAACAATGCAAACATTCGAGCAAAGTTCATTTTATTGATTCGTGCTTAATGATTGGTTGATCATTCATTCCAGGTTTATCTTGTTTAAAAAAAAAGGGAGGTGTCATGATTAATTGCATAATTAGAATACATTATCATAGCCTCCACGTGCTTGTAAGAACTTAGGCTTATGCAATAAACCTTGTTGTTGTTAATATGTCGCTTGTGTGCGAGCGAACGTTATACAGAGAACATTGAAGGCCCTCTACATCACGCCCTAAGCATATCCAATTTCTGACTAACTCGATCCCATGTCACTCGAACATCAGAATTGGAAAAATTATCACGGAACAGTAAGTTTATTACTCCCCACTCTTTGTATCACGTACTTGTTAAAACTTTAAGTGCTAAGTGCTTGTTTGTTTGTTTGTTTGTTTTTTTACTTTTTTGCGATAAACGGTCTGCAGAACTTGGCATCGCAGTGTAAGAGTCCGAGTAAGAAGTACTCATTGAAACATCTGCGGTTTTTGGAAAATGTGGGCTCAGGTATGAAAATCACGTGACAAATTCCCAGTTCGTATTCGGCAAGCGAGCGAGTTGGCCTTACTCTGGTAGAAGGAAAGGTTACGTTTATACAAACGTTGGCCGTGTAGCACTTATATTTTAAACAGAGTTAACTGAATAGAGTGTAATGTGAAGTGCTAGATTTCAATCCCATATGAACCATGTGAGCGTTAGCCCTACAGATGGAAATGTTCCCACACAAGGACAGAGAAAAACTCTGACCAGGGTTCTCTTTTTTCTTACGTATCCCACCCTGGTCAGAGTTTTTCTCTGTCCTTGTGTGGGCCCATTTCCATCTGTAGGGCTAACGCTCACATGGTTCATATGGGATTGAAATCTAGTCTTACTCTGGTAGGTTAATCATTTTATAATGGTTTTTTGCATCATCTTCGTCCACAGAAACCACAGGAAGGCATCATTAAGCCGGAATGTGGGTAAAGGCAACCCTTTGAAAGAAAACAGAGGCGAGAGATGGTTTCATGCAGACTGGGACGCCCAAAATGCTCTGTTGTAAACATGGCGGTTCACGAGTGAAGTTGTCTCTCTGGCCTTTCTGTGGACGAATTCCAGGACCTACTGACACAATCTGGGCAAGTTTTGAAAGCTAAGACCTTCAATCGATGCGTTATTTTGCTGGTAGGACTGGGTGGCCCGACACTTATGAAAAAAACTATGAAATAAGAATCGGGAGTCTTCCCTTGTCATGGAATGTTAGAATTACCCAGAATTCTTTTTGGGCATGAGCGAGGCAACTTAAGAAGCACGAGACTGGCCCTCTTCGAATGGCTCAAGCGCGGCCAGAGGAAATTATTTCTAGCCAGATACTCAGGAGTAGGCCTGGTGTGTGCTGTTAACTTACATTTTGGATTTCTGAACAAGTTTTTGACGTTTTTATCATAGAAAATTCGCGACAAAGTTGTGCTTTCATTTCGCTATAATTCTCGTGTCAAAGAAACGGTATAATAATGTAAATAAGAGAAAAACGATATTTATATTTGCAGATTACCTGTCCTCTTACCACGAAAGTCAAGCTCTACATCTCTATGCAATAAGCGCATTCAAAACTTCCTCGTATTACTTGATAAAAGTATGTTTTTTTTGCCTTTTGTTTTTTTGGAAAAAGGGTTTTTCTGCTTATATGAAAACTACGTTTTCTCTCCCGTCCCCTTCTTATGCATGATCTTCGCGGAAATTACATTCTGTTCCTCAATAAACCTGGAACAACCAGTTATGATCTTAGTTCTCTTTTTTCTTGCGTATCAGCTAAGTTGCGGAATGCGCTACCTGATTTTATCCGTACCTATGAGTTTACTGGTTTTAATAGAGAACCCAGGGCCGCATTTTGTACAGCGGCTTTTCTTTTTAATGAATATAACTTTAAATATTATGCATTTAGTAGGTATCTGTATATGCTATGTATTTTAGCTGTAAATGTAATGTCTCGAAGATATTAGCTCCTGTAGTTATTCGGAAAAAGCTTATGACTGTATGTATGTTACCTTTAGCAGGGCGCATGCGCACACTTTGTAATCTGCGACTCCAGTGCTTACCATATGACACATAAAATGACTTTTCTCTTGAATATATAAGCCATCTAATTCTTACGCTATATTGACAAGGGCGGTTTGGAGCTGTGAGTAGGCGTGGGATTTGTCAAATATGGTTTAGGGGCCGACATATCCCTCCCTCAATGCCGTACCGGGAGGCAAGGTCGGTAGCAGAAAGCAGCGAAGGGCCAACTGCGTCCAAAAGCGATCGCACGGGCCGAAATCCCGGGATGACTCGTTTGGTACGACGCTCCAGCGCCGGTGTCTGGAGGTACTGCGTTTTTCTCTCTTGTTCAAACATTCCGTCAGCGCATGCGCAAATGTTCTGGCTCTTCGATACTTAGCCTACCAAAAAACATTAACATGCTGGTTTTTTTTTTTGTTTGTTTGTTTTACCAGCAATTGACATTTTAGTTGATTTTATAGGCATAAACGTAACGTAAGAACCGCGCGTGTCTCGTCTTGTCTCGGACAGAGGCGAGAGATGGTTTCATGCAGACTGGGACGCCCAAAATGCTCTGTTGTAAACATGGCGGTTCACGAGTGAAGTTGTCTCTCTGGCCTTTCTGTGGACGAATTCCAGGACCTACTGACACAATCTGGGCAAGTTTTGAAAGCTAAGACCTTCAATCGATGCGTTATTTTGCTGGTAGGACTGGGTGGCCCGACACTTATGAAAAAAACTATGAAATAAGAATTGGGAGTCTTCCCTTGTCATGGAATGGCAGAATTACCCAGAATTCTTTTTGGGCATGAGCGAGGCAACTTAAGAAGCGCGAAACTGGCCCTCTTCGAATGGCTCAACCGCGGCCAGAGGAAATTATTTCTAGCCAGATACTCAGAAGTAGGCCTGGTGTGTGCTGTTAACTTAGATTTTGGATTTCTGAACAAGTTTTTGACGTTTTTATCATAGAAAATTCGCGACAAAGTTGTGCTCATTTCGCTATAATTCTCGTGTCGAAGAAACGGTATAATAACGTAAATAAGAGAAAAACGATATTTATATTTGCAGATTACCTGTCCTCTTACCACGAAAGTCAAGCTCTACATCTCTATGCAATAAACGCATTCAAAACTTCCTCGTATTACTTGATAAAAGTATGTTTTTTTTGTTTTGTTTTTTTTGCCTTTTTTTTTTTGGAAAAAGGGTTTTTCTGCTTATATGAAAACTACGTTTTCTCTCCCGTCCCCTTCTTATGCATGATCTTCGCGGAAATTACATTCTGTTCCTCAATAAACCTGGAACAACCAGTTATGGTCTTAGTTCTCTTTTTTCTTACGTATCAGCTAAGTTGCGGAATGCGCTACCTGATTTTATCTGTACCTATGAGTTTACTGGTTTTAAAAGAGAACCCAGGGCCGCATTTTGTACAGCGGCTTTTCTTTTTAATGAATATAACTTTAAATATTATGCATTTACTAGGTATCTGTATATGCTATGTATTTTAGCTGTAAATGTAATGTCTCGAAGATATTAGCTCCTGTAGTTATTCGGAAAAAGCTTATGACTGTA
>OX421446.1:65349945-65359945 GCA_949126865.1 Montipora capitata
TCCTTCAAGATGTATGGCCGTTTTACAACCACAGAGCTTCAGAAGTATGCTAAAGAACAAGGAGCAAGGCTGCGCCGTGAGCAGCTACGACAGCGAGAGCAAGAGGAACAAACAGATGATGAATTCAGAGTTTACAATGGCTCCTGTCTTGCTTCTCTTAAACGTAAGGAAATCTACAGAAAAAAAATGCATCACAGGGCTAAAACTTGGAAGTTGTAGTTAACCAGGTCGCCTGTGGCGACTTCAAGACATACCAGGGTTACCAAAAATTGAGGTTGAATCACCCAATTTGCGACTACAGTACCAAAGAATTCAGCTTCATATATTGTGAAGTCCATAGTTGCAATAAAAATAAAATAACAAATTGTTTATTTTGGCTACCTTTCAGTTCTTTTCCCTAACTTAAACTTCACTGAATCCTGCGAACGGTTAGTTTTTACCTGGAAAACTCAAAGAGGAATTAATAATATTGTTTAGTCAATCGATCCATAATGGGACATGATTTTGATTTTTCCGACTGCAGCCTCACCCAAAGTGCTTTGCTGTCACTTTAAAAATCCTTGAGACATTCAAGTTACAGAAATCCAGGACCACTTAATAATGTCCCAAACAACCATGAAATCAAAGAAAGTGGTCTGTCTTGCCACCAAGCATTGACGAGTAAAATTATCTGGCATTAAATGGGGTAAAATCTTTAAGTCTCACTCACAAAATCAAGTGTTGTTCATTGATGTGATGGAAAAACCGAATTATCTGGAGAAAAACATATGAGAGAAATGTTGAGAAGCAACAAACTCATCCTCATTACGGTGTTGAGTCCAAGAATTGATACCAGGCAGCAATGGTGAAAAAGGGCGAGTTCTCGCACTGCTGCGCCAAACCTGCCTCTTTGCATGCATGGTTGGTATAGAGTCCTCTTATGGGAACACATGAGCCAACCCGGGATCGATCCCGGGGTGACATTGGTGGGAGGTGAGTGCCCTCACCACGGCACCAACTCTGCTCCCCAGTAAGTGCATTGATTACTTCAATGTTTCAAGGTTGGTATAATTAGCAGCATTATTCTCTCTTACTGAAAAGAAAGGTTTAAACATCTGATATCGTTTTAATCTCAGCAAATGCCAGGTGGATAACAAGAATAATAATAATTATTGCAAGTTATGATTACAGTGCATAACTTGTCTTTGCTTATCAGCTATATCAGTGCATAAGCCCATCCGTGTTCAGCGCTACCTTGTTTTGCCATTTTTGTCGGTCATCCCAATAAATATTATTGGTGGTGGTATATGTCAGTGACATGTTGGCCAATATACTGACCGAGATGTTGATGGGATCTGCTTTGTTGCTAGTACCCCACGCTTTTACCAGTAAACATATATATTATTATTGTAATTTTGCAGGGGCTGGTGTTTGGTTACAACCCTGTTGGAGTCGTCTAGGAAGTGATTGGGTGTTCTTGTTGATTCTTGGAATAATAATGGCACTGATTAGCTCTGTGTTGGACTTGGCAATTGCAAAATGCGAAACTGGTATGATGAAATAACTGTATATAATTATAGCGGAGCCCCGCGTGCCTGCGTGGAGCACCATAGTTAAAAAAATATGGTAACCCATTGATGACCACCCCAGTGTAAACACATAGTCGCATTGAGTTCTCATAATTTAAGGAGAAATATCATTAGCTTTTGTTTTCAGAAGTTTGTTTAAAGCATGTATAGGTAATTTGTTGGAGCAGATCTTGTTTGAAGTTTGTCCTTTCTTGGTTGCCGTATTTTGCCAATTCTTGTTCCAAGCCAAGCTGGCATGTTTCATTGAAATACATCAAAAAGTGAATTATCTCGTTCTCAGAGATAGAGTGGAATAAGTCTGTGATTTCTAATTTTAGCATGATTCCTATTTGCTGGCTTTTGACAGTTGACTCTGAAATGGCTTCTTTCCTTTTCCGTTCGCACGCTGAGCATTTGCTTTTTTTTTTTTTAACTCATGCGATTCAAGAAAAATTAATTTGCTTAACTGGTGAATTCCACAGTAAAGTTCTCTTGGAAAACCGATATTGCATTCGTCGCTTCGTGATTCATGTGATTTAGTTTTTTTGGATGAAATTTACCATTGGAAGCGAAGAGAATGATTTAATTAAGCAGTAGCCAGAAACACCAAAACGTAGACAATTTCAAAACCTTTTATTTTCACTAACCCTGCAGCCAGTAAGAATAAATAACCCGGGAGCTCTGCTTTTAGGCTTGGCTAAATCTATATAATTTTATATATTTTTTCAAATTAGTTATTTACTATCAAAACTATAATCCAATATCTGGGAGTGTGGTTACATGTAGGTACTGTAGTTCAGACAGTCACACATCAATCAGTGTATACTTGTTTCAGGTTCATGTAACCGATGGCTCAACTTCTTAGCTGCTCTAGCTTGTTTTCTTTGAAATTATTGTTTTCTTTCATATAGTTGAGAAAGTCACAGAAGAGAAAATAAGTGAATAA
This sequence comes from Montipora capitata, assembly GCA_949126865.1. Lineage (NCBI taxonomy): Eukaryota > Metazoa > Cnidaria > Anthozoa > Scleractinia > Acroporidae > Montipora > Montipora capitata. The sequence goes on from OX421446.1 coordinate 65,352,439, forward strand.
TGATTGAAAAGAACTTATTACAGGTGTATAATTTTGTGGACTTGGTGCAAAATAATTAAAGCACTACATGTATGCCATTTGCTTGGGAGGAAAGTGCTGTAAAAGTAGCACTTCCTTCAGCAGCAAGGAGGTCACCATGGCAACCAAGCAACAGTCCACCTCTCAGGCACATGTCAAAACCTCCTTTGGGCTAGGTTTTAACTTTGCCTAAATTACTGGTATATTATTTTAGCCTCATTAACAAGAAAATAAATTCAACATAATAAAAGTAGTGGAGAACCTAATGATATTTGAAAGTGTTCTTGTTTCTCCGATTTGCTCTTCTCCCAAGTTGCGCACGCGATTCACACCAACAACCAGTTCTGAAGCGACGTTTCTTTATTCAATAGCGCTTGAATGATCAACAGTGTAATTTGGTCGACTGAAAACAATTAAGATTACAAACTAAGTTTAACGGAGGTACTAATGAATCACTGCAAATGGATCATATGGTCTTATGACTGAAACATCATATTTCAGCTACATGTAACTAAACAAACGGACACGAATATTAGCAGTAACGGAAAGTGTAACAAATAATAACTCACCAACGTTGCGGGATCACTACACTTATGAAGAGCCTTTTCACAGGTAACGAAAATTCTACAAGGTCTCGATGTCACAGATGTACTCGTGAAGATCGCAAAGCCAAACTAAACTACGTAGCGTGAGCATGATGGCACTATAAACTTAACTTGTTGAAAACTGTCAACACCTTTACACCGAACTTAATCAGATTAGTGATATTAATAGCTAAAATCATGCAGTGCGATGGCTACAGCAGTTACAATATTTAATAGTGGATCTCCGCATGCGGAACACCATGGATAAGAAAATATGGTAACCCATGCCATCTGTGCAAGGAAATTTGGTTTTGGTCACTGTATGACCATAATTATGACCGTACTGTATGTACGTCCACCCCTGCATGCCAATGTGATCAGTATCACATGACTATACTGTGGGCTCCAGCTTTATAGCGTACATCTTTGATATTGGACATCCATGTTATGGTCAATTGACACCTGTCAAAACAAGGTATCTGCTGACCAGTATCACATGACCATATTGCGGGCTCACGTTTAGAGCTCATCGAGGTTACCTTTTTTTTTTAGTTGACCACTGACCAGGGACTGGGTTCCCGTTGGATTACAGGCTCAAGCCAAGTTAACTTATTGAAAGAATAAATAACCCGGGAGCTCCACTTTTAGGCTTGGCCAAATCTATGTATTATTGATGTACCAGGAAGAATGTACTGCATGTTTTCCTTATTTTGCAGCACACATTTGGCTTTACAGTTTGCCTGGAAATACCTTTGTTCAGTATATTGTATGGACTTGTTTTCCTTTAATCCTTATATCTTTTTCTGTTGGATTCACGTACCTCATTTCTCCTCATGCTATTGGTGAGTGAATTAATTTCTTTATAATTCAGTGCGAAAAAGTTGGATAATAAATACCTTATTAGATGTTTTGGTGTGTAGTATTGTTGAGTAGTTTTACTTGTTGTTCGTTTTTTGACTCGCCCTAGGGGGCTCGTCAAAATACAGCACAACTCGTTATAGTAATACTACTCAGGGATACTACACACCAAAACATCTGGTAAGATATGATTACTGTACCTGGTGAATTCAGTGGTTTCGGTAAGTACGGAGAGCCTACGAAAAGTGTCCAACACTTCACTCAGAGAAGATGATATGGCTACTGTTTTTTACCTAAATTGAAGTACAAGTACTTAGTTATTTAAAGGTAAAATTGTTGCATTGATAGCCAGTCAAATGCGCGCCCTGCATGGCACAATCAGGGCACAATTTTTCTGTGATTGAGTGATACACATAATGTTGAACTTTAATGTTAGTGTTTAATGTTCCTTGGAAAACAAGGACGGTACAGCAACAAGAAGCCAAAGCCAAAGGCTTTGTTGCTTCTGCTTAACCATCTCTAATTTTTTCATGTATCTTATTAATACAGTGTAAGTACATGTACGGTAATCACATGATTTTTCTCATGCAATTTGGAATAAATAAGCACTCGCAAATTTTGTTAAAGACTGCAAACTGCACTCACTCTACGGGCTTGTTCAGTTGTGCGTTTTTGAAAAAATTTACTTGTGCTTATTTCTTCTAAATTGCACTCTAAATCATGCAATTTCCAGTCACCAACTTTAAATTTTATTGAAACCCCTGTGAATTGATTTTCGTCTGTAAAAGTATGATTATGTGGACATGTTGTTTGACAAATGAGGTGCTTTTATTTTAGCAAGTCACCCTTTTCTTTTCAAGAGTGCCTCTTGTGTATTTTACTCTGTCCAACACCAGATGATTTGACCTGTTAATAAGTTCAGGCAAAAGACTGTAGTTAATAAATACATATGAAGTGTGACATGTTTTGGTCAAAACACTTCACAAACAAAGGAAGTAATAAAGGACAAAATTTTAGTCTCTAAAGAAACTGTGGTACTGCGTCGGTGGGAGATTGAAACAGAAATTGATTTTATCAAACGAGTTGATAAAGGTCGAATTACCACCGTGAAAGATTCATTTTCCTCCTACCAATGTGAACACTACAAGATTACAAAATGTACCTCACAGATCAATGTAGTTAGATTTGTTGGATTATGACGATTAACTCATTGACTCCAGGCCGGTTTGGATGTCAAAACATGAGTGATTAAGTGTAGTCCCCTTTTCACAACACCATTAATTTATGTGGCATAGCAAATACAATAAGGTTGGGAGGTCAAGCATGTCAGCCGATGCCAACACGGGAAGCTCGTATCGCTGCACACCACTCATCCTGTTCCTCCACAATGTTCGAACTTCGGCAATGCTGTTGATCCCCTTGTCTCTCTTGAGGGAGTCTGAGAGTTGTTTGCCCTTGACCACGATTTCGCCTTCCGAGCGTTGGCTCCCACAGTATAAGATCACTTGTTGCGATCTCTCCGGCTAGGCCCATGCGTCTTTGCCTGATCTTGTCAGTCAGCCTGGGGAGGTTGCCATAGAGCTCAGAATTTCTCATGTGGTCCTCCCAGGACACATTTAGGGCCATTCTGAGCATCTGTGTGTATACACCGTCAAGGGCTTTTTCTTCTTGCACAGACAGTGCCCATGCCTTGCATCCATATGTGAGTCATACTCGACTGTAGAGACGAAAAGGCGCCACTTGAGTCTGTGGTTCATATCCGATACCCAGATTCTCTTCATTTTATGCAGGGCGCTCCAGCCTAGAGCTTTCCTCACTTTGATGTCCTTCGCCGAGGATGCTATCCAGGCACCCAAGTACTTGAAGTTTTGGACTACCTCCAGCTTTGTCTTCACCGCATCATCGGCTGAGTGGAACGCCATGACTTGTGTCTTCTTCGCATTCAGCTGCAGGCCGATCCTCCTGCAGTGATGCTTGACTTTTGTAAGCAGTAGTGCTGCACACTCTACTGTGTCTGAGGCCAGCACAATGTCATCAGCGAAGTCAAAAGCGGTGATCATCTTGGCCAAAATGGGTCGGCTGGCATGCTTCACTAGTGTGAAGCCAAACTCCTCCTCTTTCCCATCAATAGCACAGCAAAGTGCATAGTCCAGCGCCACAATGAAGAGAAATGGCACCAAAGTGTCGCCCTGTACTATCTCAAAGGTATCTGTATTCCCATCCGGTGTCCTGACCTTGGCCCACATCTGTTAGTATGTTGCTTCAATGGCCGTCACCAACTTCTCAGGCACTTCATATGCACGAAGGATCTCAATTAGTCTCCCACGATGAATGGTATCGAAGGCCTTCTTGAAGTCAATGAACATGAGCACACAGCTTAAGTTGTTAGCTGTGACACCTTCCAGAAGCCGCCTCAATGCCATGATCTGGCCAACTGTCGTCCGTTTTGATGATGAGGGTTTTGCACGGCTCAGGAAAATCGCCAGAAGTGTAGGCCTTGTTGATGAAACCTAACACAATGTCATCAAGACCATCATACTTCAGAAACTCCGGTGTGATGCCGTCCTTAATGCACGCCTTCCCACACGTAACCACTTTCTTAGCCTTGGCATACTCAGCCTCCATGAAGGGGCTGTCGGCTATGTTGAGGGTATCGAAGACTTGGTTTATTGGAGAGTCTTTCTTGCCTATCTCTGGATGGCTGCTCAACAAGTTGCTGAAGTGGGAATGCCATAACTGCACTCGCTCCTCTGGGCTGCTAGCTTTGAGTTTGGACGACTGAGAGCTGCTACGACCAGAGATGTCGTTAATAAACTTTCAAGCCGCACCATGCTGCGAGCTCCTGTGGGCATTCTCCACCCCTTCTACCTTTCTGATTAGCTCCTCGTGGTTGATTATGGCTTAGACATCATACAGTGACTTTTTCTTCCCCTTGTACTCCTCACTCAGCTGCTTGTTCTTGTTGTCAGCCAGGTAAGTGCGGTATGCCTCCTCCATCTCTTTTTTCACTTTCACCACTCACGGGTCAAGACACTTCACTTTGCCCTTTTGTCTGGGTACCTTTCTCAAGCACTGCTCTACCGCTTCAGCACTAGACTGGACAAACTTGTCGTAGTCTGATGTAGACTGGTCCAAGACATTTTTCAGCGCTTGAAATCGATTTTTCACTTCAACAGCGTAGCGAGCTTGAATGTTCTCATCTGTTGCCAGGTCGCTCCAAATGTATCTCACAGCTTTGGTACTTGTGACTGGCTTGGACTTTGGCAGTCTTAGTGATACATTGGCTATGACCACTCTGTGGTCTGAGAACAGTGAGCTGAAGGAACTACAGGCCTCACCGTTTGTCACACTTATATAATGGAGAATTTGATATAGTCAACTTATAAAAACTCATTAATAATATTCATGATGGGAAACAAAAGAAATGTTTTATTCATCAATATCTGTATATCTGAATACAGATTTCTCTTCATTTACATAAACAATTTTTTCGATTTTCCCTGTTAAAATGGCTTCAATCACCAACATGTATTAACAATTAAATGCTAACGTTTCATAAGTTGTATACAACATTTTTGTCACAAACTCTTGGTTTCAACTTGAGCTTTTAAAATAATGTGATACAGATCTGCTGCTCATAATTTTATTGTATATATTTCATAGATTAATTTGCATAGCATTAGGACACACCTGGCAAAGGAAGGCCCAGGATAATCTCTTCTGGAAAAAGTGTAGTCTCCTGAGTAAATTTCATCCTGGATTTGGAATTTGCAAATGACTCCTATCATTTTTTTTTTTAGGATCAGGAATTCCTGAGATGAAGGTCATTTTAAGAGGCACTGTATTGAAACGCTATTTGTCACTTAGAACATTAGTAGCCAAAGTGGTGAGTGGCACTGATATATTGTGCTGTAAAATTCATGAGGAAGCTGTAGTAACCAAGACATGAAGAATGGTTTTTGTGGGTAGTGCACTGTAAGTGCATTACCCACAAAAATTGGGGCTGTCATTGGGGCTGTATGATGTATAAATGAATGAGTGAGTGAGTGAGTGAGTGAGTGAGTGAGTTTAAGATTGTAGGCCTGCAGCGCATGCATAAAGTGCAAAACTAATGTAGGATTTCTTGAATTTCAGCAAAAATTATTGATGTCCATTGTACAGTTATTCTGTTTGCAGCCCCCTTGTTGCCTTTTTTTAACTTTGCAAGTGCAATGGTCAATCTCGAAAATGGCCTTAAGATTTGGGCATTCTTTCCTAGAGCGCTAGAGGGCTTTGTGAGTCAACACCGGCTTGAATACCCTAACTGCACCGTTTGCAGAATTCCATTGCTGTTCCTCCCAATACAGGAATAAGAGAAGATTAAAAAAGCCTTTAACAACCAAATGCAAAAAAATCAAAAAGAGAAAAAAGATAAGATTTTCGTCACAGGGATTTTGCAGTGATTTCCCATCTAAGTACTAGCTCCACCCGAACGGGCTAAACTTCAACTTGGAAACGTGCATCAAATTATACGTAATTGGTCATGTCAATGCTAATGCGCTTGGACAACAAAGTAAATATTGAAAGAAAAAATAATTTCATGAAGTGGCAATCAGGCCTGTAGCCTGTGAACTTTGTGAGTGAACACCAACTTAGTAGCCATACTGTTTAGGGACTCATTGGCATTCATCATAAACAAACCTTATAATCTTTGTTGACTCAGAAGAAAAAGGTTATTATCCATTCATCAACCAAATGCAAAAAATAAATCAAATGAAAAAAAAAAAAAAAAAAAAAAAAAAAAATAATAATAATAATAATTTTATTTTTATTTTTTAATAGCTTTCTTAATGTAGATAGATTAGGGTATTTTTACTATTGTTCTTCTTAAATTTGTAAATCTGAAGGATTGTTTTGATGTATCCGCATTTCTAATTGAATAAAAAGGATTATTTAATACAATCATTAAAAAATTTTATAATAATAATACAGATCACATGTCCTCATTAGGGGGATTTTGTGGTCGTCTCCCATCCAAGTACTAACACCACATGAACAATCTTAACTTTAGTGGATGCTATAGCGCTAGCATCAATTTACACGTCATCAGTTATGTAAATGCAAAAACAAATCGTAAGAAAAAATAATAATAAAAGGGATAATCAGGCCTCACAGACTTTGTGAGTTAACACCCGCTTAGTAATGGCACTGTTTTGGGACTCCATTGCCATTCATCAAAAACATGTAAAGAAGGTTACAGAAAAGCCTTAAAAAACAAAACAAATACAAAAAAGAAATCAAGTAAAAAAAACAAAGGTGAGAAATCTCAGCCCAGTCAAAATGTTTTTGAGTAGTAGGCAAGCTGGCTATAGTAATAGGCAGGAGAGGCCTTCAGACTCTGCTGCAAGGACCAGAGCCCCTTGCATGCTAGGCAGGTTCGGGGACATGCTCCCCTTGGAAAATTTGAAACTGTTGGCTTCAAATGGTTGCATCTGGTGCATTTTAGGGTAAACTGAGCCCCTATTAGATAGCATTAAGATAACAGTAATGAAAAGTCACACAAGACTTTCCATTTTCAAATTAAAGTTACATTCTGCATTAAGAAGCATTATTGGAAAAAAGGAAACTTTTGTATAAGCAAGTACTTGTCAACTGTGAAAGTGAGAAACTCAGTTGCTGAAAGTTGACTCATAGTAATTATATTATAGAGTCAGTTAAACTGAAGGCTTCAGATCTTCAAATCATTTGAGCAATGTATTGTCTCAATGCAAAGCTATGGTTTTCCGGTGCTAAACACCTGATACCTTTTGAAAAAATTAAGAAATTTGCGGAGTCCCTGTGCCAATGTGACGAGATCGTTTGGCCGCCATCTTGTTTGTACCTGCAACAACTGTGACCACTGACCATCCGTTTGGCTTGCTTTCCTACGCCATTAGCACGCGTTGACTATGGAAACAATTGTGTGCGGCTCGTGCAGCTCGTGCGGCTCGGGTTTACATGGTGTATTTTTTAGTTACAATTTGAACTGGAAGTTTTTAAGAGACCTTATAGCCTGAGAAACAATGAAG
>OX421446.1:65364945-65414945 GCA_949126865.1 Montipora capitata
GGAGCCACGCTTTGGTTTCTCTATTGGAAATGTACACGTCTACTCTTCAAGCCAACTTCTGTTCGCTTGTAGTTGTCACTTATTTTCTCCCGAGTGGCTTCATCAAGCAGAATAAAAACATAAAGAAACGAGCACAAAGCATGCCGTTTGACAGAGAGTCTGAAAGAGGAATGCAAAATAGTCATCCTATTATATAAGCAGAAACCTGTTTCACAAGAGCTCTAAGACCAAATAAAACTGCCATGATATGCTAGTTTTTATTAAAGTTTTGGGAAGTTGAGAATGAATAATACAATATTGTTTTAGTTCATGAGTAGTCAGAAAAAATCGTCTAATGATGTGTCCTTCACCTGGTCTGATGAGTGCATCAGCCTACACTTAAAAGTCATCCAAAAGAGACCCATACCACCACCACTGCTCCCTCTTGCTCACTCCTTCCTACTGCTCAGTCTGTGCTGTACAAGCTCTCCGCAAGTATCTCAAGATTCACCAAGTCACAGGACCCTGTCCACTTTACGTCTTCAACTGGGGCCAATACCTTACCAGGGCTAAGCTTACAGCCATCCTTCGGGTTCTCCTCAGGCATCTTGATATTCCTACAGAGCAGTATGCTTCTCACAGTTTTAGGATTGGAGCAGCAACCACTGCAGCAGAGGCTAGTTTAGCACCTTGGCTTATTCAGACACGAGGAAGATAGTCGAGTGACTGCAACCTTCACTCTTTACATCCGCAGCCCTCCATCAGTTCCCCTGAGGGTGCCTAATTTCTAGGCCACAGCATGCCTTTCTGGAAGAGGAATTTGGAATCCAAACCAAAGCTGTTGCCTAGCTAGTTGTAATTAATTTTCAGTCAGGGTTGGCAGTATTTGGGATGTTTTTTGGGTGCACACCTGCCACTTCACATTGCACGTAGCAGGTTGGGTGGGGCCCCTTACCCACTATCACCATCTCAGCTGTGGTTTGCACTACACTTTGCAGGAATTAGTACTTGTCACTTGTCACTGCCACCCTCATTTGTTGCATTACTGGGTGTGTCGCTGCCACCCCCTTTATTGCTCAGGGTGTGTTGCTGCCACCCTCATTAGTTGCATCACAGGGATGTTGCTGCCATACCCATACAGTCACTCACAGGGTGTGTTGCTTCCACCCTTTCTTGTCCTATGGTGCACCCAATAGCTGTAGTCCCATTTACTGCCAAAGACTGTGTAGTCCATAGAATCACTGTGAGATATTGAACTATAAATCAAGTTGTTAATGATTAGACTCAAATCATTGCCTCAGTAAGCCATTCTTTTGTTTGTATTCAAAACGAAGGTTGACTGCAAAATGCATGAGACAACTATTTTGAACTGTTATGAGTTTGAACCCCATTAAATCATTGGTTTTTCAGTCCTTGCTGCTGCTTTGCTTGTAACTGTGATTATCATTTGAGTCAGAAAATAGGTGGAAGACAAAAAATATATATTTTGAGGAGACTGGTAGAGAAATCTACTTGCAAAAATGCATTTCTCAGGGCAATTATGTCTGCTCCTTGTCATAAACACTTTTAAAGGATATTAAATCACCTCTATGAGACAGTATTCCAACTCACTTGCTGTGTTTTGTATGATGCAGGGGTACTTTTCAGTATTGAGGTAACAGCTACTTACTTTGCTGTGCGGAATTACTGGCGAGGATTCTTTGCTGCTGTCTGCGGAGCACTGATGTTTCGTCTTCTGGCAGTGTTAGATAAAGAGGAAGGTGTGTTACTGGTTTATAGTAATAATGAAAATACAGTATGTATAATTTATTTTATAGTGTATTCTCCTTATGGATGTGCTAAAATGCACTTAAATGCGAGATCAAACATTGAAAGTAAATATTTCAAATTCAACACCCACATGGTTAGGAACCATTATGCAGAGCTTGGTATAGCTAAATTTTAAGATCATTGAAGACAAATGCAACCAGTGGAAAGAGCAGGATGTAAAACCAATGCAGCTGCAAGCAACTGAAAAGGAATAAAAAATATCCTATAACATACTAGGGAGCTTACGTATGTACCATTTTTGAGCTACACACAGCAACCGGAAGTGAGCTGTTTTCCTTTTTACTTGGTCTTGACACTGCCACATTTATATTGCCAAAAGTCATTTTCTCTGTTAGTTAACAATATTATTAGATCATGGGTCTTTGAAGGTGAAGGGTCTAATTGTTTTAGTATCATCCAACTAGTCGACAGAAAAGGCAATAATAAAATTAGCAAATGCAAGCTGAAGAAATACTAGAGGATTATTACTAATAGTCCTCTAGTAGCATAGCCAATTAAAATGCAGGATTTGCATTAGTCCACTAGTTGGGTGATACTAAATAGGATTAGTTTCAAAATCTGGGACAGACCACTGTCTTGGCATGGGAAATCCTCACTTCTGGTTTCCATTGGTGGATAAAAAACATTTGCTTAAGCTCCCTACTACATGTACGTCCTTTATTACTTCCTTATAATTTTTCTCTCACATATGATGGATAGAATAATATGAAAGTCATAGGAACGTGATCCCTCGCATAGTTTGTGCACTGGGATTAGCCACTGTATAGCGTAGCAGGCCACTATAAAATTGTGTTGCTTGGTTCAAAGAAAAAAAAATGTCTTTCCAAGCTCCTTTTTTTTTTACGCCATACTGCAAATTACAGTTGCTTAATTTTTCCAGTTCACTTAATTTAATGGTGCCAAAGCAGGAATTAAATTGGAAAAAAAAAATACAAGCTGTAACTTGCTGTATGGCCCTCAAAATTGGTCAGTAAAGATACTGGACAGGTATGCATCCCCTTTAATGATTGTTGGTGAAATAGTTTAATATTGTCATTTAGTACTTAGTAAGATAACTTTACTTCTTCATACATGACATACTGTACTGGACAACTCCTCATCAACTCCAAGCTTTCAAACCCCACGGTCCTCTTCAAAACCTTCTGTAAGCACGCTTCAAATGACAAAATGTGCTGCTAAATTCAGTCACACAAAAAATGTTGTTGTTTTTGTCGTTGTTGTTTAGGCATGGATCAGTTGAAAGAGTTTCTTGTAAATCAATCAGTGTTTTTTAATTTTTTTCTTGATTGCAGATACTGTAACAGCTCTATTCAAAACCAATTTTAGACTGGACTTCCCTTTTGATGTGGTAGAATTCATTGCATTTGCTTTAATAGGGTAAGCTGCAGACATGGCACTGCATTTTGTTGTTCAAATCACTATTTTTCCATTCTCTCTCCTCCAATGAGAACCCAACCTGCCTTTAAAAACAACAACAAGCCTTAGGGTAAGCAATAGTGTGATTGGAGTTTGAATCAATCCATGCTTTAAGTAAATTATTTTTTCTCATCTTGTAGTCTTGATTTTGAAATAGCTTTTGACTCAAAAAGTAAATGAACGAGGCAGCTCTCTGGAGAAGAAAATATTTTTCTTCAAAATGCAAGGGATTGTAGTCAAAGGTGCAAGGAATTGTGGTTATGTGTGAATGGTGGAAGTACAGTACCACTCAAAAGTAAGTTACCACCCTCATGCGCGACGCGAATCGTGTCGCGCGCGGTGGTAAGAAATCTGTAAGTGCAGTGGCTTGATGCTCGTGCCTGATTTTAATTGACCTTTTGTATTCAAATTTTAACCCTGGAATGTGTTTGTAAAAGGCCAATTTTCGAAGAAAATATGCCTATAATAAATCGCAGTATGTTTGTATATTTGCGGATATTTAAAGAATGTATGTTTCAAATTACACGCTCCAAAAGTTTTGTGGTTGGCAAGAAATTTTAGCAATGCACAGTGGATAAGTGGTCGATGTTTCAATGAAATAGTCGCTTATTCGTGTATGAAGAATTTATTTTCCATCGGAATTTTAGTTTGTAAACTAGATGCATGTGTTTATGGACACTTAAATGTCTTACTCACGCAACTGCAGAGAGAGAATTATTTTATATAAATTTCGCATAACACATTACTTCCTAATATATGCCAGAAATGTATGCTTTGGTTATTCTTGCACTACGCGAATCGTGTCGCGTGCGACATGAATCGTGTAGCGCATGACGTGAATTGCGTCGCGCAGGAAACGGGGTGCAAGGTGGTAGCTTATTTTTGAGCGGTACTGTAAGATGTGCATTATGATCTTGTTCTGTTTTTCATTTTGCTTCTTGTGTACAGTTTACACTGTCACGCAACAAAAAGATAAATTCGAAATTGTTCAAAGGAAAAGACCAAGAACTTGGAATGTTGTAGGAAACAAATCTTTTAACTAACTCTCCAATTCCCAGGTCTGTGCTTTACATACATTTGAGTTATTTGACAAACCATTTCACACATTTCTATTGAGTTTTGTATGGGGACGCCCTGTGTGATTTACCAATATGATGGCCGGTAATCAATGAAAACATCTGGAATTCACTTTGCGATGGAAGTGTTTCTTCTCGCTCATGAAATAAAATACATGTGTATGAACACATCTCCTAATGTACTTAAAAGGCTCAAGCTGCTGACAGATTAATAAAGAGAGAGGATTTTTTCCCAACCAAATAGTTTTGTATCATGGTGTCACGCAAGGTGACAATTCAGAATTCAAAATGCTGTATTTTTTAAATGAAAGATGTCACAGAATTGGAAACTTGAAAAACGATTTGTCTCTAGGTCATCTTCAACCTCCTTTAGACAAAAATTCAGAAGACCTTGCGATTTTGATTTTAGAATTTGATGACATCACAGACTGTGAAACCCATCTACATGTATTCTTTTCTTTCTTCTCTCGAGTGGGGTCCAGAAGGAGGTCCAGTTTGGGGTCCACTTTTGTACTGTCCCTTCTCAAGACCTATTAAAATCTCCCTTCAATTCCATGCATGAACTGTCGTTAAATTACCGCAAGCATAAGTGAACATCTCCCTTCCCCTCCACAGCATTTCTACCATTTTAATAGTTAATTTAGTTCATCAAATACTTAAGCGTGCTTATCGATGAAAATCTTTCATGGAGTTATCACATTGCTCATATTGCATCAAAAATAAGTAAATCAATTGGTATTATTTCTAGGATAAGGCATTTTGTTCTGCAGAGTACTTTACACCATATCTACAGGTCACTTATTCAACCATACTTATTGTATGGTATAGTACTTAGTGTGGGGTGATGCTGCAAAAATTCATAGGACTAATATTTTAACCTTTCAAAAAAATTATGAGCTAGTCTTCACCTAATGTATTTTGGTGATTACAAATCTCATGCAATACCTAAATCTTCATTTCTTCTCGTCCTCTTCCTTTAGATATGCTCTATTTTAAATCTGTGGCTATTATGATGCACAACGTATCAAACAATTTGACACCTACTATATATAACCTATTCATCCATCAAGCTGATATTCATCCTTATTATTCCACTATGATGCATTTTTTTCAAAACACTCTTACCAAATAAAATTGAAGCAAAATAACACCTTTTTTGTAGTGAAATAAGAAATCTCTTATTCGATGGTTTAACATAATTATAATACTCACGGACATTTTGCTCATTGCTCGTATTTTTCCTCGCTACTATGCAACCCGCAAAATATCCGCGCGTATTAAATTTTAAGCCATCAAATAACATGTCAAAATCCAACTTCAAAAAAAAATGTTCATGATATCCTCCTCCAAAGATTACTAAAATATGATGACTATAATTATTGATGTTTCGAAAATATTGGTAAATTTTGACTCCTCAGTTTAGTTTGTCATGTAGTTTGTCACTTAGTTATTCATTTAACCCATTGACTCCCAGGGGTTCCCCATTGACGAGTAAAATTGTCTGGCATTAGACAGTCTGAGAGTAAAATAGTAAGTCTTGCTGGTTTGGATGTCAAAGGGGTAATTTTGTAAGCACTGCTCGCCTCGACTAGCTTTTGCTAACAGCGAGCATTGCATAGCTTTGTGATATTTTTATACAAAATGCATAATAAAACCTGAAAACTGAAACTGAACTGAAACCTTACACTTTGTGAGAGACTTCTTTGACTGAATCTGACCTGGGATTTTTCCTGTGGTCACTTTGCCCTTACTACCAATAATGTGTTCTTTTGTGGTGCTAATATTGTTTGTAGGCTGTTTTGTGGTTTCGGGGGAGCTCTCTTTGTGTTTACACACCGGAAGCTGGTTGAATTCCAGAGGTCACACAAGCAAACCACAGTGGCAAAATATCTGTCAAGAAAGTAAGTTTTAGTGAACTTACAGACAATTGTAATTTGCAATGATTTGACAATTATTTTATATTCAATAGTGTGATGTGACTGATAATAATTATTATATGGTTTTGCTTTACAGTCGTTTTGTGTATCCAGTTGCTGTGATGTTTGTTATTGCCACCCTCACATTTCCTAAAGGATTGGGGCAGTTTATGGCAGGAGAGGTGAGGGCTGAGTACTTTGTCTTTTCTGTGTCATCTTTCCACAAAAAGACTTTAAAAGGTTGAATCAATCTTTGAAAGATCCAAGTTTTCCAACAACATATTCTCACAGTAAACTGTTGGTTAAATGAAGCGTCTGTGCAGTAATTATTGTAAAGTTAATGCTTTATTCCAACCTATGGTACACAGAGCATGTTGTCAGATATTAATTGTTTTTATATCATAATTATAATAATTATTAGTATCACCCAACTAGTGGACTAATGCAAATCCTGCAATTTGATTGGCTACGCTACTAGAGGACTATTAGTAATAGTCCTCGAGTAGCGAAAAGCGTGGCGCTTTCTTTCGTTTTATTCCCATATAAATATTTCTTCAACTTGCATTTGCTAACTTTATCATTGCCTTTTCTGTCCGACTAGTTGGGTGATACTAAAACAATTAGACCCTTCGCCCTCAAGGGCCACGGGTCAATAGCCCATTCGGCTTCGCCTCATGGGCTATTGACCCGTAGCCCTTGCGGGCTACGGGTCTAATTGTTAATTATTGTGTTCCTAACATCCACAATAGACCCTTTGCATAAATGGCACCCAAATTTGAATAACAATACTTGATACATCCTTAGCCTCACATTCATGAGAAAAATCCTTTGTCTTGAAACATAAACACGAGGCTAAGGATGTATCAAGTATTGTTATTCAAGTTTGGGCACCATTTATGCAAAGGGTTTATCTTGCACTGTAGAATCTTATTGATATCTATTGTCATGGAATCACTCACATTGTTATTGCCACAACATTTGCAGTTCCATTCCCTCGCGGTACAATGATCGTATTATTCACCCTTCTGCTTCCCATAGGTGTCCAAATGATTCCCCAGACTCTGTTTCATGTACCTGTTCAATACAGAAATGACTGTTCAACATTTATTTAGCAAAGTGTGAGAAGGGGTAGGGGGCAAAGGGGATAGAGCGACTTTCACATGACCTTGAAAAATAAACGTAAAAACAGAATGTGAACAAAAATGCAAAACATTTAATTGGCTTATCAACAAAAACAAACGAGCACAAATTATTATTGGCTCAGAAAACACGGATGCAAACAACGTCATCTCTCCATGGAACTTTCTGGAAAGCGATCGTCATTTTGCTTTGACGTCATTTGAAATGCAGCAATGTGATTGGGCATTCTAACTGTTTACTGCCCATATTAGGAATTTCCTTGGCGGGAATAAGGAGAAGCTTTGTTTTAATCTTGCCAAACATTGTTTCTGTGAAACAAATTGCAAACGTTTTTTCAAGGTTGTATGAAAGTCGCTCTAATCAAATTTGCTAAACATCGTTGTTGTTACCTTACATGTTTAGCTGACATCCAAGCAAGCCATAGATGAACTGTTTATTAATATCACCTGGTCTGAAGCAAGGAACTCTGAAAATGAAGCAAGTCTGAAAGTGTTAGAGCACTGGGATGGTGCTAATACAAATATCTATGTCACTTTGGTCATTTTTATCGTCGTCAAGGTGTGTTAATTATAAACTTATTACCAGAATTGTTCCACAACAAGTGGTTGCTAATCTCTTACTCAGTTTGGTCTGCTTTGAACAATTCAGCCCATACAAGGTAGAGCGTGCTTTCACATCTCACACAAAAAAGACCAAGCAAAAAGTTTTTCTTGAAATTGCACCTGATCACATCACACCTTCCCTGAACCTTGTCTGTTTATCTTTTGGTACAGTTGAGTGAAGAACTCAATGTTGTTGTTTTTTTTAGTTTATTATGACCGCAGTGTGTGTAGCATTACCTATACCTGCTGGTGTTTTCTTCCCTGTCTTTTTAATTGGTAAGTCTTGTAATAATTATTATTGGTAAGAGTGAACTTAGACAGTGTTGTTTTCCCTTTTAATGTTGATGGTGCAGTTCTAAGCCATTCTTGATTCACACAGTTTACAGTAACACAGTTATGGTTTGTGGTTTTAAAAAAACTTGTCATCAGGATAGAAAGCGTAACGGATTAATATAAAATCTTCAATTCTCTTGACTGGTTTGCTGTATATGTACATGTACAATGTATGTTGGCTATTCTGTAGGTGCTGCATTTGGCCGTCTTGTGGGTGAGGCAATGGCCACATGGTTTCCAGATGGCGTGAGCTCAGGAGATACCTACACACCCATTGTTCCTGGGGGATATGCTGTTGTTGGTAAGTTTGCGGCAGATTACATCAGGAGTGTCATAACCTGTGTTAATTCTTGTGATATTCTCAGGGTTTTCCTTAGCAAGTAAATAATAACATTATTGTTGTCATGAAAGTTTACTATAAGGAGTAATGAATGGTTGTCAAGAAAGCACTGATAGGATTGTAGTGGACATGAAGTACAATGAAAATAGTGATTTGTGTGGTTCAAAAAAATTACTAACCCCGTCTGCTTTGGCAGGTTTTGATTCTTCTAATCTTTGCCAACTTATGAACTGAAATTTGTTGTACATGCATGGAGATTGTCGTTGTTCCACAGAGTGGGATCATGTTAACAGCTTGGTATAGTTAACGATTTTTTGGAGAACTTTTCAGTTAGTTGATGCTGTGAATATATACCCATCTTAGTTCTGAAGTACAGGGGTTTCAATACCTTCTGAAATAGCCGTCCATGATAGCCCATTGAAGGCGGCAGTTTGACAAGTTTATGATAGCATTTTTAGTGAAAATCAAGGCAAACTAGCCGGCGGTGTGAGGCAAAGCAGGCAGCGGTATACCGCCGGTAACCGGCTTCTATTGAAACCCCTGGAAGTAGGTAATATCAACCAAGAGAAGTCATAAATTTTTGTACAGATGTGTTGAAAAAGGTTAACTTTTTTTCTTTTCTGTTTGTTTTGCTTTGGTAACTGACTAGGTGCAGCAGCACTTTCAGCAGCAGTTACCCACACCATTTCTACATCTGTGATTGTCTTTGAGCTAACTGGACAAATCACTCATATTTTGCCTGTCATGGTGAGTTGAATGACATGGGTACAGTCTTCCCAGAGTTGATGCTAAGAATGAAGATTGAAAACTGATGCTATTAATAGTGGTGTTTCCTGAGGCTATGATAGTGCACTGTCTTGTGTCCCCATTGTGAAAAGTATTTTAAACATGCATTGAAATTTGAAAGAGGTAGCTAACTTTTTCAAATTTAGATGCTGTGTTTGCACCATTGAAATTGGCTTGAAGTTAATTGCTGGCGAACCTTAGCGAGGCAGCAGCCTATTCTTGATATTAGCGAAAAAAATCAAAATTTGTGGGATGTAAGATCGGAAGCATGCGCAGTCGATTGGGGTGTTATCATGTCTATAATCCGGGGTATTGATACACGTGATGAGTCACATGCACGTGGAAGGGAATCTTACAGCCTCACAGCCTTCGAGTCAAGTACTTTTCCAGTGGGTCGTCATTGATCATCATTCAACTGTACATGTTCAGTCTTTGAACCTCTCACATTTGACCATCGAGTCAAAATTATTGTTCTTCAACGTCTTCAACCGTTGAGTGAAGAGAAAATCAGTTCTCGCGCTAGACCACAAGCAGCCATCCTTCTTTCCGAAGAGCCACGCCCAACGGGTGAAATTATTATTTTATGCAAATTAGTGGTAAAAACAAGTCATGTCACACAATCGCGCGCCTCACTATGTCAAAGAAAAATAAGAGACTACTCGCAGTCGTTTGCTTAACTACGCTCAGTATTTCTCAAAAGGTAACTCTTTTGCTGAAAAGGGGCCAGAAAGTTCAGAAGAACAGAAGTTTAAAAATTATCCCTTTGCTTCCAAAATAGTAACGCCTGCCACACAGGCTAAAGATATGCACACCTTTGTTTGCTCTTTTATACTCTCGCGCACATTTCCGGTACCCTCTTGCTTCAAAAATTTGCAGCTGTTTTAAGAAAAATACCAGTCACTGCTCCCAATTTCCACGCCAGCACTACTTTAACACTGAAACTCCTAGTATGAATATTGTAGCTCATCCTGACAAAAGTCATGTCATAATATCTTTTTCTGAGGACATCAGACTGAACTGAAAAACAATCTAAAGCTGGTGACAGTGTCTCTTTGAAGACATCCATTCTATATCTACATTGTACTTCCCATGTTGAAGTCATAATGGTGCGTTGGTCATGTACCATTCCCCCCCCCCCCCCTTCCTCCTGTAACAGTTATTGTACATGTGCATGAATGCAGGCTGAAGTACAGTTGATCTTAACAAGACTCAAGGGTTTTTCTCCAAGTACTCCGGTTTTCCTCCCTTATCATTATTGACTCACAGTGAATTACATCTCGCTGTGGTGCTGTGCTCCGACATCAGACATGTATCAGGCAGTAGAGCAGCAGACAGAAGCTCTCTATGTACATGCTTTTGGCCTGGTGTCATGAACCTCACCTTATTGGCCCTGAAAAGCTCTTACGGGGAGCAGTTAATTAAGTATATTAATTTTTTTATTATTGTTGTAGAGGTGTTTATCCAATTGACTATTGTTGTATCTGCAGATTGCTGTGTTAATAGCCAATGCCATAGCACAATGGTTGCAGCCATCATTTTATGACAGCATTATTCAAATCAAAAGATTACCATACCTTCCTGACTTGACAAAAACACAGTAAGTACACTGAAATTTTGATTTTCTAAGTCTTTCATAAGCGAGTTTGAAGTTGTGCAAGAATAAAAGTACAGAGTTGAGCTTCATTTGAAATAATTATTTTGCACTTTCCTTTGTTTGTAACTCTTCTCTGTTCTCTTGGTCTTGCATACTTCAAAAGCAATAGTAATAATAGTTATTCTGATAGAGTTAAAAAGAACTTACACTGTAGACAACAGCATTAATATTAATCCAATCAATTTGTGGTCATTTTTCAAGGGTATACAATTTGCTTGTAGCTGATATAATGAAAACCAATCTCTACTTCATCTCGTATCATTCAAAATATGCGGACCTCAAACAACTGCTAGAAAAGTCTGATCTCCGTTCATACCCACTGGTGGATTCTGAAGGTATGTTATGCCAAAACACAAGTTTGACACACAGTTGTACATTCAAACATTGTACCAATGAACTGCAGTTCTTCATTTGTCATGTCCAGGAAGATAGACAGAAAATCTAAAATGGATGTTCAATCCGTCTATCAATGGATCTCTGTGTAACTATTCCATTGTTGATCTTGTAGTTTTTTTTAAGTACCCCTGGTACATGTACTTTTACTTGAGACACCTAAAACACTGGCTACATCTTGATTGTAAGTTTCCTTGTGTCTGTTCACTGAAGTTATTCCATGTAATTTCTGATCCCATTTCCTTTGTCCTTCTCTTTCAGCTAACTGGTATGATTCTCAAGCATTTCTTGTTTCTTTCTATAGCATTTTTTTTTCTGAAAATTTATTTCTTAAGATGAAGTGTAGGTGTGTTGTAGTTTATGCTCACTTATGAGAACTGGCTTTTATGTAATTCAACTTTTCAATAAATTAAGGTCTCAATGTTGAAATTGTAGATTCTATGATACTGCTTGGATCAATTCAAAGACCTCAACTTCAGTCATTATTAAATCAACACATGCAAAAGATGATGCAAGCTAGCAGTCAGGCAGAGAGTGAGGGAGCTGTGTGTACAAGACCAGATACTCCAGACTCAGTGGCCAGGTAAGTTAACTCTGGCTCAGTTAGTTAAGCCATTACGGGCAGTTTTCAATCAGCCCTTTTACAGCTGATGCTCTTATTATTGGAGTGTCCCAAAGAAAAAATGCTTTCCACACTTGGTGCAAGATCTTTTCATGCAGCGGCTCCTGCATTATGGAACAGCCTACCTGCCCAGTTACGTGGCATTCAGTCGCTGGCTGTCTTCAAAGAGGAATATTGAAACCCATCTTTTCAGAGAGGCTTTCTTACCTTAGATTGTATTTTTGTCCCTTTTATTATTTCTGAATCTAGATTTAGGATTTTTAGTAGATTCAAATTATTTATTTATTTGTACAGATTTTTATTATGTATAATTTTATTTTATTATATAGATACTGATGAAATACCAGGATTTTTCCTTTTACTAAAAAATCATATCTTCACCGCACGCAGGGAACATATCATTTTTATCTTTCACATGTGAGAATATAGGTGTCGTCATGGTAATGAACACAATTAGCCAATAAAATGCGAGCTTCCTCTTCATTGTAAGAAACTTTTGTGCTTTAATATAATTCGTCTCTACTACATTAACATTTTTATTGCAAAATTCTACATTACCATGATTTGTTTTTCATAACTTTCATATCTTGTTTCATGTTACACAACATGAGTGTTTTAGCAGTTGGTGACCACTTTTTCATGATTTTGTGCTGAAAGTGTCTCTCACCCGTTCGCATCGCTCACTTGTGAGAGATACTTTCAGCACTCGAAGATAAAATTCGTATTCCTGCGTTGCCATGTAATATTCTCGATGTAAAGCGCTGTTGATCACATAAATTACGTGTGTGCTTTTTTGTACCAGTTACAACTGCACTTGAACACTCAAAGCTACTGTATTGACACGTTGGCTTCTGCTTTAGAGGCCCACTTGATATAGAATGATATCTCTGATCCAAGCAATTATTACACGTGAAAGCCCTATGAAAGCAGGGAGGGAGATTAGAAAGCTTAATATTTTAGCCCTCCTTTGATTTACTTTGACAAAGGGGCTGACACCACAAAGGTTGGTTTTTTGAACTCTCTACTGTGGTCAGTCTAGTTAATCAAGTTGGCTGATACAATTGAAATTTGGTGCTTCACTCACCCAGAGCAAGTGACGAGCCCTCTGACCACAGTGTTATCATTCTCTGCTCCCATACAAGTAAATGTTCATTAATTACGATATTAATGATGTCGTTGCTTGGGTTGTCTTATTTTCCTTTCTGTAGTGACAAAGGAAACAATTCACAGTCTCTGCAAGTAAGCCTTGAGGTTTCGGCAGAAATAACACAGGTGTGAAATTTCTTAATATTATTTTCAAATACTTGACACCAAAATTAGCTTGCATGATGTCTTTATAAACACCCACCTTCTTTTGAAAGTACACCTGTAGTCAGTGTTTGTTTTACTCCACTGTAGGTTACAAGCCCGTGTTCCTCAAGTGGGAAGTCTTTGCTAGATAAGATTCCAGGTGAGTATTATGGAGCAGTTTTCAACTGAAATTAACTCAGAATCCAGAGTTTTTATGTTGCACAGTCACAGCATATGCAGTCAACTAAATGAGTGAATCATAATGCAAAGTACAAGCATAATCTGGAGGTATAAGTGCTCTCTGATTGCCTGATGATTTTGTGCCAGATTTTTAAGCAATTCACCAAGAATAAAAATTAATAATTATTAATGGATAAAAAAACAATATTGCAGAATTAAATCTGACAGAAAAATCAAAGGATTTTGGGTTTAGAAGGCTTTAATATTAACTTGTCAAAAAATTGATGGGAAAAAAGGTTATGTGAAAAAAAGAAGAGTAAATCAGTGGAATGAGTGAAGCACTTGATGATACAATCACAATAGATCTCTTTGGGATTTACATTATAGCTACATGTATTTTCTCTTGTCAACTTTATCCCTGATAATTGTGGTCAGTTTGATTTTAATTAAAAAGCGGACAGATACAAGACAGTCTGGTTACAATTTATTATAGCAACTAAATGTACATTATTTAGAAAGCAACACTCTAAAAGGAAACTTAAACAGCCTATTTTATACATTTTCTTTCTTCAGTTCCAGCAAGACTACACAAACTATTTGGCAGTGGATCAGCCCTAAATGATGCTGAGGTATGTGCATTTAAATAATCTGTTTTGGACCCAATCAAAAGTTATTACGAGTTTGTTTTTCAGAGTCAGTTTGACAATAATTATTATTATGATGATGAGAATGGGAACATTGACTTGTTCTCTGCATAGAATCTTTTTCAATAGAACTCAAATGAAATTACCGATAATAATTAAATTTGGTTTCATTCCATCAGCAGAAGATATCTGACGCTTCTGAAAGAGAGTGTCCCTCAGTAGAACAGGTGATTAGATATTGTATGATGTAATAAATTGTTGGCCTTCACCGTTTCATTTCACCTATTTCAAGCCACTGTCAACCATAATTATCTAGTAATGGTACAAGCTTGTACCATGATCTTGTTACCGTAATCTTCCAAAGAGCTTTTTCCTCCAAATACAAGAATTCGCTAGATCATTGTTACTAATGTATATACTGCGACAACAAGTTCTGATGAACTGACTGATCTTCAACTAGTTCTGGTTCTTCTCTAGTGCTTTCCAATCTTCCCATTTGTAGTTTAGTAGTTGTTATCCATTATAACGTAGCAGAAATTGTTGCATGGCTTTCAGATGGTGTCATGGAAGCTATGAAGTTGACACAAACTATTCCTGCTCTCAGCCCATGCAAATTACTATTGTGCTATTTAGAAACGTTTCAAATTCCAACAAACAGTTTTGTTTTTCTCTGCCATCAATCGTATATGCCACCGCAGTTAGCAGACTGTTAAAATCAGAAACTCACCAAATGAATCAAAATCAGTTAGGTAATATGATCACAGCTCTAGATGTGACCCCCTTTCCTCTAAAGCTTGAGTGATTGACAGAAGTGAAGAACAAAACCACCTGTAGGCTGTTTGAAATTTTTAAACTTGTTGCCAATTGATGAGCTTTGCAGCTGGTGCCTTAAAATTTAGTGGGAAGGGGCCTGTTGTGATCCAGGCACCGCAGGGTGGCATCCCAGCTGGCAACCCACATTAAGTGATTGTGGAACGTGGTCCAGAGTAAAAAGCACTAAACCTGATCAGTTACTTACCTCCTCGACCAAAGAAGCCTTGGTACATGAAGGGTGGGGCTCAATGAATCCACAACAATATGCAAAAGTTGCCTGCAAAGATTAGCAAAGATTGCATGGCCACACACAAGCAATCCCTGCTTGACTCTAGATAAATGTATGCCCATTGTCACAAAAATTGCCTTGAGATTAACTTAGTCAGGCTTCCACACTTCCTGGCTTCTTTATTCAAATCTGTGTTGTTTCATGTTTGGATTATTCTTTTTCTTCAGCAAATTCAGTGGGAAAGAGAATTGCTGCAGAGAACAGTAGATTACAGCAACTGCCAAGTTGACCCTGCTCCTTTTCAGCTTGTTGAGAGAACATCTTTACTGAAGGTACAACATAATTATTTGTAAATTAAGGCAGTTTTACATAAATAATTATTTTTGTTGTTACATGTACAGCTGACAGAGATGCCAAGCCAAACCACTAACCTTATCAACACAACCACAAACAAATGCCAGTTCCTGGTATTTTTAGCTTAGAAGTTATTTCAGGAAATTATATTATTAATTACATGCAGTCACATTGATCCTTTGTAAATTAAGTTTCTTATGTGGGTACAATCAAGTGTTGATGTTGTTGTTTTGGTAACATTCAAGTGCCAATGGAGATAAAAAGGGTGTAATAGCCCATTTCTGAGTTGCCGTTTGCCTCCTTTTCAAACCAAGTGCTGGTGCACAACCATTCAAATGGAAATGAGTGGTGTACATGCAAACTCATTATCATTTGAATGGTTGAGCACAAACACTCGTTTTGAACCAGAGGGGTGGACGGGCAAGCAATGACCAAAATGAAACCTGGAAGAAGTCATGTGACCTGAAGACCTACATTCACTTGGCACTTAACTTCTAGCAGCATCTTATAATTTTATTATTCTTCCTCCTTCATGTGTTCTTTAGCCAGTGTACAAAATAATGCAGTTAGCATTTGAACTTATTTTTTTAGGTCCATAAGCTTTTTGCACTCTTGAATCTTTCTCATGCTTATGTCACAACTCTTGGCCGACTTGTGGGTGTGGTTGCCCTGAAAGAGGTATGATGATAAGATATTAAGGTTAAAGTGACTTTTTAACATGTATAACTTGTATTAAAAAGATTTAGGTACATGTATGTATAATCTTTATTTATCTGTGGTTAACTTATCAGCTATTTATAGAGAATGGGATACCACTGTAATGTATCGGTATTGCATACTGATATTATCTGCTTTAACCTTGGATGTGATATAGGTAGACAGATGATAGATGTGATCATATAATTTAGAAATATATTAAGATAAAACAATATTGATAATTAAAAGCTGCTTTCCATGAAGGTTGTGCCTTACAAGAAAGGACTGTGTGCCTTAATAATTTTTTCAAATCAGCTTCTGTGACAGTAGCTATTAAAGATAACTTTGTTACAGTAATAATTTATGCAAAGTGGCTAAAAATCAACTCCAACTCAGGGTGTGTGAATTTCAAGCATAGATGCTCAGGCATGAGATTCTTCCATCCTAGAAATTAATTCAAACCGTACCAAAGTTCTACGTAATAGAGTGCTTATTTTATTATCAACTGAAGAGAAAATGTTGATCATCACTTTCATGAAACCTTGCAAACTAAAGACCATCATTAAGTGATTTCCTGTTTGGGAGTAAAAGTTATTCTAAACAAGGGAAATACAAACTTTTAATTGAATGTGCGTCATGCATTTAGTCAAAGAAAGAAGTTGTCTCCACTGTTGTTGATTTCATTGCAGGTTCGTAAAGCAATTGAGGGTGAACGTTTTCTGGACTCAACACATGTAGATGCAGTACAATTCAGCGAAGGCTTCATGACAGGTCATGTTCAAGATTCCATGATACAACAACATGCCAATCACCAGTCCAACCCAGATGATGAAACAGATCCCAAACTCTAAACTTAACTTCCCCCTTCTACCACCCCTGAGTAAAGAGCACACACACCTATTCACTGCATTGTTTGAATCATTTTCATACGCCAAATGTTTGGAAGGTTGACCAATTGCCACCATCCCTTAGGCCTGGTTTTCACTAGTGATGCAAGCTATAAGTACAAGCAGCACATGCTGGCGCATTTACTCGTTAATTAGTGTCTATTGTTCAAACAAAAGGCTCTAATAAACTACAAGCTACTGAGTTTGCGTGTTCTTGTGCTTATGCTTGCATTAATAGTGAAAACCAGGCTTTAGCATGGAGTAAGGTATGCATGTACATGTAGGGGTGCAAAAAACACATTCATATTTGGTAACAAAAAAGAAAAGTAAAGATTTTATATCCAGAGTATCTAATTTGTGGATGTACAGGTGTACGTATACGTTATCTGACCAGATCAATTTCAGTGTAAAATCGGTTACGGTAATTCTAGTCTATTGCTCGTTCTAAGGACAATGCAGTCAACTTCTAAAACAATAAGTTGAAGTTGATCTTTGGTCTTTATTGGTGTTTTGATGCAGCAATGTTGTACTACAGAAGTTAAATTACGGAACTTAAGCAACGACGACGGCAACAGCAAGGAGAATGTCATCTCAAAATATAAATTCGCATCATTGTAATCACTTCTTGACTATTTTCAATCCTTGTAATATGACAACAGTGTGGTTGTTCCTCAAGAATGACACTGGTCGGAATGGTGCTTAATAATTTATTTAGGGAAGAAAATGAAAATAATATTTTTAAGTGCTGACGTCCTTTATGAAACCTCAAATTTGGCTATTTCACGTTGCTATTTTGCAGACAACTGTAATGAAATGGACAAAAGTGAAAAAAGAACATGCAGGGCGTGCAGAGCTATTGTTTTTTCCCACTAAATATGCAAATTTGTGACGTTTGTCTTGTCGTTGCTTAAGTTCCTTATTAACAGCCTTCAAACTCTTCGTTTTATGGAACTTTCTGTCAAGGAGAACATAAGACTTCTGGTGACTGTAACTCTTTTGACAACAACATTCTTATTACTTACGCTCACTTATGTGTGACAACAGCTGTGGTAACTTTTTATTCCATAGTTTTAAAAGGTGAGCACCTTTTCCTTCTCTTTGATAAAAATCAATTTGTGTGGGTCATGGTTATGTTTTTGCATGGAAGGGTTCCTTGGCAAATGTTGCTCAAGCTAACCTTAGTACCTTGGTCACCGTTCTAAAATAACCACCAAGGATGAAATCAGTGTGATAGCCAGCATTTTTTTAGGACTGGAAAATTTAACAGATAAAGCAAGTCTCGATTTTTTGGAAGTGTTAACAAACTTTGATAATTAGACCTACATTTGTAAATGTAATATGACAATATTAATAGTGATTGTAAGAAATTGTTGTCAGAGTGGAAAAAAGAGTAACTTAAAATCTAGTTGATTCGAATGTAGAGGCTTTGAAAGTAACAAGTTAGCCCTAATGATAAATAGGAATTTTGTTAAAGTGACAGGTACAGGTGTGATGTAAATAATATTTGAAAGTTCACCATCACCAGTGTGATTATGTAAAAAATGAGCAAAACCAAGAGGCAGCAAGGAAAATGCAACTTTCACTTTTATGAATGCAAAAAAATATGTTGCTAGCAAAGTGGTTGACATTGATGTGACAACTTGCAAAACTCTTAACCATACAAAAGAAAGGAAATCTTTTTTACAAACTGAAAAAAAATATATGCTTCATGAAATCAAGAAATACCCCTTACAAACCAAGTTTGAGGGCCATACTGTAAAATTATGGACCCAAACAAGGATCCGTAATTGTTCAGTACAGACCGAGCAAATTAGTTTAGTAAGATATTTATTACATCTCTATTAAAGGTAATCAGGCTTGCGGGAAAGAAAACTAGTTGCAGTCAAGCACAAGGTTCAACTGCCACAAAGATTGCCATGCCAAAATCCAGAAAAGTAATAAAATTAATCTTCTTGGCTTTTTGAAATAGTTGCTAGCATGATCAAACAGTTTTACAACGTTATGTAACATAAACAACATAAAAACCTTGCCAGAAAATGTTTTATCAAAATTTCCAATTTTGCGGGCCATTGTGCAGAATACCACCCGCTAATTAAATTGGCCAGTCATAGGGTGCATACTACATGTATCTGAGAGATATAATAAAAGGTCTTATTATGTTGAATTTGATTCCATATTTAGGTTATTTTTGTGACATACTGTATACAAGATATATTATGTAGTATTTAATAAATTTTGTATTGATGAATTGAACAACTTGTTAACAATGGAAAACAATAAAAGTTGTGAAGTGAAGGACAAGGTTTATTTTGATGAAACACAAATTTACATGCAAAAGAATAATATTACAGCATTTAGTCATTGTACAGTCTTAGCACTATTCCTGGCTATTTCAATTTGCCCTTGTTTTAGTGCTTACGCTGATTCTGGTTACCTCACCCCTGGTTGCAGTGTGGTGTTGACAGACCACCCCCTTTCCCTCCGAAAGTAACTAGCAAGACTAACACTTATAGGGGAAACTTTGTTTACATTTTTTTTGCCACATTGGCATCATTTGCTAATTTATCAGCCAAAAAAATGATCACTGAATATTGAAAGTCCATTCCATAATGAACTATCTCTGAGTAATGATGCTTTGAACATTCAAAATTTGCAGAGAATGTGTGGGCTTATTAGCCCGTTTTCCACCCAAGAATATCAGTTTTTGAAGGCTAATATCTTGTTCACTATCGAAGCCAAAAGGCTTAAAATTGGAAACTCAACCAAGTTACCTTTTGAAGTCAATTTGTGAATAGCATGATGCCTTCTATTGATCATCAAACTCATGTTAAGGGGGCCCACTTCAGAGGTGAAAGAGTTTAATAACCAACCCATCCTCTGCCTCTGGAATGACGATTATCCACAATTCCCAATTTTCTCTAAAATGACACTTATCGTCAATTTAGGACGCTTAGCGGTTGATAGGGATTCTGGACCCCAATGCCTGAACTAGTAGGACTGGAACCTGGGAATGTTTGATTAATAACCCTTTTACTTAACCACAAGACTACCGTGTATTATTACCACCCAACTAGTGGACTAATGCAAATCCTGCATTTTGATTGGCTACCCTACTAGAGAACTATTAGTAATAGTCCTCGAGTAACGAAAAGTGTGATGCTTTCTTTCGTTTTATTCCCAAATAAATATTTCTTCAACTTGTATTTGCTAACTATATTACTGCCTTTTCTATCTGACTAGTTGGGTGATACTAAAACAAAATTATTAGACCCTTTGCCTGGAAGGGTTAACAATAATTATTGAAAACTAAACTAGAAATTTTCACAGCAGCTACAACATATCAGAGAGCCAAAATATTATAAACATATGTACATATTTTTTGCTGAACTAATGTTGTACAGAATGCTATTACTGGTAGCAGAAACCCATAAGGGTTGAAATGTGTAACGGCCCCTTGTGTGCTGGGAAACAAGCTTCTGAATATTCAATTTGCTAAGTACCATATTTGGAACAACAAGAGCCATGGGTTTCCAAATATGGTACTTAGCAATGAAACATTCAACCAATCAGTTCGCACTGAATATTCGGAAGCTTTCAATGCGTGTTACACGTTTTAACCCTTATGGGTTTCTGCTTGTAGTTAATAAAAGTCAAAGGAAACTAAACTTTACATCAAGTAATAATTATTACATCATGTGCACAGTCTAAGGCCAAAACCTGTTCAAGACTTATTCATGCAGTTGATTGTACAACAAAAAAACAAACATTTGCACACACTTAATGAATGCTCCTAGTCCAAAGACATCTTGACTTTTGCTGAACTTCACTTGCCCACTATTGTTATTAAGAAAATTGGGGGTAACCATGAACATTTTTCAGAGATAATTAAGCAATTTGGAGGAACATCATACATTGCTTTGCCTTTTACAAAATAATATTGTTGATTAATTAATTATCTTTGAAAAATGCATGGTTACTCCAATTTTCCTTTTGGATTTCAATAATGCTTGTTAAGATCTGCTTTTCCTGCATGTTCATAAACTGGAAAAATGACCTTTGAATTAGTGCAAACCGTCCTTAAACATGCTGGTTGCTACCCCTAACTCCTGAACACCCCTTTCTCAAAAATACCCAAAAATTACATGTTGTGAGGGACAAAATCCTATACATGTACTTGAAAGAAGTGGTCTCATCCAAAGGGTTTCCAAGCTAACTTGCCTGTACCACTCTCGACAAGATAAGAAGCTCCACCTAAAGGCATCACTGTCATTTTAACATGGAACTCCACATACAAGGATGGTATACAAACAACACAGGGTTTAATGAGGTCGCAGCCATTGTAATGTTGACTGAGCTCTTGGCTAGTCTCAGCGATCAGCCATTATCAACACCATTGCAATAATCGACAGTGCTACCGTAGACCATCCTCCGCCGTATGACCAGCTAAAGTATACATCCTTCTTCCAGTTATGGAATGTAAAGACCAGCAAGGCAATAATAACCAATATTGCTGTAAGTCAAACAAATTCACAAAATAAAGCAAGTGACGAAGGCAATAACCATAACACTGGCAATAATGGTACAATTCAATACTCTATTTGTAACAGAAAGGGGACATTTTGCCAAACATTGGAAAAAAAGTGGCCTTCACGTTGCGGTAAATGGGATACTATTAAAATAAGTTTTCCAACACATTCAGCAAAAAGTATTGGTAACTATAAGTACCTACCAGCAACAAAAAAGATTCCAGCAACCCACATTGATGGAAATGGATGTCCTTTTCGGCATGCTGCCACTATAGCAACAATGAAGGCAATGAAATGAAACAAGAGACCCAGTATCATGAAGGCAATTGTTACCCTATTCCAGTCTGACAAGAAACAAACAATAATGTTATTACACAGAGCATTTGTCATTTACTACATGAACAAAGCACCTGAGAAAACACAAACTAGAAATCTTATGAAGCAAGTATTTAAATACACTGAAACTCCCTTCAAAAAGTATCAGGTGACTGAAAACCAACTTATTATTGTAATGTCACTGAATGCCAAAAAAGCTGATGGAAAAGTGAGTGAAGATCGAGTCATTAAATTTTTGTCTGAATTTTAAATAACAGGGATCTTCAACCAAATTGTATGTCATGCACGACAACAACTGTTTAGGCTGAATTCATTACATTACAGTGCACTGTTGCACACCAGGGGCCTTCCAATTTAAATATTAAAAGATACATCCTTTGACAACCACAGTGAATGTCACTATAAAAGTGAAGGTTCCCATCCTTACTGAAATTTGAAATGTTGTTAGTTGGTGGTGATATACATTATTTATTTGCCACCAGCTCTTCTAAATTCTTTACTTCCAAAATGCAAGAACAATCGCATCCCATTGACCAAAAAATATTCATAATATGAGTGCCTTACTTTGTTCTCTCATTTTCAAATAAAAACGTCTTTTTTTGGAATGTTTCATATGTAACTTAATAAGTTAACTTAATAAGTTAACTTTCTACAAACTGAGACAAGAACAAATCAGAACTATTCAGAAAGCTGTGCAACAGGAATGCACTTAAGGCAAATTACAATAAAATCCCCTAATTTCGTATAGTAGACATCAAAAGTGATCTAGAGTAATAGCCATTTAAATCTTAGTTGGGGCATTAAAGTAAACAGACCATCAAAAATAGAGAACAACAGAAAAAAGCTGTTTTGTTTTTCAGGATACCTGGCCTCCCTAAACTATGTAAGTCAGTACATTTGTCAGCTGCAACAATAGTGTTGTTGATGGTTGTTTCTAAACAAGAATGAAACAAGCCTTCGTGATGAAATTGCACGCCATAAATAGCTGCAACTTCCATCCACCACACTCGCCAATAATCACTTGCAACGGCCAAAATTCCCATCAACATCGCTGCTATACAGCATAAAAAGCTTGTTAAGACTTTGATCATCGTCGGAAGAGTTGCAGACGCCCTTAATTTTGTTTTCAAGTTCCTCTGATGTCTTGTATAGTAGGGTGTGCCGATTGATTTGTAAGGAATTCACAGAATCATGAATTTAATTGAAATGCAAAATGTCAATTCTACGCGCTTCAGTTCACCTTAAACAATATTTCACAAATTAATTTTTGAATGTCTAACACAGAATGCAATGGTTCAATAACTACAGTTACGAAGGGCCCCATTTTAAAAAATATTTAACATAAGCTTAGATCTCGAAAGTGGAATGTTGTTTTTTGAAGTTAGACTGTAGTTTTTAACTATCTTGAGGGAGTAACCATGTCACAGCGGGTACTAATCTCTCATGCCTATTTTCAGCAACAACTTTGTACGCTGGGTCTGTACGCTTCTAACTGAAACAAACTACTTGCCTTTTTCATAATCAGTAAACCCTTCGCAGCCAGTTCTTCCGTCGTATATTTGTAGCTCGTTCGTCACATTATCCCTAGACTCCCAGCAATGCCTGAACAGTCCTCTGAAGTGTGTGATGTTTCTCCCGTCTGACGATATTTGCCATTGCAGCCAGTACGTCGTAGAAACGCTCAAAATTATCATGAGCATCGCTGCAAAAGCGCAGACGATAGCAGTGATAACTTTAATCATGATTACACCTTCTCTTAGGGAACAGAACGCAGAACGTACGCGTAGTGTCAGACAGAAAAATTCTGTCCGTTTACTCGCTCAAGGACTTCTGGGAATTATTGTTTTCGTGGAACCTCGCTTGGGACCGGAGGAAAGCCCCGGGGGTCGTTAACGCGAGGAAAATAGACGTAATTTGGAAAAAGAGGAAAACGGATTCCAGAAGTTCACATTTTATGGCAACTAGTTAGTTTTCGAACAAGATTTTCTATCATTTTTCTATCAACGTCGACAGTCGTTCTGCTACATGATTTATATTGGTAATTGGTAAACGTATCCCACCACAGGCGGCCCAGAGTCGGACGGTAAACAATTATAAGGATTTGTATGGGAATCTCGATAACAAACTGAAAAAGATATTTACCCGCAAAAGTTCTCAATAAAAAGCCGTACTTTATTGTCATGGTGAATTTCTTGCTTTTTGTGTGGTTTTTTTGCCTGATTGAATGCGATTTAAGCGACTTCTCAAATTCCCGAGTCGTCACTCTTCCCTAAATAAAGGAAAGGCTGGCAACTCATTTCTAACTTACCTCAGATCTCGCCGAAAAAATTCACACTTCTCCGGCATCAGTCACGCTCAAACTCCGGCGATGGCTACACGGATAAATTTACTTCCCCTTGACCAAGTTTCAAGGTCCAGCGAGTATCCACTGCTGAGAAACTGCGAAAAATATTCAAATTTTCAAACTCCTTCGAGGCTCGCTATGACACGGCTGGTCAACGGTTCACTGAGCCTCCATACGGTGAGCGCAAACCTACGCAAGTGTACCCTTAGTTGGGCAGAGCAAAACAAATCCCAGACTCGTCCGCAAATACCTGCCTGGGGTCATGTTCGAGTTTCTAAATCGGCGAACGATATTAAAAGTTCCACACTGAAACCTTAAACACAGCTCCCATCGCTTTGGTTGCCCCACCGCATGTTATAAATCCGGATTTTCATCGAACTCCGTAAGTACTGAAGCTGTTTGAAGCCTCGCGCGTGCAAAAATCCCCTCGTCCGATGACACTCGACACCACGGCTGTTTTTTTGTTGTTGTTGGAAAAAGTATAGTTTTGTTAAGTGAATTGCTTTGAGCCAAAGAAATCACCCCACCGTAATTTCTACTGTCCAAAAAACAGACAAGCGAGATTGTAACTCGGATACCTTTCAGGAATTCCGAGTAATAATTGTTGGTTTTCGTTCGATATCGCTTGATGCACCGGTGTGAGAAATAATTTTGAACATTTCAACGCAACTGGAAGCGCAAAAACAAAGCACAGATGATTTCAACGATGGCATTTTCCCTGGACTCTCAACAGAAAAATGTGTCCAAAAGGCTGAAAAGGTGCAGCGACCTTTTCATATGAATTTCTTCTGCAGTCATGATAATGTGAGTTGCTGACGGATGAAAAACAGGATTGTGTTTCATACACTAGCAAATACCTTCGACTGCGTTTCAAACTCCATCCAAACAGCTTCAGTACATACGGAGTTCGATGAAAATCCGGATTTATAACATGCGGTGGGGCAACCAAAGCGATGGGAGCTGTGTTTAAGATTTCAGTGTGGAACTTTTAATATCGTTCGCCGATTTAGAAACTCGAACATGACCCCAGGCAGGTATTTGGGGACGAGTCTGGGATTTGTTTTGCTCTGCCCAACTAAGGGTACACTTGCGTAGGTTTGCGCTCACCGTATGGAGGCTCAGTGAACCGTTGACCAGCCGTGTCAAAATTGGTTGTTAGCGAGCCTCGAAGGAGTTTGAAAATTTGAATATTTTTCGCAGTTTCTCAGCAATGGATAGTCGCTGGACCTTGAAACTTGGTCAAGGGGAAGTAAATTTATCCGTGTAGCCATCGCCGGAGTTTGAGCGTGACTGATGCCGGAGAAGTGTGAATTTTTTCGGCGAGATCTGAGGTAAGTTAGAAATGAGTTGCCAGCCTTTCCTTTATTTAGGGAAGAGTGACGACTCGGGAATTTGAGAAGTCGCTTAAATCGCATTCAATCAGGCAAAAAACCACACAAAAAGCAAGAAATTCACCATGACAGTAAAGTACGGCTTTTTTATTGAGAACTTTTGCGGGTAAATATCTTTTTCAGTTTGTTATCGAGATTCCCATACAAATCCTTATAATTGTTTACCGTCCAACTCTGGGCCGCCTGTGATCCCACGTGAAAAAGAACAATAGCTCTCATTTCTTTTAATATATAACCAAACCCTTTGTGTCATAATATTTGATAATCGAGACACCTTTTCCAAGGAGTCAGTCTCTTTTAAAGTATGTAAAAGCAGTTTAATATTTGTAATTAAATTTTAAACAAGCGAGAATGAGTTCCGAACCAGTAGGGGGATCGAAGTATCGAGAAAGGGTAAGTATACACCGGTATTACTCTCGATAGTACTTATCCATGAGTGGCTTCTGTGCTATCTGCATGTACATTACCATGGACTGTGTGTTATCTTTGAGACAAATTGCTGCTGAAGAGATATTTATTCAATTGTACAAACAGCGCAAGGGAAATTTATCCATCGTTTAACATCTTCAAATATTTAAAAGTTTATTTGCTACTCGCAGTCGCGTGGAAATTGAAGAAATCAACAAGAAATCAACATTCAAATATTTCACTCAATCAGCTGGAAATAAGTCTGAGAAAACGATGGAAGGTTCACCGTTGAAAGCGTTTAGCAGTGGAACCATCTTTGTAGGGAATGCCAGAAAGATTGCCATATATTTTGAACGTGCTTGTAAAAGAGGCGGATTTCGTTTACGTAGATAAAGCGTGGCAATGTCGCGTTAAGGTGGCTCAAACCAGTTTCAACAATATTTCTCAAAAACGTGCCACCTTTATTGAGCATGCTAATGATTATTATGAATATGCAAGTTGAAAATGCTAATAGACCAAATCGGCTAATTTTGCATCGTAATGTAACATTCACATGATATGGAAATACCTGGAACAAAATGTTTTATTCCCGAAGTGTTTGAATTGGGTACAACATTGAGTCAGCTGGTTTGGTCTTTTATGAATGTTTTATTACTTTGAAATAGACCCAAGGCATCAATAAAACACTTATCAATTTTACAACAAATATCTGGATGTAATTTTTAGCCATTAATTACGCAGTCCTGATTGTCGCTCATTCCTTCTAATATGTTGGAAAAAGAGAGCTAGCGTCATATAAGGGAAACAATTTGCAACCGCCGATTTTGGCAATGGCAATTTTATATATTTTTAATGGTCTTGGCATTTAAGTTTTTAAGGCCCTGTTTACAAGCACTGTTGAGTGCTGGGGTCACCCTCCTGCTAGGGTAACCCTGCTTGTAAACAGGGCCTAAGATAGCTTTAACCTTTTCACTCCTGTAAGGGCCACTGAGACTTACAGATTTTACTCTAACGCTAGACGATTTTACTCGTCAATGGGGAACCCCACAGAAGTGAAAGGGTTAAGGAGAGTTTTAGTCATTTGTAAATGACATTAATTTATTTTTAACTTTTATTGTTAATAGTTTAGTTTTAAGATGCACGACCCCACTAGCTTTAATTACCATCATGCTGAAATAAAGTGCATACATGTATATTTTGCACTACTTATGTTTTGTCATATGTTTATTTAGATGGTTGATTTTTCCCTATATAATCATGGATTGAAAACCAATGAGAGCAGTGTTGACTCAGTTAGTGTCAAAGTTCATATATTGCAAGGAAAGGAAATGATCGATCGTTGGCCAGTTCTGATGTGGTTTTACCTGAAGACATTAGGACTTTACCAATCAGGTACGTTGGGAAAATATCAAAAAGTGGTCTTAATCGCGGAGTATGTTGCCCTTTAATAACAGCCCTTCAAGGTGACAGAGGCTAATGCCATCAAACTACGTAACTATAATCTTAAATATTTTGCTGTCAAAATATAGCAATAAATATCAATGACTCATATTGTAATTATATGGGATGATACTCCAGGAAGCAGGATGCTTCTCAGTTGGGTCATAAGTACCGACCCTGTTCAGCAGGCCAACACTGTGTACACCAATACTGTTGATTCTAAAGTATTTGAACAATAGAAAATGAAATTTTTGATTTACGTAGTTAGTTGATTTAACTACAATAATCCCCTAAATAATCAGCCTTGTCCTAAAATAACTGGTTGGTTTTTTTTTGTTTAAGGCCGTCTTGTACGTTCAAAGCTCTGTGCCAAATGTCAAAGGGCCACGAAACACAATACTACATGTCTTCGCTACACTGATGAACTGTGTAAAGTGTGTGACAGTCTAATGTGGGACCACAGGGGAGTGCGAATGGAAATCACTGACCGTGACATAGGTTCATCATTCCTCAATCACACAGGAAGTGGTATATTGTCGTTATTGTGGCTCCTGGTCATCACTGGAATTACGATAGCAAATATTGTTGGGGTGGTTTCTAATTATGATTGTGAATGTGACATTGTTCATGTAATGTCATGGATTGGCACAGCATTGCTTTTGTACATTGGTCCCTTTGCTTGTCTGACCTCTGTCATCCACAATACATGTCCAACTGTGTTTATGGGAGGCTGGACAAGTGCACTAGCTGTGGAATTTCTTATCCATCGGCTGCGGATTGTCAACATGAAAAACAAAAAGTATGCAGGTTATGCTTGTTTTCTGGGGAGTGTTGCAATCATCACCAGCCAGTGTGTCAAGGTAGCAGCTCCATACGTTGACCCAGACCTTGTATCACCTACGGTGGCTAATCAAACCAAGTCAGGTCTCACAACTTTTGTTCCACTGCACTTGTTTATCATTGTTGAAGGATACATCAACTTTGGGGGATTTTGCTATCTGG
Organism: Montipora capitata; assembly: GCA_949126865.1. Classification (NCBI taxonomy): domain Eukaryota; kingdom Metazoa; phylum Cnidaria; class Anthozoa; order Scleractinia; family Acroporidae; genus Montipora; species Montipora capitata. The sequence continues at coordinate 65,393,573 of OX421446.1, forward strand.
TTTACCTTTTACGCTGCAGTTACGAGTCAGAGATTCGGTTGGTGATCAAGTTCTTACGTCACAACATTGAAGACGTTGATTTGTGTCGATCTCGTTTGGCTGAAGTCTTTGACGCATATCATGTATTTCGTGAATTTGCATCTGGATGGATTGCAATGAATCTGATTCTATGTACAGTTTGTCTTCTTCTTGAGCTGCACCTATGGATTATACACACACGACTGACATTCTTTCAATATGAACACACGTTACTTTTAGTCTTGCTTTTGATTGTACCTATTGTGTCCCTTGGCAACATTGATGTTGATTATTTGTGGAATCGACTGGTGCGTCAAGTCAGTCGCCAACGTACAATACAACAAGAACAACAGTGGGATAAACTTATGCAATTTCTTCAAGAACAGCGAGCTGGATCTCGTCCATGGCAAGCTGTGCTGGCATTTTTCCTGTCAACCATTGCCATTTTCTCTGCTATACAATTTAGACTGTTGTCATATGACCACAATGAGCCCATGTCTGTTTATTCTCTGAATACCAGCATGGCATTGATGCAACAATAAAACAAAACATTGCATTCCTGAGTGAAAGAACAGAACTTCATTAAAAAATAATTCCATCTTGAATGTAGAATAACCATGCATTGCCTAAGTAATCCTTCAAGGATGCCTTTTAGCAGCTTCCAATGGAGTTTTATTGCTTCATCGGGCAGTGAAATTAACAATACCTGTAACCTGCAAGACAGGAGTTCTTTTCTCTCTCTAAAGAAAGAAATCCTGATCACAGTTTATGATACCTGATGATACTATGATAAAAGAATAAACTAATGGAAACACACCTCGAAAGAAACAAACAAACCTCAACTCCCAGCCTTGAAACAAGAACCAGCCACTTGATGATGGCATTGCTAATCAATTATGAAGGCATTAACACATCAAGAGAAAGTCATGTCGGCAAAGTCAGGCTTCAAAAAATGAAAATTTTTGCTTGAAATCACCAGCCACAAATAACAACTGGCAGATTGATTGCACTGGCCATTTATTTGTTTCACCATTGTCCACAGTGTGTAATCTAAAGAATGTTAGTGTTGCCATGAATCACATTATACAATGAAAAAATAACAAACAAATTTTAATGGTATCACATGTAGCCTGCTAATAGCTAGCTCTCTATGTTACAGTGGTACGTTTTAAATATTATCTTAATTTATTCATTCAAAAAGGTTCAAATTTGCTATTACCGTATTTTAAAAGCGTTTTTAAAACAATAAATAATACATAAGGAACTGCCAAAGCATCTGATGAGAAGGAGAGACTCACAAATATGGTTTTCTTACACATTAGATAATCATTTTTGCAATGGATGAAATTGACTACATTAATGACTTCCATAAAACCAATCTGTCATTATTATGCTTATAAAACCTTATGTTATTTGTTGTTAAAATGAATCTTATTGAACAGACTGATTCTTTTGGAATGCACCACGTTTAAGAAGGGGCCGCAGAGTATGTTTGAAAGTGGGGGGGGGGGGGGGGGTGGGAGCTAGGTTTTGGTATGGGTCACGGAAGTGTGAGGGGAGAGGGGAGAGCTTTAGGAGAAAACAACGCTGTAGGAGAAAAGTGGTGGGGGGGGGGGGGGGTTATCCCAGCCCCTCCCACAGCCCCTGTTTAGGTTAATAGCATGCTTGCACACCGTGGTTTGGGCTTTTGAAGTATTTAAAGGTTTAAAACCCTGAAATCAGGTTGCAATATTGAACACGTTACTGTCAAAATTTCTTGGACAAATATGGCAACATGGTAACTGGATTTTTTTTTAATAATCTTGAGCCCAAAAACTTAACCACTCCCTGATGTTCTTAAAATGCCATATTGATGCCATGTTGAGTTGGGCTAGTTTTGTAACATACTGGAAAAACCCCAGACTTGTAAAAAACATCCAACCAGATGCTTAGCATGTCTAAGCTTTGCTATAAATTATTCACATAGAGCTGCAGAACCAGATTGGATTCAACTTCTGTAAGTGGTGTCTTTTAGCTACGTTACCATGCATGTAAGCAACTATGCATTTGCCATACAGTCACTTATACTGTTAGTTTACATGTGAACAGGCATTTACAGTACCGCTCAGAATTAACCTAACAGGGAATACTGAACGGAACGCGTTACATATTCGTTCAATTTCCGTTCTCTTATCCGTTCTATACCCGTTCCGAATCCGTTCCAGCTCTGTTCTCTTGTGTTCCATTGGACGCGTTCCATGTACATGTAACGCATTTACAAGAAAAAGAACGCGTTCCTTTGAACGCGTTCACAAAAACCGGTAACATTCACTGCGAGATGAAGATGGGATTGTAACTTCGTCAAGCAGTTAGTCTTTTCCTAAAACGTGGTTTTTGCGCTAGAGATATTAAAAAAAACAGTTAAATTATTGCAGTGATCAATAAGATTTCTTTTTCAATTGTGCAAAAATATAATATTTGATTATATACAAAAAGTGAGCAAAACAAGGACAAAAGATGACTTACGTATAAATTTGGCCTTGCGCACGGTATTGGTTGTCAAACGCTTACCGACAATATCCGAAGTTTATCTGTTATTTCTTTGTTACAAAGTATTTATCTGGAATAATACCGAAAATAAAAGCTTGTCTATTATGTCTGCTGTTTATTTTGATACTTTCCTTGTGTTGATTTTGCTTTGTTAGCGGACAGCACAAAGACAAAGTTGGTGGAATCCGAAAATTTTTCGTTGGACGTGTTACATTTTGATCCGAAACATCGCACTTTTAATTTCGTTTCTATCGTTTGTATCGCTTTAACCTTTCTATCGTTCGTTTGGTTCGCGGCAGCTATCGTTTGAAAGAACGGAAAAAAAGAAAGGTTTAAAGCGTTTTAAAGGTTTCGAGGGTTTAAAGTTCGTACTTTGCGTGAGAGAATTAGTCACGTATTGAGTAAAAATTGTCACGTGCTAGGCAACCAAACTTGATTAGTGAAGCAGAACGAGCTAGTTGTTTTGTTTGCGCGCATTTCACGGCTAGTGGAATTTTAACATGTATTTTCGGTAATGTACAAAAGAAATACCTTAAAGGAACGATTAAAGTGAAGGAAACCCAGTGTTTTACAAACGATTCAAACCGAACGAACCAAACCACAGATCAAACGATAAATTTATTTTTGGCGTGATGGTTAAAAATTTAGTGCAAAAACTAGTCGCGTAACGCTAGTTCTGGTTCTACAAATCAAAAGTACTCATTGTCTGTGGATGAACGGTATTATCCAACTAATGTGTACGTAAATTTTCAAGCCTCTTTGGCCATATTGAGAAAAAGAAAATATTCACACTAACATCTGTTATTCACACTAACACCCCGTTCACTGCAACTGTTTTTCTCGCTGATTTGAAGTGCGGGTTTTTTTGTTTTGTTCTTAATTGAAAACAGAAAGATTTTTTAAATGCACATGAAATGTACTTTCCATCTCCGTTTTCAGATTATTACAGTTTCCCAATTGTAGTCTTAAAATCAAGCGTTTAATTTAGCGGCCTTGAACACCAATCCCTTTTTTAACCGGGCCGGGTGTCAAGCGACACGCGCCTAATGCTAACGAATGTGGACTTCACAAAGTACACGTAAATCTCGCTAAGCAGGGACGTTCTCTAGAACGCGTTCCTGCAGATGAGAACGTGTTCTAGAGAACAGGTTAAAGAGAACTTGTTTGTTCCATATCCGTTCTGCCCCCGTTCCAAATTTGTTCTGTTGCTGTTTCATTTCTCGTTCAAGTTTCGTTGTGATCGCGTTCGCGAACGCGTTCCATGTTAGGTTAATTCTGAGCGGTACTGTAAATGGTCAAAAATTTGTCTCGGACCATGTGAATATAGCTTAATTAAGGAGGCTCGAAAGGGTTTTCGGCTCAGTGCACGCGTAAGCCACACAAGCAATTCTAAAAGCTGCTTGCATCAGGTCATGATTCAAAGTGGATCACCAGAAATAAACAAATACCGCTAGTTTCGCTCACCTTTCTTCTAATTCTTATACATATGGATCTGTTTGTGTTGGCCTGTAGCTTCACTTGCGTGTGCACTCGAATGAGCAGGTGGCGCATGTGTAAATGCCGGTCTTGTAACCCCCTCATTTTTCCTGATTTTGCAACTTTACTCGCTTATATCTCTGCTTCCGAATGGTGAATTTTTTTCATTTTTTGCATGTTAGCTTAGATTAATTTAAAATGTATGTCTTTCAAATTTAAAAAAATTCTGTAGGTGAAAAAAGAAATTAGCAACACATTTCAAAAAACTTAATTTTCTGAAAAACTGACCTACAGATTTTGTTGAATTTTAAATATTTTAGAGATTATTTCTGACATTATCTGGTAACGCTGAATGGGAAGATTTCACCGTCCCGTTTTTTTCAAAAAAGACAATATATGTTGATTTTGAGGCTTAAGGAAATGGCTTATATCGTTGCCATGGTAACGTTATTTTGGAGGCAAATGTGATGTGAGAAATCTATGATGGGTACTTAATACCCTGGCCAAATTTTGTCTTGATATGATTACCCTAACTGTATCTAAAAACAGAATATGTTTATTTGTTTGAAAAAGGAGAAACTATTTTGAGCCTCCTTAAGATCATTGCAATGTCATCCCTCGATTCTCAATAATTTTTTTGAGGCCACCAGACCCATGGAAGCAATCTTGAAAGAGTGAAAAACATCTTTTACTTATGACCGTTTGGCTAATCCATGCAAAGGCTGCTTCTTTGTTGTGAGAACAGTTTGGGTTTGTACTTAAAACTTCCTAAATTATTACTTATTTTTATTTGAAACATTTATCTACCTTCTGAATAGGTTTCTGAAAAAATAGTCATTTAAATAAAATTATCAGCAATGATAATTAATCATTGTTGTAATAAATAGGTTTTATTCAAAATTCTATTAGGGTGGGAAATTTTGGAGCAATATGAAGAATCTCAGAAATTATATACCATTCCACAGAAACCTTCTACACTGTACATGTTATCTTGTTCTAAAAATAATTATTGGTGCACTAAAAAGGCTTTTTTTACATGCTGTATAATGACATTAATTTTGTACTGTTATCATTCAGTCAGTCACCTTGGGCTTCTCAGTCTAGCATAAGCTTCATTACTATGTGTTGGTTGGGAAATCCAGGCAAGGAAAAAGGATCAAACTCAAAAGATTCTAGGGGTGCGATCCATTTGACAAAAATTCTGGTTCGCATTTTCGAAATTTTCAGCAGTCAAATGGAACAGAAAATTCCTGGTAATTCCAACATTTCGGAACTTTGAGAGGTTGCCCAAAATTTTCGAAATGAATGAATCCAAAAATTACCGTCCCGTTTGATTCTGAACCAAAAATGCCAAATTTTATTCCCAAATGGATTGCGCCCCATGAAATTTCTGGAATTTCCCATATTTCGGAAAAACGGAAAACCTAGAGAGGTCGACCAAATTTTTCGAAATGAACATTCCGAAAGACTGTTCCACTTGATTCTAGACTGAAAATTTCGGAATTTTAGTCCACATGGATCACGTCCTAGATCTAGCATGGGTGCATTGCTATTTCATAAATCGCCTATCCCTCCTCCTATCTGGCTCTCTAGAGGGAAAGGAGATACGGTCTATACCTTGCCCTCTGCCTCGCCCCACTTGTCGATATGAATCTCTTCCCCTATCATCATCATCATCTGAGTATTCCTTCACATCTTCAGGCTCCTGCTGCGGATGAAGAACTTTTTGTTTATTAAACCTTTCTGCATATGATCCTTGCTTTGATCTATTTTTAGGGAGTGCATTTCGCTGAGGACTTCGCTCCGTTACTTTGTGATCATCCCCTAGGTAAGTCTTTCTGTTGGGCTTTATATGGCCTGAAGAATGCTCTGTCAAGTTTGCATCACCAGAATATCGCTTGTTTTCAGAGACATTCTGCCAAGCTCTTTCAGGTCTTCCTTTTGTCATGTCGTCACCATAGTTTTCCTCAACATGGCCATCATTGCTGTAATCTGAAGAATAGCTGTCATCATCTGAAACTCCCTGACTATTCTGATGCCTACCAACCCGCAATCCACCCATTCCCATTTCATACTCATCTTCCTCTTTGAGTGCAGGAAGATTTCCTTCCACAAGCCACTGAAGAATGCAGAAGTCACGACTTCCAGTTGTAATGAGATGTGTATCTGAGGCCAAGAACAGCATTCGTGTCACTGGACAGCTGTGTCCCCTCCACTGGTGAAAGTGTGCCTGAGGAATACATAGAGGCCATGATAATTATCGTTAACAAAAGGATATAAATTATAGCATAGCATGAAGTGACTAGGAGTATTTCTACTACCCCCTGGATGGGATGCTAGTCCATCGCAGGGTTACTCTGTTTAAAGTGCCTATGAAGTGAAAAATTTTTTTGCGTTTTTCTGTCCCTTGTTATGTCTCCTTTTCAAAAGTGCCAATAGCGAGTAATGTTAGAGAGAGAAAAATCCGACTTTTTGTCACCCAAAGTGAGCTCAGTGGAGAAAAACAGTGGGTCCATGACGTAGGAAATTGTTCCAGCGATTTGTTCCAACGTACAAGAGTCTGACAGTAGCGATGAAATGGAAGTTGTCTGGCTCGTAGAACCAAATGCGGACGAGCCACCAGCTCACTCGAGCGACGATGAAGAAGTTGGTTAGTTGGATGGGCTCTCACCAGCAGTTCTTCGTGCAAGATTTGAAAGAGAAGTGGCAGTAAACAAATGGTTTGTGCTATTAACTGTCATTTGATTCATAAAATGAAGTAGAAATGAAGCTATTGCTTAATTCATATTTTTGTTTTTCTTCTGAAGACGTATGGTATTTCTCGTAGACATGTGACTGGTCAATGTTGCGATTCGACCGTGAAGTTATGATCCAACTTTGTTTGGTGTTGTGCATAGGTGCATATGCATAGAATGTGCAGTAGAAAATTTGGCAGTTGCATTCTAAGAAAAGTGCAATATAATAAATACATGGACACCAGTGTACAGGATCGAACTGCAATAATTTCATACAATCAAAACAAATCAGCTTATTATAAAAGAAAACCCATGAAATTCTTACGGTATTCTTACTTACCCCTCGGCGCTTCCAAGAAGTGATAGGAGAGCTGTAACGAACAACCGCATATCTTGTAGGTACAGATCCTTTAATCAGGTACCTCTTCGGCTGAATAGCTTTACCAGTTTCGGCAGACGTGAACGGAACAGGCTTGCTTTTGAAACACTTTTCGTCAAAGTGTACAGAGCATAACGTCGCCGACTTCGATGGGACGAAATCTTTCCTATGAACTTTGACAAACAGAGTCCATTTCTTCCGTAAAGTTTCGTCTTTCGGGAAGTAATGCATTGAAATTCCCGGAGTCAGCGAATTATTTTCACAATTATTAGTCATATTGGGGCCACCAGCCACACAATAATTTCCCTTTGCCTTCTTTTTCGCCTTGTCTGCCGTTACGCTCGAGTCGTCTGGACGATTTCCTACGTCACGACCTTGTAATACGATTGTTTTGGCCGCGCACAAAATGGACCCACTTTCAAATTCTTTGGGCGGCAAAAAGTCTGATTTTTCTCACTTTAACATTACTCGCTTTTGGCAGTGTCGAAAAGTAGACAACACGAGCAACAGAAAAACGTAAAAAAAATATTCACTTCATAGGCACTTTAATGCCAGAGTATTTAAATCTGGCTAACGCCAGACAATTTAACTTGTCAACAGGGAACCCCCAGGAGTCAATGGGTTAATCACTCTGTCTAACGCCAGATGATTTTACTTTCAATGGGGAACTCCCAGGAGTCAATGGGTTAAAGTGCCTCTAAAAAATGGTGGCCACATTTGTGTCACAAGTATCTAATTGTCCATTTTCTTTTTCTGCTTAAAAACATGGATGTTGACCATGTGAGTGAGCATTCAATCAAAAAACCACCGACAAGTGGCCATACCAACACGTGACCATGCCAACAATGATGTGGTCATGCCAAAAATCCGTTGGAATTTGGCATGAGAAAAAATGATGGGAGACTACTCCTTTTGCCATTGCACCCCGTGTGGCTAGTAATATGCACAACAAAAGAATCCACTTACCCCAGGCTGACTACAGGGAAATCTGAACAAACGAATGTATCCCAGCTCATCCCCAACAGCAAAAACTTCACGTGACCATGAAAGATCAGAACTATTAATCAAATTGCCATCATCAGGCTGTGAAGGCCAAGCACCTGAGAAACAAACAGAAACAAAATGCTTATAGCAAAGATCACTCCATCACAATTCTTATCAATTTGATGCATCCTCCGAGCTACACTAAGCTAGATTCATCTGGCTGCATTTTGAATCTTTACCCCTTTCTTTAACTTAACATCACTCATGTCCAGAACTGCAGATGCTAAACAGTTGTACAAATTCCTTATATAAGCCAAAATGTACCATGAATCTATCTGGCCAAGAGCCCTGAATCAACAGCATCAAACAAAGTGAGCTTGACTGAAGGTTGGCTGATGAACTGAACTTCATTTTCCACTAGGATTCAAAGCCATGGGTTCTCTGATAATTATCCTACTTGTAAGTCCTATTATATCTTGTGAAACTGTTGTCTTCAGATTTAACTATGCTTCTCAAAATCAGTAGCTGTGGATGCAAAGTTTGTTGGAGAAGGAGAATGAGCGATATACGATACCTGCAACATCAAAACCTAACATGACATTCCTTGTGGACCAGCCGATATCACGAATGATATCTTGTTTTTCTTCTCTTTGAAATCCACCAATCTCCCCTGGAAATAAATGACAGGGCAATTTGACACAATAATGTATAAGACATACATGCAGAGAAAACAATCTGTCTTGATGATGTACTTACAAACAATATGTTCATAATCAGTGGACAAACTTTGAAGGAAACATCCATCCAGGGACCAGTCAAGGAACATGATGGGTTCACTGTGTCCCTGTAAAGAGAGACAGCATGAGAGACACAAAACATAAAGTAACTGCATAGATACTGTACACGTACATTTGGGGAATAACTGGATAGGTAAAGGTAAAGTCTGCTACGAGCCTAGTGGCCTGTCAGGCCGGAGCTTATCTCCGCTTACTGTAGCATGAAGCGACTAGGAATATTTCTACTCCCCCCTGGATGGGATGCTAGTCTATCGCAGGGTTACCCCCAGCATTAAATTGCTGGTACCCATTATTTCATACACCTGGGTGAAGAGAGGCAGTGTGAGAGTAAAGTGTCTTGCCCAAGAACACAACACAATGACCCAGCCAGGGCTCAAACCTGGACCGCTTGATCCGGAGTCCAGCACGCTAACCGTTAGGCCACCGCGCCACCCACCTGGATACCTAGTCTGAAAATACAAAAAGGGATGGATATTGATCCCTGATCACTAGACCAGTTGAAATTTTTAATCACTTCTTGATGTTGTGGTACATCCAGAAATGCAGCTAATGAAAGGAAAGGAAAGGAACTTTATTTTAAGTGTCTAATCATTCTAGTGCTGGACCACTGCACTATCCCTGCACCCCGAGATGTGGGATGTGGGTCGTCCCAATGGGGGGGGGGGGGGGGGGGGGGGTGTGGGTCCATTTTGATGAAAATCACCAAGTTGCCCAGGGGTTACTTTTCTCGTCACTTTCAACATAATTTGTGTCAAAAATAGAGGCAATAAGAGTCACTGAAGTGTCCCTCCAGCTCTACAGCTGAAGTTAGCACAAACAGTTAAGATGTTAACAGTCGTGCTACAGCAGTAGTTTACTTGACTTTCATAAATACTTTTTAATCAATTTGGACTGATCACGATCTTCTCTGATCCAACACTGTGCAAAATTTATTGTCCACAGTTTTTGCTAAAAGGTTTTAAAACCTCAACTTCACTGTTAAGATGACACTAGCCTAGGCCAAAGCATGACTTTGATACAAACTATGTCCTTGTAATTAGGTAGTAGGAATATTCATCAAAATTAGGTTTGCATCCAATTGGTTGCGTCTCTGGGCAAACATGACTTTCCAGTATTGGTGCTCTTAGATAGAAGAACCTGGCCTTGTTAATAACCCCTCTTTGCAGTCTTAGGGACTGACATTCAAAGGGTGCAGTTCAAGCAGATTGGGCCAAAAGCACACACTTAGCCACCTCTGGCAGCTGCTATATGGTCAAGCGTGATCCTGAAGCACAGTGCCACAGTATGACAGCCACATGTAATTAGCTGGAGTTGATTTTGATAAGGGGCAAAAACTGGAAGTACCCAGAGAAAAACCTTTGAGTCAGTTTGATATTGACTGAAACTCAGCCCACATAAGATCGGAGTTGTGGGAGGTCCCATTGATGTATAAAACATTGGCCTGGCTACAGTGTACATAGAAATCACAGTTAGAGTTAGATAAAGTGTAGCCCAATCATTAGTCACATACACATACACTTCAGTCTTCAGAAACAAGAAAATAACATACTGAACAGCAGCCCACTCGTCTGTAGGTTGACCCTTCATCATAAACTGCATGAACATATATATTGCCATCATGGGATGCAATCGCAATGTGTTCCCCATCTGTACACAAGATAAAAATCATAATTGAACAGTGACCTATTTACTGTATTTCAGATAGTTTGACTCAAATAACTGGAATGTCAGATTTAATAAAGCAAGACATTTTACATCTATTCACATCATCTGTAACCTCAACATGCTGTACCAGAAAAAAAACATGACTGCTTCCAAGATTTCACCACAAAAGATATTCCCTCCCAGGGTTTTCAGTTGTGTGCAACTTCTACAGAAAATGCCCTTTTTTCTTTGCTTTTGCTTTCATTATCAAAATCTAGTCATTCACTTGAAGACAATGTTCCATTAAACTTCTCACATCAAACCTTGGAAACAGACCAAGCTCTGTGCCTGTACCTTTTGCATACTCCAGATCAGGAAGTGGAGCAACGCCATCTTGAAAGGAAGCAATATGCATCCCAGTCTCACAGGATAGTACAATCCACCTGGAGTAAAAAAAGAAATTAAATCAAATCCTTCTGTACTTCCACATTATTGTCTTGTGAAGTGAAGTGAAGAGATGCTATTAGTCTCTTCCCTTGGGGCATTTCAGAACTAATTTTCAATGCTTTATGGGAGACTTAAACCAGACTGCTTATTATGCAGTTCACAATAATTTTTTTTAGGAAGTGGAAGATGCCCACATCCAGATACGGTTGGACCACAACACCGGGGACTACGTCCCCTACTCTTATCAAATAGTGAGTGGGTTTAACGTCCCAAACTATTTAATTTCCAACAAGGGCTATGAGACGGGACCTCCGGTTTACAGTCCGTACCTGAGAAGACTTTCAAGAAAGTCTACATGTAACCATTTGCAGATGTAATTACAAAGGCAGCACTTTCTCCTGTCCAGCCGGAGTCAAGCCAACAACCTCCCGCATGACTGCCCGATGCTCATCCAACTGAACCACCGGTGCGCGGTGTAAATGGTACCTACATGTATCATCTCATTCCCTTCACCTTTCCCCTAATGGCTTTAAAATGATAATAAGGGGAAATAGCATGGGGATGGGGATCACAGGTAGAGAAAGTCTGCAGATGCTAAGTAAGTCTATTGAGTCTAGAGAGGCATTACAAGTACTCTAACCAAACTACAGCCATTACCTTCCCACACTAGTTCCTAATGCCACAACATCACCAGTGGAGTAATAATTAGCCGATGTGACCGGAAACTGCAAAGAAAAAAATCCAAGCTATCAAATACTTGAACCGCCATAACGATGATAGAGCGGATTTCAAATGAGTGTCGTAAAACCAAAACCAAAGTAATTACTTTGGCCAATCAAAAACGACGGAGACAATCCAGTAAACGAATCAAAACTCAAAGTAATTACACGTAGCAGACACAAAGCGTGGGAAAATGTGCACATGCGAGCCATGAGAGAACTTTGAACCAATCATTGAGTGAAGTAATGCAAAACCAAAGTAATTCAGTCTTTATGGGAAGATTGCAACATTGACCACAAATGACCAGCTCCCAACGTCAGTGGCTTCATAGCTCAGTTGGTTAGAGCGTCACACCGGTATCGCAAGGGCATGGGTTCAAACCCCGTTGAAGTCCTGAATTTTTCAGGCTTCTTTATGCAATTGCAATAATTGCGTTCATAACTGTGAGGATCATAGCTTCACTTGTTTATTTTAAGTTTATTTTAATGGTCTGCTATTACTAACTTCAAGATCTTGAGAGAGCTGGACTGAGGAGAAAATGATGTCAAAGGCTCACTGGTTTAATCCATTCACCCCTAAATGGGCCATACTTAATATTTTACTCTGTCTAACGCCAGACAATTTTACTCGTCAATGGGGAACCCCCAGGAGTCAATGGGTTAAGAATGCAATGCGTGTGACAGTATGCTGCAGAATTAATATGCAGCACAGGACTTTTGGGCTTTCAGACTTTTAAACTCGTGTTTTGCATATAATTATAAATAATCTGCATTCACACACAGAAATTTCAAGCTAGTGAGGCTTTGACGTCACTTTCCCTGGATCCAACCCTCTGAGGTCCAATCGGTCAGTTTTGAACATGATAAGAGTGGACTGTGAAATCTAAAACTTACACTCAAAGCAAACAGCCTTTGGATAAAAATCAAAGCTCAAAATTTTGCACATCAGATGTTAAGCAAATATACTTATTAAAGTAGTATCAAAATCTCCAGGTTGTCATGGAATTTTAGCACTAGCCAAGCTTCAAGTAACTTGAGCCCAGATCAGTTGTAAGTAAAAAGGACTTCATGCTGCTTACCTCTACTTCAACTGTCCAGATAACTTGGTGAGTTTCCGCATCCCACACAGACACTGAGCAGTCCAGTGATCCACTGATGAACTGTGCAAGGTGGGGATGGACAGCCAAGGCATGCACGTCACCTTTATGACTCTTCATTTAAAGCAAGGAAAAGAACTTACTGGTGCAAGACCCACTGGAATGATATTAATTTTCTCCTACACACATTATGATTGGCCAATTAATAGACCATATTTGTATTCTCAATATTGGACTGGAACTAGCTTGCAATGGAGGCTAATGCTGGGGAATATATTAAAATTTATTTGCATTTGAAAAGATTTCCCCACATTATCCTACATTGCAAGCTACAACCATGGACAAATTGTGTTGGAAAGTGCGCAAAAACATGAAATCATAACCGTAATGCCTACAGAATAAGCGTCGGTACCCCCATTCCCCTTCCAATGTTGGAAAATGGTAAAATGCAGACTTTTCTTAGACAAAAGTGTTTTGTCATCATTGCACAGGGGTGGAGAGGGGCAAAATGCATATAGAATGAAGTTTTCCAATCCTTGTGACCAAGGTTGTAGTTCCAGTCCAATACTGAGAATAAAAATATGGTATATTGAGGGGACTGTACTCTACAGAGTGGCCAGTGCAATTCTAAAGTTTGTTTTTGTTGCTGATTCCAAGAGTCAATGCAAGCTTTAATAAACATCTTACTAACTTGGATTTAAATTTCATCCCTACTGTAAGTTACAACTCTAAATCTTTTTCCAATGAAAAAAGAGGTTAGTAAGAGGTATGCATTAACCCATTGACACCTCAAATGCCCTGGGACACCCCCACTTAACAAGTAAAATAATCTGTTGGAGTTAGACAGAGCAAAAACACTTAAATCTCACTCCCAGGGGTCAATGATTTAACTTTCTCTGATAGTGTGTCAAGAACAACAATTTTATACCCTTTTAAAGCAATGGTGAAACAACAATAATAATAATAATAACAATAATAATAATAATAATAATAATAATAATAATAATTTAGTCAGTTCTATTGTGCCAGCTAGGTTAAAAATTATGATCGCCAGCCCGTACAGAACATTCTCAATACCACTATCAACATCCTTTTGCCATTTGGTCATAGTCAGGTTTATTTCAGTGCAGAGTGATACAACAACAATAAACAGATGAACCATTTTTGTTTTGGACCTGTGCATATTAATACAATGTATTATTTCAGGGATTTCAATTCAAATTTGCATACATGTACACATACACGTACCTGTAGAATAACTGACTATCAAGAAAGTGCTTACCGGTAACTGCCCTTTCTCTAGGGGTGTCTGTGGGTATGCCCCCAAATGCCACATAATGACTTTTCAAAAGCAAAATTGATTATGATCACATTTTGATGACTTTACTGGTCAATGGGGATCTCAACCCCCAGGGGTCAATGGGTTAAGGAAAAAAAGTAGCAGACTTCTCTGAGTGAAGCAGGTGGTACTTTTATTAAAACAACTCAATGTTTCACTCAGGATGTTAAAGTGCCCCTGTGACCAAAAAATCAATTCATATTTATCTTTGGATTTCAAAACTATGTTAACAAAACACTAAGTGACCCACGTTTTAAGCCTTGATTTCAAAAAGACACCTCTTTATTTTAACTGTAATTTTCCTATTTAATGGTCCGCCATTACTAACATCATGTTCTTGAGAGAGCTGGATCGAGGAGAAAATGACATCAAAGGCTCACTAGTTTAAGAATGCAATAAGTGTGTACGCCGCAGAATTAATATGCAGCACGGGGGTTTTGGGCTTTCAGACTTTTAAACCCACGCTTTGCATATATAATAAGCTGCGTTCACAAGCTGAAATTTTAAGCTAGTGAGCCTCTGACGTCACTTTTCCCTGGATCCAACCGTCTGAGGTCCAATTGGTCAGTTTTGAACGCGAGTAATGGCGGACCGTGAAATCCAAAACTTACACTCAATTTGAGTAAACGGCCTTTGGATAAAAATAAAGCTCAACATTTTGCCAGTCAGGTGTTAAGCAGACACACTTTCAAAATCCGAAGGAAAAAAGGAAGTGGTTTTTTTGATCACAGGGGCACTTTATTTAAGTTGAACCTTTCCTTAGTCTCCTTCCCAGCCATCTTTTGGGATGTCACACAACACCCTCCCCCCCCCCCCCCCCGAAAGGACTGGCTGTTCACATCGGAACAACATTCCTTTCTCAGATTGAGCCAATCACAGCAACAGTTCCATTTTCTCGAACTGTATCGTGCGACTCGACCACTAATATTCTTGTTTCATCAATGCGCTCAGTCACCACAAATATGCAGGTCTGTTGTTTGCATTTTTCACAGCGACTGCGTTGACCATGAGGGCAAGAATAAGTGGAGAACTGAAAGAATGAAAGGCTGTAAATGTAATCACATTATTCGATATTTTCATTGACTTCAAAATAAAGTTTTCCTGTACGTGCAATTCTATTAATTTCAAGTATTCTCAGCTGCCACTATGCAGGAAAACAGAGCTGAAACTGAACCGTGTCTGTAAAAAACCTAGGTAATAACAAGGCTTTCTGTTATGGTACTGTAGATGAGGTCTTGCCAAGGTCAAAACACAGATTTGATCTGTAGCCAGAAACCAGGCAAATAAACTATCCTATTGCCGCCGAAAATAAATACTCTTTCTTGGGCCCTCGAGATTTTTTCGGCGTTTCATACCTACATCATGGGGCTGCTAGAAAATCACAATGAATGATTTTCCTTGCACTCAATTGGCTTATACCCTTTTGGTCATTCTAATAGACCGTCAAAACAATGGGAAAGGAATGTGGTTCCACTGTGAGCAGCCATAATTTCTTTCTGGAGAGAATTGCGTGAAATCCCAAATAACAACTGCAAAGGAGACTATCCTTTCCTTTAAAATAATACTAATGAATAAGTACCTGAACAACAGGTAGGAAGGAGGAATCAAATGAGCCTTGTACAATAGAGTTACTTGTCAGACCTACAACAGCACTGATATTGTCTCCATGTCCAATGCGCAGTGGTTCAATGGCAGAGACTCCACCCAAACCAGTATCCAGCTGAAATGAAAGCAATTTAATTAATAATTATTACTATTAATAATACTGATTAATGATCAAGGATGAAATAGTCTAAAATTAATTACCAAAAAAGGAGGAAAACAAAATAATTATTATTTCTGATCCTACATGTAGTCAACCAAAATGCATTGCCAAGTCAAGTGCATAATCCGCCATTTTCGATGCCAACTAAATTCAGGAATATATATATTTCATAAGTTTACCATCCAGAAACATCCTTTCTACTGAAGCATCTCCATGTCTAAAATTGTCATCCTAACTTTAAAAGTTTTTTCATTGGTTCATGTACATGTAGGTGGGTTATTTTATTATTTTCTGGCAATTTTCCTTAAAGGTTTTCGCTTCTAAGTGGGATGCTTGCTGGCATGTTTCACTCGATGGTAAAACCAAAACCACATAGCCACCAAAAAGAATATAAATTATTTAACCTTTTGAATCAGAGAAAGAACAGCCTTACTTTGTGTAAAGAGACTTAGCAATAGCCAGTTTGCTGAGATTCTGCTTCATAAAAGTATCCGTTACTTGTGCAATTGACATGGAGAGCTTATGAATAATTTTTTTGAATGATGTTTTTGTTGCATAATACAAGCTTTCTTTCATCTGATTAATGACCAAGGATGCTGAATGCGGCAGGTCTAATTTGCAGGTCACAGGTCGCAGGTTGCAGGTCGCGGGTTGCAGGTCATTGTTTGACCAATACAGAAAGTATCTTAAACATTTTTAAAAGCTAACCTTAGGCCTAATTGGGCCTGAACAAAAGCCAATGAATTCATGAAAGGTTTTGCTTTCATTTGGCTAGAGGTGGGTACTGTGCTGTTGTAACAAAGGGGACATACATGTAGTTTCTGAGTGGACCTAAAAATGTAGATGTCGTTAATTTCTCACATGTATCTCCTGTAATGGTGTGTTAAAGTATTTATTGGCATCCCACGCTGATATTTTGCCATCTAATCCACCAGTTAGTAACGTGCCATTCTCTAGGAGTCGTAAACACATGATGATTTTCTGTAAAAAACAATAACTTTCAACTATTTCACAGTACAGAAGAGAAAAAAAGTGACTGATCACAGGTTAGTGTTTTTGCCAGTTTTCCATAAACTAACACTACTTTAACTTGTGGCTTGTCTTCAGGTGACAGCTAATGCTAGCCTACAGAAACTTGTGTTAAAAGACCCTAACCCTAACCCTATAAGTTTTTTGCTCCAATTTATTTCTCTCTTCTGAAGAAGCTAACCAACAAGATTGGAAAAATATCCTTAATTTTCAGTTCTACCAATGCTGAAAAACACCCACAAGTTTCCTATTGCTATGTGGCAAAGAATTCTAGTAGTGTAGCAGCTCTTGTGACGTATAATTTGATTGGCTCGATACCCAAACTTAAAACAAAGCAGTAATTAGCAGCTCTCGCAACCTGCTATTGTTTGGGATTGTAAACAGCTTCTATTGTTTAAGTCTAAGTCACTGTTTCAATTATTGTTTATAAGCCTTTTGTTTTTGGGTTTGGGGTTGGGTATCAAGCCAATGACATAAGTTATGATAGCTGCTTCATGACTCAAGCATTCAAACTAATAATAATTATTAATCGTAACATCACAGCACTTTCCAGGTAACCCAGAACCATCATCAAAAGAATTTGCTCCAGTTGTCAGTCCGGGGATGTTTTTAAAGGTATGTTTTCTCAATTTTAGGTATTTCTTCATTTATACTTGTAAGCATATGAATATATAAAAGCGACAAGGTGAACTAATATCACAAAACAATCACTGAAGTGAAGACTGCGTAAACACGACTACTTCGCATTTCGCATACAAAACTAGCCTAGCAATTTTTAAATTTAATTAATTAAAATACAGAAGTTTGCGAATTCAAATGATGTGATCTTCAAGACAGATCTTGCAAGCGTAAAATGTGATGATAGATCATTTAAGATGTCTTGATTCTTGACAGACAAAGTAGCCTGCGAATACAGGCGCCTATTGGAAGGCGATGATCCCGGGGGTGGGCATTCCTATATCTTTGTCCCCACCCCGGGGCATTTAGACAGCTTAGGTGTTCCCACCCCGGGGAATTTGCCCATTTTTTTTTTTAAATGCTAATGCCCGGGGGTTTAGCCGGGGGGGAGGGGAAATGGGCACTGCTGGAATTGACTGATGCATAAGTTCTACTTGGCTTCAAACCTGTCCCTTTACCAAAGTTAACCTTGGGCCTAAACAATATCCTGTACTTTTTAAACCTATAGAACCTCAGCATCAATAAAGACCTGAAAATGTTTCAGCATTCATTCAGTATTGGTTGACCAGTAAGACTTATTAAACAGTCATTTCATTACACAATACATTTAACTTAATTCCTTCATAACTGATTAAATTTGGTATTATATTTCTAACCTCATGTGCATTCCTCACAACAAACTTGATTTTCTTTGAAACTAAATGACAAACCAGATAACATATTAAAATTAATCACCAAAAATTAAACTAGTTTAAATACCACAACCAAAATATTAACTAAGAACCATTAATTATTTCATACATGTAAGGGTTGTGGCTGAGTGAGTGAGTTAAAATATAGAAGTGGCATCCTCGTCTCGAAGAGGCGATGGTTACCACTGGGGATTTGGGCAGGATCCTGTATGACTGTGTAGCCAGATCCTGGAGTGGCAGTCTCTGTTGCAGGTGGCGCAGACATGCCTTGTGGAATCGCCTGCAGAGGCTGCGCATTCTTTCCTCACCGCTCTCTTGCATGAAGCCTGGACTCTAGCATTCGCTTCTGCCTTTGAAACCCCCGCTTTGACACTTTGCCGCCATGTATCTTGGTGTTTGGCGATGTCCTCCCAAGCACTGGTGTCGATTAGTGCAGAATAACATAGCATGTATTTTCAGAGCCTTCTTCAAATTATAGTGGATGTCTGAAACACCTTTAAATGTGCGTTCTCTGCTTGCTTGGGACATCATTGCATTACATTATAATAATTTATTAAGAGAAAGAAAAGCCCACAACAGCATTGACTAGACTTGCTTCTTGATACCTTTTCCCCACACCATGATAGATCCATTGGAATCCCCAGTTATGACATCACCATTTGGTGAAAATTCAATGCAAGTGAAAAACTCGGGAGTTTCGTATTTCTGCAGGAAAAAAGGAAAGGAGTATTTTTTTTCAAAAGGATTTCAGGGAATTAAAATGTTTCTACCAGACTCAAATTATAGTATAATGTTCATGCTTGAATTTCCAAGCACAATGTCTCTTCCACACTTCCCAATTTTGGTTCTCTCTTACTATCAGGTATATAATTAATAATTATTCCATGAGCGTGCAGTGGACATGAGATGGTAAATAGCCAATGAGGCGCGTTGCACTGAGTTTGCTATAACCAGCTGCAGTCTCATATCCAACAAGCGCAAATGGAATAATAATAATTTATTATTGTTTTATTAAATTCATTAAACTTTAAAAGTTTGGAAGTACGAAATGTGTGGTTCCAGAAAATATCCATACCCCTCCCCCCACGAGGAGGAGGGGGGTTAAAGGGCAGTAATTTCCAAGGGGTAGGGGGTTTTCGCGGGAAAGTACTTTTCCAAAGGGTTGAAAGCAACATACGATCGATCTGAAGCACAAAACAAAAGTCAGTTTTGAGATAAAATTAACATCATGAGCTTCAATGTTTCTGTTTTTCTTTGAGTTAGCTTGTGCTACAATCTCCCGAAGCTAAGAACCATGTGTCTTTCACTTTGGAACAGATTCAAAACATTTAAAATGGCAGTCTCAACTAGAGTCTCGTCCCCAGACTTCCAGCTTTGTCTCGTTTTCGTTCGACCAACACTTCCGTTCACTTGAGTATCACTTTTCGCAACCATCACATGCAGTAAACACATTTTTGATAGAATTCATGTTTTATTGTTTTATTGTTACTCATAGAAAATGCGATTCTAAGACGCAAGTTCCCACCATCTTAACACTTGCACATGCAACAAAATTGTCTTTTTTGTGGGTGGCATTTAGACCACGGACAGGAAGCCGAAGTCAAATTTTCTCTTCTTTGAATAAAAGATCGCAGCCTCGAGGAAAGAGATTGTTGAGGTTAATAGTCCGTTACGTCAAACTGGAAATTCTAAAACAGGGGTTTTATTACTCATTGGAGGAAGTAAATCGCTGCAAAAAACAATAACAGTCGCCCTCTCGGTTCTGTCCGCAACTCAAAGGCAAGCAACACATTTCTGTGCGGCTGGGTGTCGTTTACTAGCGAGAATGACTGCTGGAGAGTCAATTAATGTTAAGACTGCACTTAAATCACCATACCTAAGTTTACAAGTATGATGGATTATTTTGGCATCAATAATATTCTTCATATTAACAATCGCTTTGTATACATCAACATCAATGTCAAAGTTTTATCAGCAGTACTCATAGTATAGAATTTAGTGGTTTCTTAAAGTTTTTGCAGTATTTGTATTATTCGCAGTTGCAGAAGTACAAGTTTTTGTTCAACCTTCAGAAGGCCTGACTACCTGGCTAGTACATCATGATGACGTTCACGAAACATACCGTGTTAACAACCTGAAGAAACTAACAAAATGTGCAGACAAAGAAAACTTGTGAGTTTCCGTTTTATTTACTACCGTTTGCGAGAAAAAAAGCGAGAAAGTCTGAGCGAAATCAAAAAAACTTGATGATGTTGTGTAATACCTTGTGGTCAGACAGACACAGGCTCATCACAAAAACATTTCTTGCCTTTTCGCATACTTCTAAATTTATTTATATTTATATTTATATTATATTTATATTTTATTATATTATATTTTTATATATTTTTTTATATATTTAGAAAATTCCACCGACTACAGAAAAGTTACTATGAGACGGTGAGGGGGCACGCGAACATCGGAATGTCGAATTCACAGTGAGTGTCACGGTGAATGTCGAATTCACAGTGAGGGGGCACGCGAACGTCGGAATGTCAGAATCGATTCAAACCTTCCACAAAAAGGTTTTTTTTTGCTACATTTAGAGAGAGATTTCACTGTCTGGCCAAAACAAAATTAGTTTGGCAACGCTTAGCGCAATCAATTGCCATGTAAGGTCAAACTAAGGTATACAAGCTGATTACTGAGATTGAGTGAACCAATCAGAGCACAAGAAATGCACTAACCAAGGTTGAGAATTTAATAATGTATCTTATACCTCAAAATATCCACTCTTTCTTTCCAGCCTAGTGTTGAGCAATCTCCAGAAGTGAATATGCTCCTTGCCACATGAGACAAGAGTGTGGCTATCATCTGGGTCAAAAGAGAGTGCTAAAACAGCACTAGACATTCCCTGTAACACAAATAATCTATTAATTTAATCAAAGTGATAAATTTCTGTAAAAAATATTACTATCATGTTGATTGGCATCACACAGCCTTACCCCTGATCCCATAAAAAGTATAATTTACAATGAACTTTTTAAAAAAAACCATTTCCTGGCT
>OX421446.1:65417445-65432445 GCA_949126865.1 Montipora capitata
TATGAGAAATATTGCAGCCAGCTGAGGCCGTAGGTCGAAGCTGGCTGCAATATTTCTCATAATGCCATGTGCCTCAGTAATTATCCATTAACCTGTAACATACATATAAAGTATTTGGACACAACAAAAGGCATTTTAACAAACTTTAAGATAATGGCTAGTAACCAAGATTCAATGATCCAATGAGAAAGCTAAAAATACATTACTGTAGATCAATCAAGTACTAAGATTAATGTCACAAGTACAAAGAAATAAAGCCCTGTATGAAATATTCTGTACCTCTTGAGAGAATCCCAAACAGAAAACACTCAGGCTATATTCCTGAAGAGCCAGAACAGCTAAGGTAATAAGTGTCTCAGCATCCCAGATACGGATGTGACCCTATAGATAAAAGAACAATAGATGTTGAATTTCATAATTGTAATTTGTTTACACAAGGAACAACTTAAGAGCAGGCTTAAGGAGCTCATTCAACATGCATCCATGCATTCTGGATTGCATTGGAATTTGGCAGAAGGCTACAGCATTAAGTCAACAGATCTTAAACACCAAAGGATTACAGGCAAAAGCAATGCTTTGCCCTTTGTACCTTGTCGAATGTTGCGTCTTTATATGTGGCTTTCAGAAGGATTAAAATTTAGGATGAGCCAAAGTATGAGTGTTAAGATTGATTAAGCAAAACTATTCAAGAAGGTAAGCTTGAAAATAAACTGTTTCTCAACAAGATTTGAACCTGCTGCCTTCCGAACTCAAGGACTATGCCAAAGAAGACTCAAGGACAGTAGGTTTTCTGGAAAAACCGCATAAAGGATTGCCTGGATCAAGATAACATAGCTGTTAACAGACAGGCGTTGTTTTTTACTTTAATTAATCATGCGGTCAAGTATGTGTTTAATTTATTTGATTTATTTTGAACTGATCTGGTGATCCTTGATCCAGTGATCCTTGATCGTTTTTTTTTTCCAGAAAACCATGGATGGTACTTACCAATTCATTTTGGTCAACTGACAGACCAGATACCTGTCCTGTTGCTATGTACCACTGGTTAGGGTGAACAGCCATGCTGTTACAAAATTAATGAAAAAGGAACAGCACACAATGAGGATGACAACAACACTACTACTTGTAGTGCATAAGGGAATCTTTGTTTCGAAGTTTGCCTCGTTAGCACAAGCCCGTCTTTTTTGTAATCTATCAGCCAAAAATCATTACTGGCCAGTTATTAAAAGTCCATTGCATAATGAGTTATCTCTGAAACTTTGAGCGCAATTTAACAAACAATCTTTGAGTAATGACGCTTTGGAAAATTCAAAATTTTACAGAAAATATATGGGCTCATTGGCGCTTTTGCCACCCAAAAAATTTAATAAGTTTTGGATGGCTAATAACTCGCTCATTATCAAAGGCAAAAGGCTTAAAATTGGGCATTTCTTTAAGTTTCTTTTTCCTTTTGAAGTCAATTTGTGGATAGCATGATGCTTTTTATCAGCAAACTTGAATGTTAATGAGACAAAATGACAACAATGACATCACCAAAGATTCGCCTTTGAACTTTGTATCTTTCGCTTTTGATTTCAGAAACACAAAAAAGGATAGAAAACTATATGGAGTTAAACCCTTTGGGTCATCTCCAGACACCAGAATGAAGTGTAATTATACTGTAATCTTGCTGCAAAACCCAGTAAACACATACTTTTTGATGAAATGAAACTAACTTGGGGAAATGGGGGAACCCTCGGCCTGATTTCTACACATGGGTTCATAAAATAAGACAACTGATGGCAGCCAATTACAATTTTCTAAAAATAGGCATGCATTGCATACATGTGGTAGTGCAGTAACACAGCGCTTTATTCGATAATTGTCAACTGAGATGTGTTTTGTTTTCCACAAGATTACACAATACTGTTTTGGTACCGTACATCATTATAGTGCCATGGTAGATGTCTTAGATAAATAGCTGGGCTCTGAAAAGGCACGTGGTTACTAGTAAAATACCAAACCCAGAAAGATTGAAGAAAATAAAAGGGAATTGAGATACATTGGCTTCAAGGCTTCGTTTTCACCACAAGTTTAAGCATGTGCTCTGAGTCCAAAATAAAAGTTCACTGAACTTAAGCGCCTCAAAATATGTGGCTTGCTGTGTCAGAAACATCGGGCCGAAAATTCTATTTTAACGCTCAAAAATGCGAACTAAGCAAGGAACAGATTTTGTTACAAAAATTTGGTTTTATCAAAGGAATTGATAATGTAAATATTATTGGTCATCGTACAGAGATTCTAAAAGCAGACGTTTCGAGCGTTAGCCCTTCGTCAGAGCAAGTGACAAAGGGCGAAGGGCTAATGCTCAAAACGTCAGCTTTTAGAATCTCTGTACGGTGGCCAATTTACATTATCAATTCCTTTGATAAAACCAAATTTTTGTATACTACTTCCCCACCGACGCAGCACCACAGTTTCTTTAGAAACTACCCCCTTCACAGATTTTGTTAGCCTGCTTTATACAAAACAATTATTGATGAAAAAGTAAATAAATATTGATGCATAGTTTTTAGGAAGAGCAGATGGAAGTTTTTGAACCACGAATATAAAAAAGCGAAAAACATTTTGGGAGATTTTTGCTGCGTTCAATTTTTCTATAATATTATTGTAATTTTGGGTGCACAAGTAAAAACATCTTAAGTGTTGTGATCAAGTTACCTTGCATGTTTACTCGTGAAACAAAAGATACATCTGTGTCAAAATTATGGCAAGACACCGGGTTTTTGTTTTTGATAGTTTGGTTTTGTTTTTCTTTCAAGTGTCATAAAGTTTGACAAGAAATGTGCGAATTCAACACAAAGATTGATCACAATCACTTAACTTTTGAGGTTGACCATTGTTTCAGCAAAAGTCAAAAATTTACTCTCCTAGACGAGGTTATTTATCAACAGGTAATTCCATCGTTTTGGAAATAGCAACTGCTTTACTATTCATCGGTGTCACAAATTCTTGCAGCTTTTGGCTCTCATTTTGTTGAAAGTCAAGCACACTTCCAACAGACCTGTTTAGTTTAGTGATTTATGCACACGCTGCGGGCCTATTGGCACCACGGACACTCTCACACTCTTAAGCTCTTACAATTCGGTAACATAGTGTGTAGTGCACTCGCAGAGCACTACACACTATGCAACGACATACAGTTACAGTGCACTCCCATAAAAAAGAGTTCTTATTAAAAATATTATATACCAGAACAGTGATTCATTTTGCCCTGCGTTTTGCGTATTTTACGCATTACATTCATTAAATACCCATTGGTTTCCGTCGAGCGCGTCCCGGGTACGCATACCGTAATTAAAAAGGTATTTATTGATTAAAATTCAGATGTCTGTGGTTTAAAAAACATCAATTATATGATTGACAAAATAAAACTACAACTTGTCTTGGTTACAATTTTGACCCATTGCATTTGAGTTGTGACCCATTGATTTCTGCCTGAGGGGTACACTGTACCCATTAACACAATTTTCAAAATGAATCACTGCCAGAAATAACTCGAATTATAAATAACAAAGAACACACAAATGCAGCTAGAGGAAATGATTAAAATACCATTTGATGTCATCTGCATGACCAGTGTAATGCCTCTGACTGTTGGCTGTCTTGTTATAGATAACCACAATTGTGGAAACAAAATACAATATTTCTCCAGATGGCAAAACATGCAAGTTCTTGTAGTTGTCTTTTCCATAATATCCATATCTATGTGTAATCATGACATCATTATCAGGTCAAGGAAATTTTCAAATAGACTTGCAACATAACTCCTGACAGTGACAGTCATTTAAGTGATATACTGTTTACTCTAAGTGATTGTATAAAAGACAGGAAGGAGGTACATTGTAATTACTGACCCTTGAGCAATAAATAAATAAAGCTTTTCAAACAAAGCTTATGTTGTAGTTAAAAATCTTCCTTGGTTAAAGACTTTTCAAACTAGTTTGTTTTTTTTACCTTCCTTTGCAAGGCTGTGCTCTAACGGCGCCCGGTCGCCTGAGGCGACTAACATTTGGCTTCGGGCGAGTGAGATAAGTTACCCGGTCGCCCGGCCGGGCGCTCTGGCTTATAGTATTTCTCGCAGATAAGGCGTCTAAAAATTTTAATATGCTGGTGGTTACAGTTTACGAAACCTCTCAGAAAAAAGTTTTTTCTTTGTACGAAACAATCGTTTCAAGGGTCGTTCCACATGATTTCACATGTCAAATAATCCGTAACTTTGCACGTGACGGCCGGCGGCCGCACAAATTTCGATTCTTTCTCAAAAAAATAGCATTAAATTTGAGAGTTTTGAAGCAAGCAACCGTGGATAATCTCTCTGTCGGTGTACGTTGGATCAGTTGCTTGATCTGATTGGCGTAAAAACAAGTTGAGAAACTAAATATCTTGAGCAACAGCCGATACAACGTAGATTTGACTTAAGTGGTGTACAGCACTAAAATCAAATCTACGTTGTATCGGCTCTTCCTCAAAATATTTAGTTTCATTAAATTTGGAGCGTGGAGTTTGGCATTTCTTGGTTATAATTTTAAAAAAAAGAGTTGTTACTTCTGCTCTGACAGCAGTAAAGCGCAGTCGGCGAAGCGGTGCAATTTACTTTTGTATGAACCTGTAAAACGCAGCTTATGCAAATTTAATATTTTTACGATTTTTCGCGGCTGCGCCTGCTTGGCTAAAATATATTTGGGTTATAGTTGTTTTTCCCTGTTGTTGTTTTAGCAGCAGAGCAATCCCCAGCTGAAATGCTAGGGAGCCCGAAGGGCTCCCCGAAATTTTCCTTAGAGCACAGCCTTGCTTCCTTTGTTTCAGATCATGATAATGACAGTCTATAAGACAAAAGAAAGTAAAAAACAAACTAGTATGAAAAATTTTCAATCAAGAAAAAGTTTAACTACAACGCTTATATTATTGTAGCTATAATATTTATTCAAAATATTGTTTCTTCAGCTGCAAGTAAACCAAAATTGAAACTCTTCAGCTTGCTTAAAAATTATAATTTTTATATTAACACCAGAGTACAATGTAGATTGTATTGTATTGTATTGTAAGAAGTCTTAATTCCTCTGTACCTGGAAAGCCTAATCACAATCTGATAGCAGTCTGAGTGATCTTCGCTCTCCTAACCTAAAGGAATGTCATTTGTACTCATGCCACCAAATTAAATGGCAAAGCTAGCATTATTTCTAAACCACTGGTAATTTCCATAAAAGATACACCCAGGACAGTTGCAACTTCACAGCTGGAGGTGATACTGGTAAATCACTGATGGTGTAGTTATCCAGCCCTGCGGTGTGATGGTAAATGTGTTCACGACCTTTTACTCGAATACTTACTGTCTGGCTTGTAACTGTAAAAAGAGACAAAAATGAGTCCTTTGAATTCAGACAAAATTTCAGTTAACGCCCAAAGCCTGGTTTTCACTAGTGATGCAAGCAAAAGCGCAAGCACAAGCACGAGCATAAGCAGCTTATGCTGGTGAAAACGAACATCGACATAAGCATCAAAATCAACCACAGCAACCGCCATTTTCTTCAAATGTTCAGACGCAAGGAATCTAGAACAAGTGCTTTCATTGGCAAGATGCAACAAATTTCCTTGTGCTTATGCTGAGTTTCGTTTTCACACAATGCAAGCGAACCTAAGCATAAGCACAAGCGTGTAAGGAAAAAGAAAAATCTTGATCCTTGTGCTTGTGCTTGCGCTTGTGTTTATGCTTGCGTCAACCCCGTTTTCATGGTGAAATAAGCGCTCTTATGCTTGCGCTTGTGCGTGCGCTGCTATTGAAAACCAGGCTTAAAGGAATGGCCTTCTAAGGAATGGAAATGTTTGGAACTACCTTTGAAGGTGATATTGTACTTTGACCTGTCTCACCAGTCAGATTAAAATGTTCCTACTGGGGCTTCCATTGTCTCATGCTCACGACATGCTCATGTGATGCTCTCTGATTGGCTTCAAAAATTATGGGAAAGAACAAATTGAAACTTGAATTTGGGTGAATCAAACACCCAATAATTCTTATTGCTTGATTTAAAAACTGATAAGAATTCAGTCATGCACATTTTTACTTGAATAAAATAACACAAGTTCTACAATATAATGTATTTCATACATCTCTTACTTGAAGAATTTTGCTTGTGTTTCTTCCTGGATTTTGGCACATGCCTCTTTCGAAAAGGTGACGCTGATTTAGGTTCACCACTACTTAGTGATGATGGATTGGAAAGGTTTCTTTTAAATCCCTGTTCCATACTGGTGGCCAGAAAAGTATCTTGGTCCCGCAATAGCTGTGAAAGACCTTTTACCTACAGAGAAAACATTTAAATTAACTGAAACTAACTGAATCAACTGTAAATACTCAGAACAATATCACCATTGTCACTGTAGTCATTGTCATCATCATCACTACCATTTGCAAGGATCACTGTGGATTATTTTGCAAGGTTTCTAGCATGTACACTATTTATTACATAAATACCAATGAAATATTAAGTGAGCTTTCATGAGAAAACATATCTTCACACATCAAGAAAACATGTTATCTTCACACGTGAAAAGATCACTGTTGCTATGGTTACATATAAAAATCACTCCTTTCGTGAAATGATTTAGTCTATCATTGCGCTCACTCATGAAATATTTTTCAACACTCGAAGAGAAATTTTGTACCTCTGCGCGGCCATGTAATATTCTCTATATCCTTACTGTGATATTAACATACCATAACATACTACACTAAAAAGCACCTTAAAATCATTTTGCTCAGCCAATGAGGAGTTACAAAAAGCACATTTCATTATTTTATCTAAACAGCAGGGTCCGGTTGTTCAAAAGCCGATTAACGCTAATCCCAGATTAAAATATAACCAAGGAGTTTGTTTCTCTACTTCAAAAAATTTGTTCTGCGCTGAAATTTGGCAAAATTATACATCAATAGAAGTTAATCTTGAAAAACAAAAATAAGCAAAAGAAACTTTTACTCAAAAGTTGAAAAGATGAAACCAAAGCTTACGCTAATCCTGGGTTAAGTTAATCGGCTTTCGAACAACCGGGCCCAGGTGACTAGGGGTTTCGACAAAACACTGACCCCCGGTCAACTGACCCCCTTACTGACCCCCCTACTGACCCACTATAAAATCAATGGGAAAATGAATACTGCTTACTTAAGCCTCAACAACCCTTTTTAAACGGCATTGTTCAACAGTATTTAAGTCTAAGCACCCATTTGAAAAAGGTTAGTTTTCGATTATTGTTGTGATGGCCGATTACTTCATGTAAGCTAACCTTTTTAAAATGGGTGCTTAGACTTAAATAGTGTTGAACAATGCTGTTTAAAAACGGTTGTTGAGGCTTAAGTAAGCAGTATTCATTTTCCCATTGATTTTATAGGGGGTCAGTAGGGGGTCAGTAAGGGGGTCAGTTGACCGGGGGTCAGTGTTTTGTCGAAACCCGGTGACTAGTAAGTTTTGCTTATTAGTACCCAAAACACATCCAAACAAAAAGACATGCTAAGATCCAAATATATCCTTGCTTTTGTTTATAAAAAAGGATTATCAATAATACCTACCTTGTCACCTTGTAAAGTGCGTAGTTCTTTAACTGGGTACTTCAACATGTCGGAAATGTCCTTGAGGACGTCTTCATAACTTTTAATCGTTTTTCTGTTCAAAATAACTTTGCATTTCTTGTTTTTATCACGTTCACTGACTACTATAATTACGCGAGGTTTTGAGTTTCCATTAATCCCGCTAAACCTCGAATCGTGGCTCGATGAGGAGGACACCAAAGATGATGTAGAGCTTTCCGAGCCAAGAGATCGCGGTTTTCTATTTTGCTTTTCACCGTAGGTAACGTTTTTTACAAGATGGTCTCCTGACGAGCATATGTAGTGTCTTCCATCTTCTAGCTGATCTAAAGACGTTATCTCACTTCCACCAGGTGAAAATACATTTCTTACTCCATACGGAAGTGGGATTGCTTTCGAAAGGTCCTCCACAATTGTATCAAACGATCTATAACGTTGCCTTGTCACGACCATTTCAACACCTCTGAAATGACGATCTCCGTTACGATAAAATTTAACCCTTTTCACCGCATTTACTCTAGCTTTTCTTTGGTCTCTTCCAGCTGGACGATCAGAATTTAGATAATGAGGAAAGTTCAAATTAGGTGTCCGATTATTGCCTGTGCCTTCTTGAGGTTCTCTTGAATTGAGCTCGTTTCCCTGGGTTTGTTTATTTCGCGCAGGTAAAGGAATCCGGCTTTTTAATTTACCTTCTCTTCTGTGTACTTGTTTTCTCTCCCTATTAATATCAGGAAGTCTCATATGATCCTTGTCATCTAAATCGCTGCTCATGTTACGACTGGCTTCAAAAGGCCTCCTATTTTGGGCGCCATTTTGGGGCAAGTCACGGCCTCGTCGAAAATCACTACTGAAACCACCTCCGGTCCCTCGATAAGACATGTTTAATTTTCATTTCCCACGTTTGCTGATTTCTGGATGAATAAAACGTAGAGCCCGCAGATCGAGGTGTCAAGAAACTAATTTGACACAAAAGAATTAGAAAAGTCCTTTGTACCCGCATATAAAATACGCCGTTTTCATCAAATCCGTTTGAAGTAATCCACAATGTACTTTTACAGCAACAATTGCCATTGAAAAGGCTATAAGCCCTTTCCAAAATGTCTGTTTCGAAGCCTCTTTATCCCTCATAATCTCATCGATGTATACATAGGCTTGACAGGAAAGACAGTTCCCAAGAGCTCCTTTGTGAAACGGATATTGCAAAGTTGTTTCGAGGGCTCCTTTGTTGACTTGCCTACGGAATTGACTCTTAATGTCTGGATGTTTTCCTTCCATTGTTAAGTTAATCAACAGTGTTGTCGGGCTAACGTAACTAAGCAGGTGTCTGTTTAAGAATTGAAATGCAAATCAGAACGTATTTAAATTGGAGGAACGAAAGAGTCTGGGACTGGAACACA
The DNA here is from genome assembly GCA_949126865.1 of Montipora capitata. NCBI lineage: Eukaryota > Metazoa > Cnidaria > Anthozoa > Scleractinia > Acroporidae > Montipora > Montipora capitata. Next base: position 65,426,464 of record OX421446.1, read on the forward strand.
CTTCTGCGATGGTTGAGGGGCGGTCGCGAGGGGAGTGCCGCGCCTCGCGTCTTCCCGCAATTTCGCGCGTGCTCGTGTATTTCGCCCGTACCAACAATCCAGACCACTCGCAGTCTACGAGCACGGATCTCCACACTGTACTTACAAAAGAATGAAGGGGGTTGGTTTCTAAATAAACTGGTGGTGCGTAGCAAACTGGAAGTTGGTGTCCCTGTCTGGTCATCTCATCGCAAGGAGAATTTAATGAAGATCGAAGGTGTCCAACGTAGGGCTACTAGGTTTATTCTTCGATCTGATGTTGATTATAAGGATACACTAAGTGCCTGTGGTCTCATGCCTCTCTCCTTGCGACGAGAAATGCTTGATCTTTCTTTCTTGTTCATGTGCAGACAAGGGTTTTATTCCCTTGACCTCTCTGATTTCTGTTCTGAATACTGTCCAATAGGGCGTACGAGAAGAGCTAGCAAAGGGCCGTTATACAATTTACCTTCTTTTAAAACAGAAACTTTTGCTAATTCTTATTTCAATCGTATTTTTCCTTTATGGAATAACTTATCAATTGAGCTACGTCAGTGCTCTTCTTTATCTATTTTCAAACGACTTCTTAATTAACAGTCATTATCTGTTATCTATCCCTATTTAATGATCAGTTTACTAGTTCTAATACTTGTTCCTGGATAGCTAAATGCCGCTGCGCTAACTGTAGACCTAAATTTTCACCATTGATATAATTTAGCCTGTTTTGTACTATTTATATTTATATTTATCTTGATGTTTCTTTTCCTTAGTTATATTTACACTTTTTTTTCTTTTAATTTTACCTTGGAGGGCTTATCTATAGGTGGTTTTCACACCTGTTTAGCCTTTCCTCAACCTTATTGGAAGTCTAATAAATATGTCGGTGGGGAAGTAGTAAACAAAAATTTGGTTTTATCAACGGGGTTGATAGTGTAAACTGACCACCGTACAACTCTGTTGATAAAACCAAATTTTTGTATACTACTTCTCTCTGTACGGTGGTCAATTTACATTATCAACTCCGATGATAAAACCAAATTTTTGTACTTACAAAAGTTGGTTTTAAAAAACAAATTTTTATTAGACAAGAGGAGTGGAAACAAAATTCAAATAAAAAGAATTTTCTTTGAAATATAACTTTCTAAGCAGGTCTAAGCAAGGACCAGTGTAACAAAACAGAAATACCGGATCCTGGTAAAGGAACTTATCAGCGATTTAAATATTACCAAAGGCCAAAAAAAGCAAGGCCGGTATAACGGTGAAGAAATATATTGAAAAAGCCAATATTTCGAGAGGCACTGTCTTTCTTCGTCAGGGTTATTGACTACGGTTAACAAAGACGTTACAACTTGAATAGTGATATGGCGTGTGATTGATACAGCACTAATGATAAGGATTTTAACGGACTTAACAGATACGGTACAATAACCATAAGGAATGATAACTGAAATTATTTGACGGCAAAAAAATATAAACGATGAAATGATATATGAAATGGATCATACATGAACTGCGGATATGAAATCAAGTGAAGCTATGTTCCTCGCAGTTATGAACGCAATTTTAGCTCATTTTTGCAATTGCGGAAAAGGTGGATTACATTTCATATTTCTTATGACCGCAAGGTTCAAGGCTACAACAGCTATGTTTCTCAGATATGGTTCTCTTGCTTTGCGTACACTGAATGATCTCGAGTGGGATAAGTGAAATGTCTTTGGCGGTGTGTTTATTAGTGAGAAACAAGAGTGAGTTATATATTTCACTCTTGATGAGGCAGTGTTCTCAAACTGTAGTAGGTTTGGAGACGTTGGTTGGTTTGTCGACTGGTCTGCGGTGTTCGTTGAAATGGTCTTTGAGTCTTGATTTGGTTTCTCCAATGTACAGTATTGTTCAAGGGAACGATTGCACTGTACCATGTAGATAACATTTTTTGAATTGCAGTTGATGCTATGAGTAATATGTCTTGTTTTGCCTGTGGAATGGAATGTGTAACTAGTTTGTCCGTTAGTATAATGTAGGTGCATGTACAAAAATTATTGTCACATCGGTAAAAACCCCGGGGTTGAAACGTTCTATTCATTTTCCCCCCTCTCGATTACTACCTTCGCAATTGATTTCAGAGAGGAAGAAGGAGAAGAAGAAAATAAATGTTTATCTCCGCTGCTTTTATTTTATTCTAAAGGACTTAGTGTTAGGGGTGCTAAAGGGGTGCTAAAAACATCCGCCTGGTATTTTAGCTACGCCATGCTGATGAGGCCCAAAAGGGCCGAAACGTCTGTCTGTCCATGGCTGCTAATTGACTGGGTGAGATGGTTGTGCGCATGCGTGATGTGTTGGCCACACCTGGTTGGTGTTAGCGTGTGTCACCGTGCTTTTATTTTTGTTAGTGTTAGTGCCGCTCAGGAAAGAAACAAATGGCGAGTGAATATACGGAACCCTTAACCTGGCTGCATTGCAGGAAATAGGACAAGATGATGACCCACATCTCATTGCGTAACTAACCGTGAAGGTCATATAAACGTTACCTCGTTCCCAGGGTCTTTCTCCTCAACGAAAATTCATCACAGCAAAACATCAAAACACGTGCTTTGTGATCACATGAAATGTCACACGAGTTTGTTATGTAATATTTCACGGTAGAGCGGCTAATCAGTTCGTTACGTTTCAACGCCGGAATTTGTTTGAATATGTAGACCATCCACCTTTTTTTTAAAGAAAACTCCATGATTCGGAGTTTAGTAAAGAAAGTAAAGCGATTTTATTTTCGTGATAGAGAACGGTGGAAAAACGCCTACACAGCAAAATTTTCAAATGGTCGTGCGAATAAATGAATAAAACTGACAAAATAACGTACATAACGTACCTACCCGGAAAGCCTTGGACTTCTTTGACTACACAGTACAGTCGACTTTGTTGGGGAAAAAGTGCTGTTTCTCGCAGATATAAATGAAAACTCGGAAATTAATTAAGACTCTGTGTACACAGGGGAACACTCTTTTTCGAGTTGGATGATAAATCGAAGGTAATTCAGTATCGTGCGATCGAAACTATATATCAGTTGTTCGTTTATTTTATTTCATTTTGTTATTTTCGATCCTTTTCCACCTTTTTTTTCCTGGTCCAGAAAGGGGTCCAGAAAGGGAGGCCAGAAAGGGGGGGTCCACGTTTTGTCTACACTAAATAGTCTTTAGTCGCTACACCGGCAACTATCTCTGCGATTTTGTCGCGAAAGTTTCAACTCTGGCGACTTTTTTCTTGCGATTTTTTTTTTCACCCGTCGCGTCGCCAGTTCAAGGGTGGCTACACGTACGATTTTCATCTCGCGCTGGCGACGCGACAAAGTTTGAAAAAATCGCATCACCAGCGCGAGCAAAAAATCGCTTCGTCACGCGTTCGTCCGTCCGTCCCAAGTGCGCGGTAGACCAAATCGGCTAACTCAATGTTATACCAAATTAATTCAATTCTCCAGGGATCAAGATTCTTTGCGTATATTTTATTTACATTACAATGCAACATTCACATTTAAATGATATCGAAATACCTGGAACAAAACATTTTATTCCCGAAGGGTTTGGATTGGGTACAACATAATTTGAGTTAACCGATTTGGTCTACTGGAGAAAAGATCTTGGGAACTGGAGTCGAGTAAAGGCCGGCAACTGTTACGTAACGGCGATCGAAAGTTCTTTTTTCGCGAAGAAAAGTGCAGAGCATAAGGTAATAATTTAGGGAAGTTTCTCCAAAATTGTTACGGTACCGTTGTCATTTCGCATTGCTGTCGTTCAGGAGTGCCAAAGTCGTAACCGCTTTCTATTTATCCCTGCATTTCAAAGAGAATGTCAGCACCAAAGACAGAATCTTGTCTTTCAACGTCTTACAGTTTTGCTAATCAATGGTACAGAATTAAGGCAACTGGATACATTTTCCTATTGTTTGCAACAGCACCCTTATGTTTCATGATTACTGTTTGTGTCTGGTTGTTTGTAAGAAATTCCAAGTATGATTCACGTTTGGAAACCTCTCTCAGAAGAAAGGTGTTGATATCAGGAGTCGCTCACACCAAAGGATTGCATGTTGCAAAAACCTTAGCAAAAGCTGGTCATCATGTGGTCCTGGCAGATGCAGAAGATTTTTGGTGTTCTGCAGCAAGATGGTCTTGCTTAATTTCAAAGTTCTACACTGTGCCAAATTTAGATCCAGCTGACAACAACGAAGCATACATAAGTGGAATGGTAAAGATTGCAGAAAAGGAAAATGTTGATTGGTATATTCCAATCAGTCACACCAAAACGTCAATTTCTGACACAATTGTCAAGCAACGTCTTGCCAAGTTGAATCCAGAAATCAAATGCCTTGTTTTTAACGATGCTCAACTGACTATTACTCTCGATGACAAGCTTCTTTTCTTGGAAGAATGCAAAAAGCTTAATCTGGATGTGCCTTACTTTCAAAAAGTGGAAAGTTCAGCCGAGGTCTATGAAATGGTTAAGACAGGCCTATTTCTGAATTCTCATTACTTCCTTAAACCTTTGCTGCCATATTCTGTGCACCGATTAAATTTCACTCCCATTCCCAGTGACACTAAAGAGTTTGACACATATATTGCCCCATATGAAGCAATGTTTAAAAAGAAAAATCCTTATCTGATCCATCAGTTTATAAAAGGAAAAGAATTTGCTGCCAATGCCATTGTTGTCAATGGTAATCTTCAGGGTTTTCACATAAGCCCATGTTCTCCTGTGCAAATCAACTATGGTGTTTCCAAGCATCCTAAGATAAAAATGTGGGTTGAAAATTTCTGCAAAGTAAAAAAAATTACAGGTTGTATCTGTTTTGACTTCATGGAGGATGAAGAATCTGGGAAGATTTATTGCATAGAATGCAATCCACGCCTTCACTCCAGCGTTGTGTCTTATCACATGCATGCAAATCTGGAACGGGCCATTCGTGGAGCCATGGAAGTAGAGTTCCAGTTATATGATGAGGCAGAGCCACAAGTCCCTTCATTACCTGTTTACTGGCTTTACAATGAAATTGGCAAATTTGCTTTACTTCAGCAAAGTATCAGCGAATTTGTGGGCAATGTGTTAGGTGGTAAAGAGGCAGTTTTTGATCTTAGTGATCCATGGCCATTCTTTATGCTTAATCATTGTCAGATCCCGTTTATGCTGTTACAAGCTGTCACCACTGGCAATAGATGGACTTATGTCAACTATTGCCTTGGACAGCTAAGGTGAAGTAGCAAAATGCAAACAGAAACTGTTCAAGGTGGCAAGGAGAAAGGAAGTTGGAAATAATGGCATTATTTCAATTTTATTACATTTTACATACCTCATTAACTTAATAAGGGAGGCAAGAGAACAAGTTTCTAGCAGTATTTCTGAAGTTCGGATTGTAATTTTCAACTTTTGTTTTGCTGACAATGTGGTACTCCCTGATGTGACTGTGGGTGATATACAGACCGGTCCTTTATAGACTATTACACCTTTTTCCCTTCATCTGACGGAAAATAGAAATTCATTTCATTTTATGGGAATTCAACTTCTTATAGAAAGGAAAGGAACTTTATTTATTAAGTGTCTAGTCATTCTAGCGGTGGAGCACTAAAAAAAATGACAGCGTTATTCATGTTAATGTTATTCCAAACATGTGATACACTTTACAATAATTTACAGAACATGACATTCAAAACAATTTTATGTTATTGAAGATGCATCACTAAGCTTAGTGCATGGTTGAAATGATTAAAATGAACATTAACCGGTACATTAGTTTATATGTACTTTCCAAGATGTTATTTAATTCAAACAAAATAAAATGAATTCCCATTTTCTTTTAGTGAAGGGCAAAAGGTGTATTAACATTGGGTCTTTCTCGAGTGTTGTTGTTGTTACACTATAAGGCTTACTTACATGAGTTACATTGTGTTTACACTCTTACAGCAAGTGGTGTGCACTAGGCCAG
>OX421446.1:65442445-65447445 GCA_949126865.1 Montipora capitata
GAATGGTTTTTGTCGCGGTTGGTTGATTTCATAATAAATTTGCATCCTAATGTAGATGTAGTCAATCGTAACACTACAATAAGAGCTATTGTTTTAAGACCAAGAGAGGTTTGACTTGAATATTTAATGTAATCTTACTCACGATAAGCTTATATTTGCTGCGGTTGGATGTTTTTAAATATAGAAAGTGACAGTTTACAGAAACAGGTTGAAACTCAGGCTCACTTGGTACAGCTCTGGTTTGAATAAATTTGATTGAAGTTTAGAAAGTTCAAAGAGACAACGTTACGTAAGCTGGTCGACCACGTGGCCACTAGCAACTGAGGCCTCTAGGGAGAAGAATGGAATTTTCAGGAGTGCCGGCGTCGAAGTTAGCTTTGCATTTTTGAAGACTATGGGAATATCTGAGACAAGATCCGATCCATCAGATTCTTACAGTTTTGCCAAGCAATGGTACCGAATTAAGGCAGCTGGGTACATTGCCTTGTTGATTGCAACAGCACCCTTATGTTTCATGGTGACTGTTTGTGTCTGGTTGTTTGTAAGAAATTCCAAGCATGATTCACGTTTGGATACCTCTCTCAGAAGAAAAGTTTTAATATCAGGAGTGGCTCACACCAAAGGATTGCATGTTGCAAAAACCTTAGCAAAAGCTGGTCATCATGTGGTCCTGGCAGATGCAGAAGATTTTTGGTGTTCTGCAGCAAGATGGTCTTGCTTAATTTCAAAGTTCTACACTGTGCCAAATTTAAATCCAGCTGACAACAACGAAGCATACATCAGTGGAATCGTAAAGGTTGCAGTAAAGGAAAATGTTGATTGGTATATTCCAGTCAGTCATTATGAAGCAGCAGTCTCTGATACAATTGTCAAGCGACGTCTTGCCAAGTTGAATCCAGAAATCAAATGCCTTGTTTTTCACGATCCTAAACTGACTATTACTCTCGATGACAAGCTTCTTTTCTTGGAAGAATGCAAAAAGCTTAATCTGGATGTGCCTTACTTCAAAAAAGTGGAAAATTCAACTGAGGTCTATAAAATGGTTGAAACAGGCTTATTCCTCAATTCGCATTTCTTCCTTAAACCTTTGCTTGAAGAATCCGTTGACCGATTAAATTTCACTCGTATTCCCAGTGACACTAAAGAGTTTGAGAAGTATATAGTCCCATATGAAGCAATGTTTAAAAAGGACAACCCTTACATGATCCATCAGTTTATAAAAGGAAAAGAATTTGCTGCCAATGCCATTGTAGTTGATGGCAATCTCCAGGCTTTCCATGTATGCCCATGTTCTCCTGTGCAAATCAATTATGATGTTTTCAACCATCCTAAGATAAGAATGTGGGTTGAAAAATTTTGCAAAGCAAAGAAAATTACAGGGTGTATCTGTTTTGACTTCATGGAGGATGAAGAATCTGGGAAGATTTATTGCATAGAATGCAATCCGCGCCTTCACTCTAGCGTTGTGTCTTATCACATGCATGCAAATTTGGAACGGGCCATTCGAGGAGCCATGGAAATAGAGTTCCAGCTATCTGAGTATGTAGAGCCACAAGTCCCTTCATTGCCCGTTCACTGGCTTTACAATGAAATTGGCAAATTTGCTTTACTTCAGCAAAGTATCAGTGAATTCATGGGCAATGTATTGGGTGGTAAAGAAGCAGTTTTTGATCTTAGTGATCCATGGCCATTCTTTATGCTTAATCATTGTCAGATCCCATTTATGTTGTTACAAGCTGTCATCACTGGCGAGAGATGGACTTATGTCAACTATAACGTTGGACAGCTGAGGTGAATTAGGAAAATGCAAAGAGAGCTTGTTCAAGGTGGCCAAGATAATTTTGGTACTAACAATGCTTTTTTCCATATGTTTATTTCATAAACTTTTGTATAGGTTTACAAGTTAATGAGGGATGCATGAAAAGGACTTTTCAATTATCAATTTCCAAAGTTGAAGTTACTGTTCGAATCCGAAAACCGTGACTTTGATTTGATTTTGACATTTCCCATTGCATTGCAGCAACCAATCAGAAGCGACGTAAAACCACAAACTAATCACCGTCCCGGTTGCGGTTTATTTTTCTCGGGCGTGGGTGGGTTTTACTCGAAACACAAAAACATTCCATAAATATTTTGTGTTCACGGTTTTCGGGTTTTCACAGTTAAATATTGAAATGTTTAACGTTTATTTTGCTATCAGTGTAGTGTTTTTTCTGACGCTGGCCTTTAATATTTTTAGACTATAAGTACTTAAATTTATTATTTAATATTGTGGCTAACAACGGACACTAGAAATGCTGGAGAATAGGTTCAGAATATTTAATTTACGTCCTACATAAATTTGCAGACAGATTCATGATACAAGAATATTGTAATGAAAGTATTTCCTTTGGGGTAGCAAGGCGAAGGTGCGCTCATGTCACCTCCCTCTTTCCATCAGTGCTCCGTTTTAAGGGTATTTAAAGCTAATTTAAGATACACTGAAAGGAAAGAAGTCAAAACAAGGATGTGAGATCCGGGGATCGAACTAGGGTCCTCTTGCACCAAGGCCGCGCACTAACCGACTGTGCTATCCTTTTTCCTTAACAGAGGAAGGAAGGGTATTACATGGTCATTTCTGTCAGCAGAGTATGTTAGACTTGCTTCTGAAGAACAAGGAGGGTTTTACATTCATTTCCCCCAACAGATAAGACCGTTTAAGTTACATAAGGTTCGTTTAGTGATTGATAAATGCTTAGGGGTGCGCAGTTAGGAACAATATGCTGCAACCTTTCCGGAAACGAAACCAGAAACCAGAATTATCCACAATCATTAAGCTAAGGCAGTGCACATTACAATAAAGGAAACTTAAAACTTGTTTTATTTATTTCTTTCTTTTCCAAATGCCTCCTTTAAAGGAAAAAGGCGCCCGGAGGATGTGTTGCGTAAGTGACGGAGCGCAACTGAGGCTGTCGATTATAGGTTGAGGAAGAGCATTTAGTAAATATGAAAAATCGCATTGTTTATCGAAGGTAAGTTCTTTTAAGACGTCCCACTTGCATTGAATGGCCGGGAAAGAAGTAAGTTTTGAAGATTCTGCCGAAAGGCAGATGAGAATTGCGCTTCAAAGTCGGCGACTGATGATATAGTCGGCTTGGGTTCCTTGGGTTGGTTTTTGCGAACACAGCGGTCAAACGTCTACGCATGCCCAAATGGATAATTTTTTGCCAGCCGCGCGCCAATTTCCCGCCCAAAATTTTAAAGGAAAACATTGGAAACAACCGGTGTAACGCAAAATTTACGAAACAAAATTGAAACGTTCATAGAAATCTGTAAAAGGAAACAAGAGAACGTAAAAGGAAAACTTAAGACTTTCCAGACACAAAGTTTATTAAATTACCGGTATTCTGTTGATTTATCATTTTGTTTTGAGCTTTACCAAAAAAGTTATACGTCTTCAAAAACGGCGTCATGCGGCGAGCTGACAGCGTAGTATATTTTTATTTGTTATTATTAATCATGCGATGCGTGACGCCGGAAGCTGACGGCAAGCGCTGTGTAAACGAAGGGAAAACTCGTAAAGAAATTAAAAGAAAATGGCAGTTATTCGGCTTAGCTCAGACGAGCTGACAAAACATTGGCAAGGGCTCGAGGGATTCCGTCGGGATCGTGGATTTGTTTGCGGCATAGAAATGAAATCCATCGAAACAACAAACCATGTTCGTGTCCTTCATACCTATCCCTGAACGGTTTTACCAGGTATTCGAAAAGGATGGAAAAAACTTACCAGATTACAGACCTGGAATAAACTGGTATTGTAAATACAAACTTGAGCCCGACAAAAGCTTTAGAGATCACGTTAAATACATTCCACGGAAAAGAAAGGACTCTAACAAACAGAAGGTAGAATACTTTTTAACTCTGACATTTCACGGATTATTTCTGTTAGCCCGTTGTACAAGTTAAAACATAAACAAATATATAAATAACGAGGAAAATGTCACTTATTGGACGCAGAGGGCCCACGAGAAGAGGAAAAGTGTCGAGAAAATACTGATCAATAGAGGCAAGTCTAGTTGTGTATATATTTATTTCTAACTGTGATTTCCAATCGATCTTATTTGCTTACATTCCATTCACATGTTTAATCAAAAGTAAATCATAAGAACGATTAAATCGCTTTAATTTTTCAAGGCTCAGTTGCAAACTCTTTCCTTTACATATTTCATTTTTTTCCAAATCAATTAAGCCAGTAATAATTATGTTAGTGGCCAGATTAAATCAAACCAAGGCTTGTCAGATATGTAGAAAGGAAAAGATAAGGAAAACAGGTATTTTGCCCTCCTGTTGTTTACAACCACTTCTAGCAAAAGTCAGAGTGTAAAACTGGAACTGGTTTTTGTTATAATTTATTATCATTATTTTCGAGCCTTCAATTGGAGAATTAATTGAAAGATTTCAGATGGCACTTGGTAGTCATTATAAAAATAGTTGCCCTTGTAGGGAGTGACTGCCATGAGGAAGTTTACGGAGCTTCAAGTACCTGGATTGTTTAATGCTGTCTTTAAAACAATACTTCAGGAAGACTCCAGACTGTCAGAAGACAGAAGATACCTCCAAGAACAAAGAACAGTTGCCCTCCTTCACATAATAGCATATTTCAGGTGTGCACGAACATGAATTAATTTAAACCAATAAAAGAGTACATCTGAAAAATCTGAAATAAATTTTCATGTTTGCATATATCACAGATTACATGTCCTTTGCAAAAGGACTTGGGTCTCTACATGCATCAGCATGGCCTTTCAAGAGCTGGCCTGAACAATGGCCCCATCTTTGGTTTTTCAGTCGCACCACAAACTATTGACAGGCACAAAAGGAACTTATGGGAGCAGCATTCAGACTCATATGTTAGGGAGAGTGTATTCAATTACATTATAAAATAATATTAAGTGATGAATACAGAGCCAAAATAAGATTACTGTTTTTAAGATAGACAATTTAGAGTTTATTGCTCAAGG
>OX421446.1:65459945-65469945 GCA_949126865.1 Montipora capitata
TACAGTTTTGCCAAGCAGTGGTACCGAATTAGGGCAGCTGGGTACATTGCCTTGTTGATTGCAACAGCACCCCTATGTTGCATGGTGACTTTTTGTGTCTGGTTGTTTGTCAGAAATTCCAAGTACGATTCACGTTTGGATATCTCTCTCAGAAGAAAGGTTTTGATATCAGGAGTGGCTCACACCAAAGGATTGCATGTTGCAAAAACCTTAGCAAAAGCTGGTCATCGTGTGGTCCTGGCAGATGCAGAAGATTTTTGGTGTTCTGCGGCAAGATGGTCTTGCTTAATTTCAAAGTTCTACGCTGTGCCAAATTTAAATCCAGCTGACAACAACGAAGCATACATCAGTGGAATCGTAAAGGTTGCAGAAAAGGAAAATATTGATTGGTATATTCCAGTCAGTCATTATGAATCAGCAATTCCTGATACAATTGTCAAGCAACGTCTTGCTAAGTTGAATCCAGAAATGAAATGCCTCGTTTTTAACGATGCTAAACTGACTATTACTCTCGATGACAAGCTTCTTTTCTTGGAAGAATGCAAAAAGCTTAATCTGGATGTGCCTTACTTCAAAAAAGTGGAAAATTCAACTGAAGTCTATGAATTGGTTCAAACAGGCTTATTCCTGAATTCGCATTACTTCCTTAAACCTTTGCTGGACAGATCTCTGGACCGATTAAATTTCACTCAAATTCCCAGTGACACTAAAGAGTTTGAGAAGTATATAGTCCCATATGAAGCATTCTTTAAAAAGAACAACCCTTACATGATCCATCAGTTTATAAAAGGAAAAGAATTTGCTGCCAATGCCATTGTAGTTGATGGCAATCTCCAGGCTTTCCATGTATGCCCATGTTCTCCTGTGCAAATCAATTATGATGTTTTCAACCATCCCAAGATAAAAATGTGGGTTGAAAAGTTCTGCAAAGCAATGAAAATTACAGGGTGTATCTGTTTTGACTTCATGGAGGATGAAGAATCTGGGAAGATTTATTGCATAGAATGCAATCCGCGCCTTCACTCTAGCATTGTGTCTTATCACATGCATGCAAATTTGGAACGGGCCATTCGAGGAGCCATGGAAATAGAGTTCCAGCTATCTGAGTATGTAGAGCCACAAGTCCCTTCATTGCCTGTTTACTGGCTTTACAATGAAATTGGGACACTTGCTTTACTTCAGCAAAGTATCAGTGAATTCATGGGCAATGTATTGGGTGGTAAAGAAGCAGTTTTTGATCTTAGTGATCCGTGGCCATTCTTTATGCTTAATCATTGTCAGATCCCATTTATGCTGTTACAAGCTGTCATCACTGGCGAGAGATGGACTCTTGTCAACTATAACGTTGGCCAGCTGAGGTAGAAATAGAGGCTGTTCAAGGTGGCAAAGAGAATGATGGAATTAATCATCCTCATTTCCATTTGTTTATTTACTGTTACTTTTATATACTGCTTACACAAGATAATGAGGGAGGCATGGAAAGTAAAATTTAGCAGTTTTTCCAACATTCAAGTTAAAACACTGAAATATTAAACTCTCATTTTCCTGGTAGTGCAGTGTTCTCTCATGTGACTGTTGGTGACTCACAGCTCTGACCATAAATACTTATTAAATTAAGTTTGTGTCTTCCTCAAATGTTATTGTAACAGTTATAATAAGAGGTTGGCTGTAAATGAGATACAATGTTGTGACATTCTTCCGGCCAGCCATGTGCATTATGTCTGCTGATTACCGTATAATTATTTTTGTGACAGGAAAGGGATATGAGAAATGATTGTCAGTTCTTATGATTTTAACATTACACAAGCAGACCCATCTGATGTAAATAATAATTATTATGCTCAACAGCTTTAAATTTTTCCTGTTTTGGTGAAATGTTAATCTTGTTCTAATTTATTACATGTAATTTTGTTTGTGCTGACATAATTTTGCTGAGTTTATTCAGTGACTCTACATGTTTGCATCTCAAGTCACTTTATTTTTTCTGGTTAAGTTTGTGAGAAATCATGTTTCTTGTAATCCCGGCAGCAATGTCTTCTGCTGTTTTATTCTGTCCAAAATACTCCACAAATTCACCAGAAGGATTCACAAGATATTGAATGATAGTATGATCAACCTGTTTAAAAAAATGTAAACCATAACTTCACATGTTCACATACTGGTACAAATCACATAATTTGTTATGGAATGTTTAAAAAACGAGCAGCAGTGTTTTATTGGGGTTTAAAAACATGAGGCGATAAAACATGTGCTGTGAGTTTTTTGAACGGCTTAAAAAACATTCCACAAAGAGCGTGGATCTCTGGACTCAAAACAATGGTTCAAATTGTGAGAGGTGAATATTAGCGTACAAGAAAAACAAGCTATGCCTTATTAGTATTCTTTATATAAAGAATACTAACGAGGAGTGTTTTATCAGGATATAAAGCTCATACAGGTGACGTTTTATTGGTGTTTTGATAGGCTGTTATGTTCATGAATTATTAATGAGACACCAGACAGTAAAATACTAAGTCTGACCAGTTTGGGTGTCAAAGGGTCTGCAGTCACTGTGAATCTTTTGCATGCTTGCATTGTTTTGTCACATTGTCACCACATTTTGAGCAGTAAACAGCATGCCAGCTATACATGTAAACTTACTTTCATTGACTTTTACACGTACAAGTCGTATCAAAACAGGTAAAGGCAAGTCTTCATTGCAGACGCTAGGGGCCATTTGGGGCATGAAAATAATGGAACAAAAATGAGAGAAAGGTTGTTACTGACGTTCTTCTCGGGGTGGGGGTCGGGGGAGGTACTCCCTTATATGGGCTATATTGGAATGTGCAGCCCCAAAGCCTATGGTTTTTTAGTCGTTTTGGTCTGAAATAGGGTATGGTTTTTTAACTCAAATCTTGAATTGGGTATGTTTTCCAGAAGAAGCTTTTTCTTCATCATTAACCTTTAAGACCATATTATTAAAGATGGACCTAGGCATTCAAGACTTACAATGTAATCATTATCTTCATCTGCTGGCCCAGCACTATAGTACACTCTATATGCCTTGCAAACTTGATATATTTGTTCAGCAGTGCCTGTGAGACCAAGTAGACGAGGGTGAAATTCTAAAAGAAAAGAAAGAAAGTTATTGAAGCTAAGAATAGGTGGTGAGATTTGCTCACATTAATAGCTGAAAGGTGGGCTACAGAGTAAAAGGTTCCTTTGAACTTGAGGTATGCAGAGTTTGACAGGAGACTATAGATAGGGTTAGGGTTAAGTGCTACACGACTAACGTTTGCAAAAACGGCCTGCTCCCGTCTGACTTTGTAGCTCAGTCAGTAGAGCAGCAGTAATCTAACCCAAAGGTTGTGGGTTCAATTACCTTTAACATACGCCCTCACAGCTTCAACATCATCCCTTGATGGATCAACTGTAATAAACAGAGGCTGAAGCTCAGTACCCAGCTTCTCTTTGTTTTGATCTGCAACAAGGTAAAAAGCACAAAGTATTCTTGGCGTAAGATAGGGTTGTATTCTTAGAAGGACTATTAGGTGGTTATGACCAAAAAAAGTGATTTAATGCTAGTATCAGTAATGAGGAGGCCAATTAGAGGTGTGAGATATTGTGTTGACAATATTTTGGAGATGGCATTTTGGCAAAGAAAATTCCACCTTGTAATAATGTCACGAGTTCATTCAGCATAAAAAAAAAATGTAAAATCGGAAAAAGGATTATTTGCCATGCCAATTCAAACACGCAATTTCAAGAAAGAATAGTAGTGGTTGACTGGCTTGTTTTAGAGAAACTCTTCAATGAAAATGCCTCCAGAAAAAAAATACCTTAGTGATCTATAAAAAGAAATGACGAAAAACATGCGTGCTAAGGTAGAAATCGATTACACAGGTTATTTTTGCAGTTAACTTTTTTAGCTGTCTAAGGAAAGGTGCTAACAATAGTATTGCTGTGGAGAAACTTTTAGTGTAATTCTGGTCTGAAATTTGTCATGTACGGAGCTGTTGTGTATCATTTTTGCATGGAAAACCACTCTTCAAAAATACTTTTTTTGAAAGCCTTTCCCAAAAAAATGCTGAAGTGGTGAATCTCGAAAACCTGGATTTAGATTTGATCCGAACTATCCTCCTCAAGTGCAGATACTTTAAATTTATGATCCGTTTTTGGAGTTCGCCAAAAAAACGCAAAATCCGTTTTCAGACAAAAAACGCACCCTAACTAATACTAGAATTAGACAGGACTTTGTTATAAAATACACTTACTATGACAATTAACTTTACCTACCTACAATGTCAATTGCTTTTGCCATCTTTTCTAACTCATCTGGACAAATATCGGGACAGTGAGTGAATCCAAAATACAGTAAGATCCACTTTCCAAGGAAATCCTTGTCAGTAACAGCTTTTCCATTTTGATCTGTTAGGCTAAATGGCCCGCCAAGTGCTACTTTTCCAATTGATCTTTTCTTTGCTTTTTCTTTCTCTGAATGAATTTAAAATGCAAATGTATCCGAGAGGAAGTGAACAAAAGGAAAATGTGTTAATAAATGGTAAAACTGAAGAGATGTGCTCTATAAACCTCTAAAGAGGAAGCAGGCTCATAGCACTATGGGTCTCTACTTCTAAGCCCTCCCTAACCTTACAAGCAGGAGTTAAATCTGCAAAGTATGCACTGTATACCAGCCCTAATTTGGAGAATTGTCAACTCCTGGCCTCCTATTTTTCTCTTTTACTGGCAAGTAGTCTGGCTGGTAAAATAATTTTCTGAATGAAGTCGACAACGATACTTCCATTTGCAACTACAGTAGTCTTTTGACAACCTGAATTTATCAAAATAATGTTCTACGTCACCTCTTTCCTTTTCTTCTTTAATATGCCGCACATAGAACAGCAAACCTCCACCAGCCAAAGCCGTAAGTGCTAGTGACAACCAAGTTACAGGACCCCGCCTGGATGATCTCTTAAAAGCTTTATCAATAACCTTCTTTGACGTTCCCTCTTCAGACCTTGCTCGCAAAGTTCTTGAAGGATCTCTCAGACCTCCTCTTTGAAAGCAGCTTGATGTTAAAAGTTTTACCTTTTGAATATTATAAGAAAAATATACAAGGTATTCATAAAAAAAACTGTAGTTTTGTACCACTACTGACGTTCTTCTCGGGGTGGGGGGTGGGGGAGGTACTCCCTTATATGGGCTATATTGGAATGTGCAGCCCCAAAGCCTATGGTTTTTTAGTCGTTTTGGTCTGAAATAGGGTATGGTTTTTTAACTCAAATCTTGAATTGGGTATGTTTTCCAGAAGAAGCTTTTTCTTCATCATTAACCTTTAAGACTATCAACAAAGCCCTTCTCAAATTATCAAGCCAACCATGTAACAGCTGAAATAGGTCTGAAATAGGGTATCAAAATTTTGGTCAGGTCTGAAATAGGGTAGGGAGAATCCCAATTTTTACTGGGAGAACCCCCCTCCCCCAGCCTCCTTCATTCACCTTCTCACATGCACTGTATGTAGTACCTAAAAGGGGTTACACAAGAGCCCTTTTCATGTTGTCGTAGCATGATCTTGGGTTAAGTTAATTTAAGCTCAGTAAGATAAGTGTAAACCTCAAATATAATGTATTTAGATCAAGGTAATATTAGAAAGATAAAAATTATCAGTTTACAAACAACACTATTTTTGTAATTCAAATGCATGGAGCAATTAACCTGCAGAAAATAGGGGACCACATTTGAAGTGTTTTCAACAGAATTGGCTTGTCAGGTTTTCATTGGGAATAAACAGAGAAATAAGAGAACAAGGAAAGTGCCAGTTTATTCCGTTTATTGTAGAATTTCATTATGTGATACATTTTCAATCTGCACTGCTCTCAGTTAGCAATAGCTAGTTGAGGCGAGCAGTGGTTACATGTGTATAAAAGAGAGAACAAGAAGAGAAAGCTACGGTATTCAATTGCGTTTTACAAACAATACATTGTAGAATGAACAGGTATACAAATAACTAGTGTACAGAGTATACAGTCAACTAACATAAGAAAATATCATCTAAAATCAAATCAAATCAAAGTGCAAATATGAAAAGCCAAAGTACATATATTTTTGTTATTAAGACAGATAAATCAACATAGTCATTTTCTTCTGAAAGTCTTTGGGGTAGGATATTGTGAATTTTAATTTTAAAATTGTTTTTGGATAGATGGTGAATTTCACGAGGTAAACTATTCCAGATTTTTATGTACACCATTTCTTGAAAAGGATTTACTTAAGCCAGTGGATCAATGGGTTGGTTTCCGCAGCCAATGAGGCTGTGGTTGGTGCATTAAATTATTATGACAGAAGAACATGGGTCACAATTCAGTGTACATGTCACTGTGATAAGAGACATATAAACAACATCTTAAGTGTCTCATAGCCCTAATCACTCTACAAAAATGTTGTTTCAGGTCTAGAACTTTTGACTTGGTTGTTCATCACTAGAGCAGGGACTTCTAGTCAATGACCTGTGGAATGTGACCCGTGTATTAGACTCACCCCAGCTACACTGACTGGATACAGACTTTTGAGGATCTGCTAAGTACAAACGTAGCCTTGTGGGACGGTATGCTACTCTTGGCTGGGGATATTAGCCTGGACATGTTCCGCCCTGAAATGTCTGAGGTGAAGCGTTACAATGAATTGTTAGACTCGCTCAATCTCGAGCAGATGGTCACTAAGGCAACACGAATAACTAAGACTAGTAAAACCTTGATTGATCACATAATTACTAACACGCCGAAACAAATTACTTACACTGAAGTACTTCCATGTCTGCTGGTAAGCGACCATGACGCCCTGTATGTAACTTGTTTGCGTGAATGCGCGGATTACACGTTATACACCTAGACACAAGTTCATCAGGAACGAAAAACGATTTTCTAAAACAGCTTTTATTGATAACTTTGCTGTTCTGCCATTTGAAATCGTGTATGCTTTCAACGACCCTAATGACAAGATCGCGACTTTCAATCGTCTCATTACAGACTGTCTCGACAGACATGCGCCGCTGAAGAGAACAAAGGTGACCCGACCCCCCCGTACCCTGGCTAAACGATCCGACCTTGCTCTCTCTGCAAGTAGACCTTGCAAATCAACGTCTGGAGGCGCACGCACGTCCTCCTAAGGAGGGCGCATGGGACATGTTTAGATACACCCGAAACAAGCTCAAAAAAGTGATAAAAAAGGCCAAGCGGTTGTTTATGATCACTGCACTTTCCTCGAAGCGACGGAAGGAGGTTTGGAGGATGGTAGATCGTATTCTGGTCAGCTACCGCTCCGTGCTGATCCCGACGATCTTAACCCTTTCAGCCCCGTGGGGTTTCCCATTGACGAGTAAAATCGTCTGGCGTTAGACAGAGTAAAATCTATAAGTGGCACTATTGGGAGTGAAAGGGTTAATGGGGACATAGTTTTTGAGTGAATCTAGTTGTTGTTAACCCTTTCAGCACGGTGGGGTTCCCCATTGACGAGTAAAATCGTCTGGCGTTAGACAGAGTAAAATCTATAAGTGGCACTATTGGGAGTGTAAGAGTGAATAAGCACTTTGCCTCAACGGCTGAGCGTGTCACTGCTTTGTCTCCGGTGTTCAACGAGGACATTTACCGGTTGATCAATCGTCTCTCAGATGACTCATACTCCTCCTTCCGTTTCCGTCATGTTACTCATCAGGAAGTGCTTAGAGAGATAAAGGGACTGCGATCAGATTGCTCGACTGGACCAGATAACATACCGGCTAAGTTTGTCAAATTGGTGCCCGAGTATCTGGCCTCTCCTCTTACACATATCATCAACTCATGCCTTAACAGACTGAAACGAATATCCCCCGTTGTGGAAAACTGTGTGCATTAGTCCGATTCCTAAGATGGGTGAGCCATGGACAAATGACGATTACCGACTCATCTCCTGTATTTATGAGAAATTGGCTCTCCGCCAAATTACTGATTTTCTCAGCGAGAATGCCATCTTACAATCTAACATCAGTTCATATCGGAAGTGTCACTCCACTACAACCACAATGTTGGCGATAAGGGATGATATTACAAAGGCCATGAAAAGGGGTGAAATTACACTGGCTGTCATGGCAGACTTCTCTAAGGCCTTCGACACTGTTGCCTTTGAAAAAATCCTGTCTAAGCTCCACCAAATGGGTTTCTAGAGGTCTGCCCTGCAGTAGATAGCAAGTTATTTAACGGACCGAAAACAGTTTGTGCAAATTGATGACCGCTCATCAGCACAAATCAGTACTACTCACAGGGTTCCTCAGGGATCGATTCTAGGACCCATTCTGTTTAACCTCTACATGAATCTGCACTTCCATCTGAAGTTGTATGTCATCAGTACGTGGACAACACAACGATGTATACTCATTTCAGGACATCTGATCTTGAAGTCGGCCAGTTGGTGATTCAAGACGGGCTAAACAAGCAGTCAGATGGTCCTTAGAATGCAACCTAGCTCTGAATTCAAAGAAAACAAAGGTGATGATGCTGTCATCAGCTCAAATATCAAGGGCAAATGGACTTGAGACATCCTCAATTGATCTCATGGTTAACGGTAAAAGGCTCGAGCGTGTTTCAAATTTTCGCCTGCTGGGGACCCAAATCAATCAACACCTTAACTGGAAGGAGGAGATTAACTTGAAGATCTCTAGCTGTTACGCTACATTAGCTTTAATTAGAAAATTACAGCACTTAACTCCCTTCCATGTCCAAAAGCAATTGGCAGAATGTCTGATTTTATCTAAAACTGACTACAATGATATTGTTAGCCATCCAATCCCGGGATATCTATTAAAGTGCCTACAACGTTTTCAGTTAGCCCCTGCAGGTTTCGTTCTTGGGCGCTATGTGCATATGCCGGATTTAATCAAACTAGGATGGATGCCAATAAAGGAATGCAGAGAGAATCATTTACTTAACACTGTTTTTAAAGCTTTGCATTGTATTGACTGGCCATCCTATCTTAAGCTAGACATTCACAATCCTACACGGACACTGTCGTCTTCGAGAGAAACGACGTTTAAAGTACCCCTTGAGGCGGGTACTTTCCAGGACAGTGCCTCCAATGTTTTTAGTTCATTACCCTCTGCTGCAAGGAACTCTGTAGTTTTTAGTGATTTTAAAACTCAAATGAGGAAGTATCTGATAAATAGGGCAAATGCACGTTTGACTTCTTGATTTGTCTATATCCTTGATTATTTACCTTTGCTGTAGTGTCTTTAATATTATACATTATTAATATCACTATGGTCATTATTATTTTAATATTGTTGTAAATTTTACAGATGAAGAGCCACCTTTCAGTGGAAACACTGTAATAAAGCCATTAATATTATTATTATTATTATTATTATTATTATTATTATTATTATTATTATTATTATTATTATTATTATTATTACACTGTACCTACTGGTTTTGCAGTGAAGCTCCAATTTTTAACAAACTCAACTGGGAAAAACAATAGTTAAAAAATAAAGGGGACGCCCCTCTATGTTGAAGCTCAGTGACAAAGAAAGCTAAAATGGAGTTCTTAGTGCATTGGCGAAGGTTCCAGCACGAGCACCCGACAAATCGACCAAAAGCTGCTGTATTGCGGTCTGATTTTACGAGAGGCTCTTTAAGCTTCCAGGTAATCACGCTGGGTCGCCTTCATGCTAGCAGCACAACACTGAGAAGTCCGCGCTCTTCTCATCTGGAGGGGGGGGTATCTTCACGGTTACATATGACAGCGTTTTGCCCAGAACACTCTCAGTGAGGCCAAAATCCTAAATTTGCACCTCTAAGTGAAACGATGAGCATCCCCGGCCCTTTCTTATGCAAGTACCCCCCCCGCCGGGGGAAAGAGTCAGTCAAGACTTGGTGACGAGGATCTTATGCAATGAGCATACACTGTACGTAAGGGATAAATAATAAAGTTACGTTCACAGGTAATCTTACCTGTGCTTGAACATTTCTTCGATTATGGAAGGAATTTCGAA
>OX421446.1:65479945-65484945 GCA_949126865.1 Montipora capitata
CAAGAGATTCTTGAAGAGGGATTAAACCCTGATGAGGAACTGACACGGAGAAAGAGAATAAGACAGTTTGAGAAGGACAAAGAGTAAATATCTTATTTGTACAAACACAAATTTTCACTAGTAACAATAGTCAATTTTCTTGGACAGCTTCAATTTTGACCAATTAATTTTAACACTCTTGCTTACTTTTGTAGAGCATACGAGAGGAGACAGCGAGAGCGCCAGGTAGAATACCTTTTCTTTTTTGCATAGTATACAGTATTTTATACCTAAATATTATTACCGTAACAATGTAACATATTTTTGTCATAACTGAATCGGTTCTAAGTTTTCACTAGGAACACAATCATGCAAGCCTCTGCTGCCAGTGTTTGCAGTAAATGTGGAACATTTTATTCCAGTTTTTAGTGGTGGTACAGGGGTATGCTGTGGCTAGCACACCATAGTCCCAATCCCATGGTCACGGTTTGTTTCCTTGGACAAGAAACTTAATTCCATATTATCTCTCTCCACCCAGGTGTCTAAATGGGTACCACTGACGTACTGTACTAGTGGAAGTAATCTTGAGATGGATTGGCATCCCGTCTAGGGAGGAGTACAGTGTAGCTGCAGCAATACTCTCATTTGCTTCATTCTACAGGAACTAGGATAGGCTCTTCCTGTGTGAGCCCCAGTGGCTTGTGTACAACTTACCATAACTTATCTTCCCATATTCCAGGTTGAAATAGTTGATAACATATTGAAAGAGGAAAAACAAATGAAAAAGCGATACCAGCAACAACCTCACTTGTGGCCTGAAAAACAGAGAGAAAGAGTCAAGGTACTTTTACACGTCTCTGGTACAAGCATGAACATGATGTAATCAGTTTGCAAAAAAATCTGTGAACATACTCAACACCCTTAGCTCATTAATGACCAGCTGCAACATCATTGGTTTAATTCTGGGGTTTTGAGAGAAGAATAATGTGTATTGCTTCATGATTCAAAAACTGAGCCAAGGTTGCAAAGTTGAAAGCTGGGGAGTTTATGTAGCACCTGCAAAGGTAAAATTGCTCCTGCTTCACGTCAAGCAGTTCCCATGCATTTCTATTTCTTTAACCTCACTGTCTCATGCAATGTATGCATGTGCATGTGAATCCTTAACCAACATTGTCAGTTTTATCATGGGAGAATATGTACACTAAATGCAGAATTTTAATTTTATTCTTGGTAGAGAATAAACAGAAGACGTCCCAAACCAAAGTTTTTTAAGTCCACAAGTGGATCATCTTCTGTAGAATACAGTGCTGATATTGAAGATACTGGGGTAAGACATAACTCATTTATATTGAAGTGAAGCTATATGATCCATTTCATAGATCATTTCATCATTGACTCATTTATATTCATTAGTTCTGTGTCATTCAATGCAGTACGTACTTTCATGTTTAAGGAATTGCTGTCAGTAATACCCAAGAATAAAAAGAGGAAGACAGCCTAATATTAATTAAGCTCCTTATCAGAGAATAATTACAAGTACATACAAGTATATCAATTTGATAATAATATGGAGGGTGTAAACTGCAGGTTTTTAGGTTATGGTTGCAGGTCATTAGTTCACCACTGCTGAAACAACCCAAACCTTTGACAATGCTAACATTAGGCTTAAACAGTATTCTTTAGATAATGAATGTTTAAGCCTATTAAAAGTGAGCACTTTTGCAAAGGTTTGGGTTGTTTTAGTTATGGTAAAACAATGACCTGCTACCCTAACCTGCAACCTGCACCTTACACCCTCTGGATGATAATTAGTTTATTACCTAATTCAAGATTGTGATGTCTTCAAACGATCAATTTGAGGTATTTCAATTTTATTGTCCTTACAGGGCCAACACATGGCAGGCAAGCTTGGTGCAGTATCTTCAGACGATGATGATGATAATTTTTCTCCTTTTGGAGAAACAAGCCGGGATGAGGCCAAGGAAGGGTTAGTTGTGTTTATTGTTTCTGCTTGTACTTTTCGTGGTGACAGTGATGACTGCATACAGAGGTTTCAGTAGGTTTTTCAATAAGTGGCTAGCTATACTATAGCTATAGCTATACTTAGCTCTTATTAACCGAGCAGGAGGTCTGTATGGGAGAATCTTGACCGAGGTCAAGATTCTCCCATACAGACTGACTAAGCTCGGTTAATAAGATGTTTATTATATGGCAAACACGAACAATTTAATTCGTTTAATGTAACTGGTTTGTACTAAACTGACATTTTGCTTGCGAACGGCGATGAGTGGCGATGAGCTGAACTTAATTCTGTCAAAGTTTGCTCGTCATCCTCTCTTTTGTCATCATGCTGTTTGGCACTTCCATAAATAAATATTGGTAGAAGAAAATACTCAATATTTTTGCAGTTTAGTTTGCATCTTTTCACCTCAAAACATTACCGGTCTAGATGCCGGTCTAGATGGGAAAATCCAGACCGCGGTCAATATCGATTTTAGCCAATCAAATTCGTGAATTTTATGGTTCCCAGTCCTCATGAGACAGAGCCATGTAATAATATAGAATACTGATGCAGTTGAGTATTTTAAGAAGAGACTACCCAGGGAAACTCCAGTATTAAAGTGGTCAGATGAGGGCTTGATTTGACAGCCTCCTGATTTCAGTTCTGCACACTAACCACTTGGCTATGCAGTGATATCCAGGGGTGTAGCATGAGATTTTGAAGGTGTCCGCACAGAAAGAATGTTTTGAGCTCCAAAGTGCCAGTAACTCTTGAAATTTAGGGTCTTGCAAATACCATTTGCGACTATTTACGAAGGACATTTCAATAAATAAATGCAAAGGAAAATGCATCTGTTGAGTGTTCAGCAAGATACAACACAAACAGGGGGTTTACAAGCAAAGGGAAAGAGGTCGCAAACCCTGTCATACATCGTCATCAAAACCTTTCCTTCAAAAGTAACGGGGAACTGGGGAGTGGTGATGAGACGCTATCCACCTTATAAATCACTAAATCCCATTGGATAGCACGATTGGTTTCGCTATGGATAACCTATCCACTGGGTAGTGATTTATCTGGCTGATAGGCTATCCATTGATTGAATAACTGGGGCCTGTAATCACTGAGTGTGTACTTTAATGTGCTGCCTCTATTCCCTATTATAGACCACTTCCATAAATGGTGACCACTTTTACATTCTTTTGTCTTTATGCTAATTAGACCTACTGCCCTCATTTTGACACAAATATTCTTTTGAAATTTGCTCGTAGTAGCGAGGCTCGAAAGGCTTATTAGCATTAAAACAAAAGAATATTTTATTTGGCTGCCATTATGAAAGAGGTCTATAATATTAGATTTGAACATTTGTCCTAGTAGTAGACAATAGGTCTACACAAGAGGAGTGATAATTAATAATTCTAAACCAGTGTTGGAATTGGCTTACTAGGGCACTCACACTCACTTGGCCAACATCTTGTAAATGTACCCTGTCTTGTCACTTGGGTATGCAGTCTCGCTTTTTCTGTCAGTCAGCAGTAGGTATGGTAATACTTTTTAATTTTGTTTGTTGTATGTTTGTCCATTTTTTTCAGGGACTCTGATCCTGAAGGAGAAGACTTAGCTCAGCCAGAGTTCAGAGGTCTATGGGAGGAGGGGGTTCATAAGGTTTGTTTAAAATATTTGGCACCATAATTAAGATGTCTAAGACACACCATTCACAGTAAAATTGACCAATCAAAAGCCTAAATTCAACATATTACATCCTATTAAATTTTAAGGTGTGTATTTCCTGTAGATTCAACCCATTGACCCCTGGGAGTGAGACTTAACAGATTTTACTCCGTCTTATGTCAGATGATTTTGCTCATCAACTGGGGTGTCCTACAGCTGCAGGGGATTTGAGGTGTCATTGGGTTGACTACCAAGATATTAGGTTAAGCCTGCTACGAGCCTGGAAGGCCCTTCAGGCCGGCGCTTATCTTATTTCTATTCCCCCCTGGATGGGATGCTAGTCCATCGCAGGGATCCCCAGCATTAGATTCGCCGGTACCCATTTATACACCTGGGTGGAGAGAGGCACCGTGAGAGTAAAGTGTCTTGCCCAAGAACACAACACAATGTCCCCGGCCAGGACCTGAACCCGGACCACTTGATCCGGAAATTATCGAGCACACTAACCATGAGGCCACCGCGCGTCCCAACCAAGATATTAAGTAAGGAAAATATCTTAGTCAGTGGTAGTATTTTGTATTTTCCACTTCAGTAATATTGAACTTAGCCATTTATAGCTCTGAAGCTTCACACATAGGCCATGTGGCCCTCGAAGCACGGAAAAAGGGATTTGGATAACATAACTTGTTTGGTTGAATTGACCATATTTTGCATTTACATTTACATTATTTTGCTATCTTGGCAGGAATCTGAGAAAGCAGAACACAGGTTCAAATTTGCAACTTATATTCCAAGCAAAATGGAGCAGGTTTGTTTTTTAATTATTTTCTTGATCAAACTCTAAGAGAGTTTGGACCTTTTCACTTATTTTAGTACCACCTATTGGTTTCATGCAATCACCAACATTAATTTCTCTGTGTCAGGAAATGATGGAAAGAGCTCTGATGAAGCAAAGAGATGGCATTGTTCAGAAACAAATTGCTGCAGGGAGAGAATTTAAGGTCACTTGTTCTTAGATTAATATTTAATTAATATAGACTGAGGTTGTTTTACTGGGACAGTCATACAGTACATGTAACTTTCAACTGGCGTTCGTGTTTTCGTGTTTGAGCTGAAATCTTCTATGATTACTTCTGTGCGAAGTTGTGGTCTTTTAATTAAAGGGCTACACTGGGACTAACATTGGTTTTGCTCTAACAACAGGGATGTGCTTTCTACAGCAAACCTGAGGTCATCATTTTCAAGGTATGTTTACAAAAGAAATTATTGTGTTTTTACATGTACTCCTTTTTCCACATTGAAGTCTCAAGCTACTGAGTCTGCAAAAAACTGAGATTACAGATATTATAAG
>OX421446.1:65497445-65504945 GCA_949126865.1 Montipora capitata
GGGAAACTAGTTAGTTTTGTTTTCCCCCGAGTCCTGATGTTTCCCGAGACGAAATCTCGGGAAAACAAAACTAGCTGTTTTCCTCGGGATCATACAATAAGTGTATATTGTTGAAGTAAACTTCAAGTGCCATATATACATAGTTTGGGGAAGTGCACCCTTTTGGAGAGTTGCAGTGCTGTATTTTTTGTCTTCTTTCTTTTGAAAATGCATGAAATTATATAACCTAAGGAAGATTGTCATTATGATCACTGCAAGTGACACACTGGACTGTATGAATTTTTTATAAGTATTTCTTGTGCTTGTTCTGCTTTCAGACGGTCGATGTTCAGCCTAATGACGGTTTTGGTATCCTGCTACCGTTAGAAAGCTATGATGTCGATATTATGTTCAACGCAAAAAAGGCCAAGGTAAAACCGCTTTGCACGCTGTACCTGCTAAGGATAAGGGATTGGCATGAGGCAGGGTGGGCTATGCTACTCTACAATTTAGGCTTAACTTCGGTTGGCCAGCAATGAATTGTTTTTCTCGTTATTTCAGGAATACGAGTTTGACCTTACCTGTAAAACTGGCATTGGCCGTGAGTTCAAGCTGCACTGTCGTGCTATAGGTGTTCTTCCAGCACTGGAACTTTCTCACTCTGTAATTAAAATGAAAGCTACGGCTGTGAGCGACACTTGTTCTGCTCATATTGAGGTCATCAATTCACACACCAGTGCCAATGAATTCACCCACCCAGTGCCCAGGATCGGCTCAGGGCCCATTGTTGAGGTGGGCACTACATCGTTTGAGTTTGTGGTCCCTGATAAAGCACCGCTGACCGTCTCCCCTGCAGTTGGAACTGTAAATCCTGGTCAGGTAAGTTTAGTCCGATTAAATATTTTTTCTAAGGTCCCATCCAAAGGATCCCTGGGTTGTCATTGACTACATCATATATAGTTCTATTTCAAATTTGAATCATGTTTAGTTCATACAAGAAAACCAGTCATTTTATGAGATGGATTCGCCGTTTCTTTGTTTTTAGCGGTCTTTGGTCCACGTTACGTTCAATCCCCGGATGGATGCAAGTATGGTGCGATTGGAAAGCGTGCGCATGATGGAACGGGAAGCGGAAGCAGAGAGAAAAAGAGTAGAGCGAGCCTCTCCTCAGGACAAACCACAAGAGCAACCCGCTGGACAGGTTAGCCTGCGCTTGTATTGTCTTTTACTAAGCCAAGTCACGCAGTTCAAGTGTATATAAAAATTGTTTTCAAATGCAGCAAAGTTTCAACATGAACCTCAGTTTACTGTCCAGGTACAGTTTAATTTGTTCTTTGTAACAGCAAGTATTTCTTCCCTCTCTGTTTCCTTCTTTCAACAGAAGAAAAACGGTGGTAAACCTGCTCTCGCTGGAAAGAGCGCCAAAACGTCACCAAAGCGAGGTACTACGCCAAGCGTGACCAGCCTGGCCACTAGAGCCAAGTCCCCTGAAAGAACATTCTCAACTGAGGATGTAATTGATGGGTAAGACTATTTGTGCTATCATCATCTATGTAATCCACAGGTCTGTCATTACAAGGTTTAGACAAAAAAAAAACGGTTTTAGTGGAAGAGTATGGGATGTTACAAAGTAATTTAAATTTAACTTTTTTCCATCTCATTGGGGAAAATTAGAAATTGATTTTTTAAAGCAAAGTATTGATGTTTCCTCTTTCCTGAGTTAAAGGGAAATGAATTCCAAAGTCTGGTCGCTGCCATTACAATAGAACATATTCGTATTCTCAGTATTGGACTGGAACAAGCTTGCAATGGAGGCAAATGCGGGGGAATATGTTAAAAATATTTGCATTTGAAAAGATTTCTCCGCATTAGCCTCCATTGCAAGCTAGTTACAGTCCAATACGGAGAATACGAATATGGTATATTGTTCTCCCTCGCTCGGTTTGGATACTTTTTAGGCTGAAAAGGTAGTTTTGGAAAGACTGAACTCCACATTTTTTTATCGGTATTGGACTAAGAAAACGCCAATCCAAGATAAACCGTTAAGAATTCATAAAAATCGTTCTTTCTCTCTCGATCGCAGACTGAGGATCTTCGCAAGACTTGTGTCTAATTTAACTGCACATTTATTTGTCAGGTGTCTTTTAACGTGCGCGCTCCGCAAACCAATAAATGGTAAAATGCCAGTATCGTTTTTTTGCAGATCCAACGAATACGAGTCCGCGAATTTAGCTCTGCTAAGGAGTTATCAAAATACGTTTTCGCGTTACGTGATTCCTTGCTATGTTGCAAGTGGAAAATGCACCGAAACAAACTCTCTATCCTGCAGGTGAGATGTGACACTGACTTCTATCATATTTTTGCCCTCCCGTTAAGTCAAGTCTCTGCAAAACTAACCTTCGTTTCTTTTTTGACAGTGTACATAACACATTGTACCTCGAAGTACACTGTCCGGCTGTCCGGCCTCATGTGGTGGTGGTTTCCGATTGCGGGAGAACAGTATTGGACTTTGCAAATGTATCTCTTGGTAAGATATTAAGTCGCCGGGACTCAGAACCCCTTAAAACATTGGCGTTTCTGGTTCGACAGTTATACGACCGAGCGGATTTCAGCGCTTTGTGATTGGCTGAAAAATCTCGCTCCTAGTGTTTTTCCCGCGCTTAGCACAGGCTGTGCTTATGATTGGTTCATTTGAATACTGTCGCCGTCTAATGTGATTTTTTAAATTAATTTTTGTTTTGATTTAGGCTACATTCACACGGTACCGGACGAATTGTCGACCGGTTGAAAAATTGACCGTTTACTATGTTCGCACGGAACCGTGTAATATTTTTGCTCTGTTCACACGGAATTGATGTACTGGATGAAATTTTAACGTTTGTCAGTGGACTTACAAGCTGCTCATGCGCAGAGGGCTATTTCCAAGATCCAAAATGCCGCCAAGAAAGAGAAAGGTTGACGATAGCGGCAATGAGGACAAAGATACGACACCTGAAAGCACTGAAAGAGATAAATATTTTACATGGACGGATGAAGAAACGGCTTTACTACTGAAAGTTGCGAAATCGTACAAAACAGAGAAAACGACCGAGGGAAAAGACTGGGAGTCAGTGAAAACAAGGTCCGATAGATAGCTACTTCTTTTTCAACACTAATAGGTGATCTCATATTTGTAGACTGCTTTAGTAGAAAAGGTCTGACCTTATCACATAATTTCATGAAATTTTCTTTGGACATTCGAAAGTTTTCACGCCAGTCTTCTGCAACGACAATGTTATTTTCAAAATTCTCCCACCAGAGAGATGTTCTTCCCGGTCTCACCCAATATTTTCTCTTTTTTCTTTTTGGATTATGGATAGCTAAACGACGTTTTTGGATACGGCTTTCTGCTTGTAAAAGGCACTAACACAGCGTCTTCTTCCTGCTTGGTAAGCTGTGCAGGTCAAGGCCATTTGAATGATGATATTTTCCATCAACGCCGTGATGTTTCCGAGAAGAGCGATTAAGAAGGCAGCCTCCATGTTTTTTTCTTCCAGCTGAGCAGCACCGCATTCACCAAGCCTTTACCGTGAAAATAATTGGACGTTTATGGTGTTCAGACGTGTTCAGAGCGCGCCGGTCAAATTTTCGACCGCACCGGCTAAAAATTCGTCCCCGATTTTGGCGTTCAAATTTTTGAACGGTGAAGCGTCTAAATTTTCGTACGTTTAGCTTAGTTCCGTGTGAACGGAACCCCTAAGTGTATGAATTTTCAACCGGTCGAAAATTCGTCCGGTACCGTGTGAATGTAGCCTTAGTGTCAAAGGAAAGGTTATAGTCTCGTATTTTACTGACAGATCGACAATTTGCGAAACATACAGCTTGGTTATGCTGAAATCTCTTATTTTTGTTTTCACCAGGACGATCAGAAGTTAAAACTGTTACGATCCAAAACATCTCGGATGAGCCTTGTAAAGTACGTGCTTCGTAATATTTGTCATGTTTGGATTGGCTGCTTCTGTTGCTTCGTAACACTTGTCATGTTTGGATTGGCTGCTTCTGTTTTTGATCTTCATTTTTGTCCTTTTATCTCAGCTAAGTTCTTCGTTACTAGACCCTCACGGTCCGTTTCAGATGCTTAACGCTCTACGGGTATTGGAACCTCAAGCAACTCATAACGTAGTGATATCGTTTGGTCCCAAGGCAGCTAAAGAGGTGCGTGACTATTCCAAAAGTGTCCATGAATTATGTTACTCACAGGGCAATCGCTTTTCAGTTTAATTGGCTAATGTATTTCCCCTTTGGTTCATGTTGTATTACGTTGTCGATGATGGGAAAAAACGCTATGCCACTCTCTTAATCAATCAAAACCAAAACAAATCGTTACTTGCTTGCACACGTTTTCCGTGTTCAATGCCCGTGCTAGTTATGAATGGTTCACCTAATTGTAGTCGTCTTCTGTGGTTGACTAAAGTAAATACCGCACGACCCTTATTTGGCGCGTTTCAGGTCTTTTGTCTCAAAATTTCGATTTTGTCATTGACGGTCGACGTGTCTACAATGTTCTCTTAACAGTTTCACGAAGTGCTAGAGGTGCGGTGCCCCCGGAATACCGTTTCCATCAGACTAAAAGGCCGAGGGGTGCAACCTGTAATCTCTCTGTCTGTAGACGGTGGTCTTTTGGATCTAGGAGACGCATTGGTTGGGGAGACGATTTCATCCAGTTTTACGGTGCGTAGAACGGTTTAATTTCGTAAAACGTTGGCTTGGTACCTTATTGTTTGGTGCCAGCCCTTCTTTCTTTCGCGATTTCTTTTGCGATTTGATTAAGAGACTTTCGTGCACAAAGTTTTTGGTGCTACTGAATTGGTCATTTCACAGATAAAGGGGCTAGGTCACGCAATTTCAGGCAATTTCAGCACTGATCGAATGGTCATAGAATTAACTAAAATATCAAAATAACTGTTCAAAACTATAGAAGAATTCTAACAAAACACAGGGAAGCCAAGAAAGGACATGGATGGACAAAACTGGAGAGGATTGAAATGGATTGAATTTGGGTAAATTTGAAAAACGTCAGCCCACCTTTTTTCAAATTTATATCAGTCTATATCAAAATGTCATTAAAAAGCTGGAAAATCATTCTCAGTTGTTATGTGGCCGTGATTTTGCAAATGAGAGACTCTTGCTCTGCCAATTTGACGTTTAGAGCTCATAATTAACAAAATTAAGCAAAATTACCTAAAATAGCGTGACCTAACCCCTTTAAACTTTGACGTTTGCGTTAAACTTTATTTTTTATTCATTTGTTTAGTTGAAGTTATTGTAACTACAATGTTTTACCACTTTACTCGCGTTATAGAAAAAGAGATGGTCTACAAATGTGGCCCCTTGTAGAAACTGTTGCTCTTAAGTTACGTCACGTGTTTCTTTCTTACACAGATTTCCAACAATTCGGAGCTGTCAATCAACTATTCTCTCAAACTTGATAGCCAGTCTCCTTTACGTCATAGCCGTGCGCAGGTGTTACCCAGTTTCCTTCCGCCGTTCAGTGAGATGGCTGAGACTCAACTTCACGTGCTAGGTAGGCCGAAAGGGACTGGGACAAACTTTGGAATCTTTTTTTTCCTATGGGATATTTCCAGTTCTTTTATGTACTTTACATCTTCTCATTTGCTCTTGTTGCAGGTCCTTCTAATTACAATGGTATGGCCGTATTTGACTGTGTTCCTGCACAAGGGACTATTGGCCCAGGTAACCGCGCTCTCTTGGAAAGTTTGCCATTTTTGCTGTGTTCAACGATTATTTTTTCAATTGGGATGAACATAATCCTAACAAAGATAAAATGTATTGGTCGGAATGAGACTTCGGTTGGCGAAAGTCCACGTTAATCATATAGAGTGTTTTCACTCACGTGATCAGTAACCTTGTTTTTCCACCGAAACAAAAGATAACATTTGCGTGATAAAAGAGCTCAATTCCCGGAGGATTAGTTGAGAACACCAACATGGCCGCCGTTCCTTCGTTTAGGGACACCAAGATGGCCGCCGTAACGTCACGTGAAAACACTCTATAAGTCCTTGACACTGAAAACTTTATCCTTGACTTTTTCGAATTTCACTATGGTGGTACGTATCGCAAGGTGTCTCCTCAAGTCTCAGAAATTCATGCATGTATTACTTTTTTGTTGGGTTCTAGTTATGCTCATGGTTAAGGGTCAGTTTGTGACGCCTACACCAAATAATGGGAATCCTCTTGAATTTGAATGTCTTTATGATTGGTTTATTTGATTTTCTGTCTGTGTCTGGTGAATGGTTAACGTAACAAATTTGTTGTTTGGTTGAACAACACTCAAATGGTATCGTGTTCAAAGTGTTCGGTGTCATTTGCAGGCGAGTCCAAAGAGGTGACCGTATCCTTTTCTACTGATCACATCAGCGAGCTTTATGCCGATGAAGTTTCCGTTGAGATTAACAGCGCGGTGAGCATGATAATTAATTTCAATGCATGCTCCTAACAGTAGAGGAAGCTAGTGTAAGGGAGGAACCCCATCACTTGAATTTTTTTGAATTAATATTAATTAATTAATATGAATTTTATGGGTTTTTCTATATTAAAAAAATTGTGTAAATTGAAGAAGCCCATTTGTTCGCTATCTCGCTTCGCTCAATGTTCACAGTGCACTTCACCTGTGTCTTTATTTCGACTATTTACAACTTTTTAATATTGAAAAGATCATAAAAGTTTTTGCTCAAAGAAAACAGAGCTAAGCTCACTAAGCTCAAAATATTGAACCAAAATTAACACGAACAAAGGAAAAAAAGTTCTATTACAACGGGGAAAAAGGAATGAACTTATGGGTTATAAAGGGGTGAAATTTTTTCTAAACACAGGAGTTAAAGGGAGAAGTGATGGGGGCCCCTCTATTTCACTACTACTGAAGCTATGATCTTCCGACTTCAGTCTAAAGGTAAAGGCAAAGGTCCATATTTTTACCAGGGTAGCACGTGACAGTCAACTGCAGTTACTGATAAACATGTGGCCCTCGGTGCGCACCTTTTACACAATCAAATCTAGTACCTGGTCAGTGGTCAACTTCAAAAAAACAGCTGACCTCTATTAATTCTAAACTTAAACCCACGATATGGTCACGTGGTACGGGTCAGCGGGTACCTTGTTTTGACAGGTGTCAATAGGCCATTTCCGAGTTCAAGTCTGCCTCCTCTTCAAAGCGAGTCTAAGTGCGAAGTTTTTGTAATGGTACTTAGTTATACTTTACATATGAATGAAAACCTATTTTCATAACGAAAACTTCGCACTTAGACTCGCTTTGAAGATGAGGCTGGCAAGAACTCGGAAATGGCCTATTGACCATAACACGGATGTCCAACATCAAAGATGTACGCTGTAAACTAGCCGTAGAAATGTAGAATTGATTCTCTCGTGACCCTGGTCACACTGGTATACATGGAGGGGTTAACGGTCGCACGGTCCTATGGTCGTACCAAATAATAATTTTCTTGCACAGATGGGTAACCATAT
>OX421446.1:65509945-65529945 GCA_949126865.1 Montipora capitata
TATTTTTTAGTTTTGATAACGTCACATGAAAACCAAGAATTGTGGTAAAAATTTAAATTTTTTACGCGACTTATCTGTAGCGGCAGAAGTGGCATCGGTGAACTGTGAAAATGATGTATGATAAACAAAAGGAGGTAAAACAGCGGCGATGATTTGACGTGACAACCGTCTCAAGGCTTCAGGGTACGAGAGAATTTTGTCGACTATTAACTGTAGTAGAAATGTGTCGGTTGGTCATAGGCAGCCCAAGCTCGCGTCACTACAGACAGCCGTTGATTCCGACCGTTGTCAGCTCAGAGGCGGTTTGCGACTCGAAAATCCATCCCAGCCAAGATTTTTTCACGCAAAGGTAAAGCCACATCATTTGCGAACCTCCGAGAATGTTTCGTAGTCAAAAATCCCCACGCACTTGGCTGGAAAGGAGCATTTTCTCCTTCGATTCCACGATAGCTGATGAATTCAACAGCAACTGATGACCGGTGAGGACACGGAGCTTGGGTCCGAGGTCAAATTAACTCAACCCGATGGGGTACAGTCATTTCATTTACAACACTTACCCCATCCCCACAGCGGCTTCTCGAACAGCTCCATGGTTACGAGTGACGCTGTGGGGATGGGGTAAGTGTTCTGTACCTCATCGGGTTGAGTTAATTTGACCTCGGACCCAAGCTCCGTGTCCTCACCGGTCATCAGTTGCTGTTGAATTCATCAGCTATCGTGGAATCGAAGGAGGAAATGCTCATTTCCAGCCAAGTGCGTGGGGATTTTTGACTACGAAGGAGGAGGTTCGCAAATGATGTGGCTTTACCTTTGCGTGAAAAAATCTTGGCTGGGATGGATTTTCGAGTCGCAAACCGCCTCTGAGCTGACAACAGTCGAAATCTTAGTGTGCAGCCTTGACTTCGTCTTAGAACATTGAAAACACTGAAAACACAGAATTCCCGAAACGGTGTAATAAGCTCCAAAAGGCACAAGAATACTCCAGAGGTGAGTCATTTTTATTCATTTTATTGAGTGAAAGTTAAATTGAGCATTTTTTAGGCTTTATAATCGACGGTATTTGATTTCCCATACAAAGTCTTATAAACGCGTTTAATTCTCAACGGCTGTCTGTAGTGACGCGAGCTTGGGCTGCCTGTGGGTTGGTGGTCGCGATTATTAACATTACTCACACTTCATGAGCCTATCAAAACACCGATGAAACCTCACCTGCATGAGCTTTATATCCTGATAAAACATTCTTCTTTAGTATTCTTTATATGAAGAATACTCGAGAAAAGCTATGATCCTTGCAGTTATGGACGCAATTTTAGCAATTGCGCAGAGAAGCCTAAAAAATTCAGGTCTTCAACGGAGTTTGAACCCCGGTGCGACACTCTAACCAATCGAGCTATGAAACCACTGACGTTGGGAGCTGATCATTTGTAGGTTCTAATTTGAGTCCATAACTGCGAGGGTCATAACTTTACTTGATTTCATATCCGCAGTTCAGTGTATATGATTCATTTCATATATCATTTCGTTCATTGATTCATTCCTCACGGGACCATTAGAACCCACAAATGCCCAGCCCCCAAAGTCAGTGGCCTCATAGCTCAGTTGGTTAGAGCGTCGCATCGGTATCGCGAGGTCACGGGTTCAAACCCCGTTGAAGTCCTGAATTTTTCAGGCTTCTCTTCGCAATTGCAAAAATTGCGTCCATATCCGCGAGTATCATAGCTTTACTGGATTTCATATCCGCAGTTCAGCCGGTTACGCCTCGTGTTTTTAAACCCGATAAAACACTGCTGCTCGTCTTTTAAACATTACTTAAAAAACTCTTTAATAATTCATGAGCCTAACAGCCTATCAAAACATCAATGAAGCGTCACGTGTATGAGCTTTATATCCTGATAAAACACTCCTCGTTAGTATTCTTTATATAAAGATATAAAGAATATCTTATCGGGGTCTAAAAACACTCGGCTACGCCTCGTGTTTTTAAACCCCGATAAAACACTGCTGCTCGTTTGTTAAACATTACGTGATTGTTTGTATCGCTTTAAGGCTAGCCCGCAAAGCACGCGTTTCTAGCGAGGTTTTGTTTTTGGAGCTGTTGAGCCTCGAGAGCTCGCTCTACAAGCGTACCTAGTAAAGAGGACAACTCCTCAAAGAAGGAGAAAGGAGATTTGAAGCCAGCGAAAGTAAACCCCTTTGTGATTATAGTAAGTTGTTTATACGAGTAAAACTTGGAGCTTTTTTCACTGGAGTAATGTAGCCTCAATTGATTTGTGCAAAAACCTTTATTTAAAAAAAGGTATTTGTAGATCCAGCCATTCTACATTTTCATCTACATCTACTTTATTGACTGAAAACAGCATAATATCAGTTTAAGATATAAAAGGAAATAAATTCTATAACGTCATCATACAGGATAAAAATTAAAAATTATTATCATACAATATAAAATTAAAATTTTCTTATATAAAATCAAAACAGAACCACTCTCCTTGTTCAGAAAATTTCCGTGGCAGGGTCCTCCAGCAAACACTGCTGCAGTTCGTTAAGTATGAAAAGAGTTACGTTGACCTGGCCACCTTGACGGAAAAAAAATAATCTTTTCTTTACCGGGTCTTCTTTTGTTTAAACTCCAATATAAACAAGTTATCACAACCAGCCCAGATTAGCGTTTGCTGATTTGTGAGATTGTGTAACTTTATTTTTGATAGTTACAGACTTAACATGGTTGATAAACTTGAACTTGAACTTGAACTTGAAGAAGGGGCTGATTAGAGGACAAAACTTTTAAAAGAGAGAACGTGACGTATTATGACAGTACTAGCGAAAGTTGTTGCGGAACGAGTTGATTCTCGATCGCGATAAGGCTATTGTGTAATAGGTATCTTGTGCTTTTGTGTATTGTTTTAACGAAAGAAAGACGTTTTGACTACTTCACTTTAAATATAAAATAGTCTAAGACAAAAGGCCTCCAGTGAAGAAGACAGTGTTAATTATAATAATATATGTCGAAGAAAGTCAAAGAGCTTTACTGCCAGGAGGTATTCCCAAAAGTTGTGGGAATTTGTCAGGGCAGGGATCCCCACAAGTGCGTAGGGTTGCAGTAACCGAAACTAAAAAAAAGGGCACCGTAGGTTGACTCAGATCCCATTTCCTTTTATACGAAACTGATGGCCAAATGGATTATTTCCACTGATGAACTCTGAGTGAAAGGAATGAACATGGAGGCGAAACAACGTTCTCGATAATTTTGTTCAATACAGCTGCAAATTATTTACCACCCACGATAATAGAACACCATAGACGAAAGAAAGAGCTTCACGTCCAAACGTGCATTTGATGTCTCACTTTTCACTCAAGAGAATATGGGGAGCAGGGATGGATCTAGGGGGGGAGGGCGAAGGGGGTGCGCAATTTCCCCCTTCCCCCCGAGATGACGTGTGGCTTTCTAATACAACTGGTATTCTGCAAAAAATTAAAAAACCTCACCAGTCAGCTGCGCCATTCCTTAGTGATGCACCCCCTCCTAAAAAAATCCTGGATCCGCCCCTGGGGAGTTTTATTCTGTGTCCAGGGGGAGGGGGTCAGGGGGACTTAACGCTATTAAGTGACGGGTGGAAGAAAACGACCTTTGGACTAAAACTTCCCGGAGACTGAGAAGTACTTGCACGCGAAAGGAAGTTTAAAGATGCAAATCACTCTTACAATTTAATGTGGAATGGTCTGTGACATCTTATCTAAACTCGTCGCATGAGTTATTCGATATCAGAGCAACTTGTCTTCCCTGAGAGTTTTTTTGCACTTTCAGTTGAACGCGTAATGATTTGTTGAATGTTAAATTATTTGATATTTTTCTGAATCGAATAAAACTGTTGCTTGACATTCGAATGTGAGGGCAGGAAATGCCCATATGTTTGCTCACAGGAAATAAATACGGGCCGGATCAAGGAATTTAATTGATTGATAGGGCGACAATTTTTACACCTCTGCACTCAGCATGACTGACATTTCATAATTCTTGTTTTGCTGAAAAAAAACATAGCGCGTATTGTAGCTAAAAGCATGCAAAAACACAGTGGTGGGTACGATATGTTTTGCCGTAATTTAACGACTGGCCGCCAACGAGAGCGCGGCCATCGAAACAAACGGCGCTATCGTGATTGGTCGCCACTTTACAAGCAGAACTTTTTGCGATCACGGCGGACGATCATTTACGCACGCATAGTTTCTTAGAAGGTGCCAGAGCGATGTGTGAAGAGGTGAAGAATAATCCGCAAACAAAGAAAACACAATCGAAGGAGTTTTGTAAGGCAATCACACGTAGCAACAGACAAGTTCTTTGCGGAGTTCATTGTTTTTTTATAAGTTCAAGACAGCTGTTATGACGTCAATAGTCCGTGTGAGCGAGGCGCGATGAACACTCGGACATGTGAAAGTCACTCCGCCGTGTCGTGTCGTGTCATTCCTTCACGCGCGCGCCGCAGTCTCTGACATTGGATATGAATCGAATCAAAAATCTTCAGGATATTTGATTAGGCTCCAAAACGAAACCAGAGGTTGCGCAATGTTCATCAAATTCTTTTCTTCGGAATCATTAGATTAATTTCAATACACAGCCTCGTGGCGAAGACAGGTCCGAAAGTTAAACTGCCACCGTTTTGTTCGCCATATTGAGCCAGGTATGTTAGTGCATTGAATTTTGTAAAAAGCGTTGTATGCGTGAGGTATTGCCACGAGCCCTGCCATGTGGAAATTTTAGGTTTGGGCCGTTTGCTGGGAATCTCTATGCAGCGAAACGCAACAATTTTAGATTATGGTTTCCCCAGGAGGTAGTTGTGACTTTTAATTTTCATTTAAATATTATTTTGAGAGTCATTTAAAAAGCAGAGATCAGAAATCAATACTTAAGAATTCAAATTTAAAACAAGCCTTACCGGCTGCGATATTGAACATTTTCCTGGAGTCCTCTCATTTTCTGCGTCAGATATTACAATTCGGTCGTTATGTATACCACGTTGAACGTTCGAAGTGCTTGCAAATATCATTTTTGCATTTGAGCGGAACATGCTAGAAACTTACTTAGGCACTGAGCTGCAGTCAATTTTTTTGGCAATAAGTTGCGTCAAACGGTTTAAATCATGAATCAAACTGTATCTGAATTCATTTGAGGAACTTTGATGTCTTCCTTCCGCAGTCATTTCAAATATCACTACAGGGGGACTGTGTCCCGCCCAAAAATTGAAAGGTTGCAAACGCGCATCGACTGGCATTTGTCTGGTAATGAAAAGGCAAGCGAATCTCTTCTAGCGAACTGTAATAAAGTTTGTTTACTAACAATGAATTTTTTTTTTCTTCGCAACGCAATCGTAAGGTTCATGAATTTTCCATCATTGTTCCAGACAAGAACATTGATGGGTATTGGTGGATCCGCCACAGGAACAGCAGCGCTAAAATATTCATAAATTGCTGCTAATGTTGCAGCTCTTAGCAGTACCTGTCTTAAAATAAGCGACCTGTTAGTAATAGCTAATTGTGGATCCTTCCTTTTGAAAACAGCAAACAACAACATTACAAGGTAACATTACAAACGGTGCTTCCAACAAACGGTTGTTTGACGGAAGCACTTTCAAGGGGCATTTTAGTTCCTACAGTCTCGTAACCAATCTTTACAAACGGAATGCTAAAAGAAAAATATAACATGCTCGTCACATTTAAGCCACATTCGATTTCATTCTCCCGTAAAGAGAATCTCAACTTTGCTGTTGGTTGCAACGTGGGCATGACTATTGTGTTCAGCATATCTTATTTCGTCTTCTTCCTCTAAGCTATTAATTTCCAGTTATTCAATCGATTTATAGACAGTACTGATTTGCTTTTTGTTTTGTTAAAACCGGATCGAGTATAAAATTTCTTGAAGATACTATCAACGGTGTTTAAATCTGAGATATAAACAATCACAGGAAAGAGCTCGAGTTAATTGACCTCAGTAATTTTCCCTTGTAACTGACTATTCCTGATATAGACAACAAACTTGACTGTCAAAGTCTTTAGTCTCAACATTGCTATATTTATTTTCTTATCGAGAACAAAGGTTTTGGATGCAATTCCCTACATTTAATATTAATGAAATGAAGCGTTTGGACCCTGAACGTTTCTGTTGGGTATGTACATAATTTTATCCATGATATCAGGCAAGTAGTTGCAGTTCTGAGAGGAACATTCCCTTGATTTCGTTTTCAATCTTGAATCTTTCGCAAAAATCTGACTCTTTGCAAGTACTAAGAATGGAAAATGGCAATCTTTTTATTAAAGGTAAGAATGTGTTTTTATCCCCTTTGTCATTAGAGGGTGAAGTTGAATCACTGTCTATGTACAAATGAAATCTCCTTATACCCCAAAAACATTTAAAAAAGAACAACGTCTCTGCTGATTACCCCTTTATCGAGTTTATTCTATGTTATATATTTTGCTGGTAGAAATTTCTTAAAGACCGACCACCATGGCATCTTTATCAAAAGCGATATCTATTTTAGCGCCGCTATATTTTTATTTAACTTTTACGAGATTTAGTTTGGGAAGTCAGCGGGAAAGAACACACAGAATACCTCTAGAAAACTGGTGACACGGAACAACGGACGAGTTATTGGACAAAACTTGCTTTACATTCACGCAATTACTGTGAGAAATCCCATCATGTCGCGGATAAACCCTCCTTGCGTCCTCTCTTGTAAACATCTACGGATTTCTTCGGCGCATACATTGTAGTTCGGTACTTTTCAATGGCAACTCAACTGCTATTTTCAAACTACCTCACTTGATGACTGGATACAACTCACCATCGCTTTCATTTTTATTGAAATATTAATAAGAGTTCATATTGTAGAAGCGATTCAAATACTGATTCAAAACTTGGGAACGATTCGTAAAGAACAATAACAGCGCTATGGCAAAGTTCTGCTCAACGTACGAAGGTGGGACAGGTTGGCAGTCTATTGAATTGTGCTGGAAAGAACTGAAACTAGCATCACTGTTGAACCTCTTACAGTTAAAACGACAGCTGCACTATTGATTAGCAAGCGGACAAGCGGACGAATCCACAGAGTCCTCAGATGCTGTAGCCTGGTTTAGTTTAGTCGAGTTAAACACCAACTCTGCTGTGTCGCTTTTGAGGTCAACCCCCTAGTCCACATCTAGTGATCAATATGTACAGTAATATTTCGAATCGTAGAACAATTTATGCATGTGAAGATAAAACTATAGTTTAGGATTTCACCTCGTTGTACTGTACCATCGGACTGCAAGCTACGTATTGAACCGTGTGAATGCTCGTTTCGCAAGATGTCACACAGTTTAGCTCAAATACTTGCATTCACGGCGAGAGTTGACACCAGTGATCCTTTTAGGTCTCCAGTGTTCACTTTGAACTGAAGATAATTATGGCTACTGTCTTGATTGTGTCGTGTTTTTGAGGAAGAGAGATGACAATGCATGGATATATACAACTGAATGCTGTGAAGGTGTAGCCGGAATGTATCATGAAATTTTGGTGAGAGATCCACCTACAATCAGGTGTAAGAAGGTTAAGAAGAAGCCATTATTGCCTTGAGGAGGTAAAAAATCTCGAAAGTCATCCAGTCATTCAACTACATCGTCGAGCCTACAGGCACGTGCCATATTAAGAAAAGGTAAGTTGCAACGTATTAAGTTTCATAGCCTTTTCGTTGCAGATGGCAAATAGAGTGTTATGCCGTCTTGTGCGGACCCCGGCAGTTGGTCGAGTTTCGGGAAGTAGTTCATGTCAACGAAGGGCGAGTCAATTATATTAAGTAACTTCTCAACGGCTGGCATAAAAGAACCTTTTTACAAAATATTGATAGTATTCTCACATATACAAATTTTTATATCATTTGTATATACTACGTTGCATCTAAGTTCGGGGGACTCAAAATTGAACAACATATGACAAAAAATTACAAAGGCACTGACAAAAATTAACCAAATGAAATTATTCATCTGCCATGAATCTCTTATGTTAGTTTGTCCTGGAATGAACGAATATATGATGCTACTAAGCCCATGGTGTACCATACAAACGAATTGCTTCAATGCTGCAAGCATACCTCAATATGACACGTTCACACACTTTTTGACAAGTCACAAAATGTAAAGTCTCATTACATTTCGCGAAACTTAGTTCATTAAGGCAGTTTCTACACTAAGGATTTTGGAAAGAGCCCTTCGTGTTTAAACCTGTGTTGCATTGAGACGCCAAACAAAACTGAAACTGATCGTTTCCTGAAATTTGAGAGGAAAGCTTGTCTCATAGTCCGGCTTCCAATGTTTGAAAATCACCATGCAAAATATTACAGTTTCTTCAGTGCATGCTTTAATGCTCAATGATCGCTTGAAAACTGAGCAGGAAAAAATGGTTTAAAGGGCGGGAAATTTACCGTCGTCTGATGCCGGAATCATTCTCCTTCGGAGCTATGCTGTAAGTCCAAAGTTGGAGAAAAACCAAAAAAAATTGATTCAGTTTCCTGTCCGCTACCTTAAGATCAGCTTTGCTAGCAGGGAACTAGCACTGAGCCAACTTTTGCGAAAATAAGTAAGAGAAAGAGAAAGTTGAGTGTACGAATTTCAACTGTTGCAACTGGACAATCCTGTGTTAATAAATTGGAATCGCGGATTGAAAAGGTTGATCAGATTGAAATGACTGCGTTCTAGTTTCAATGGACCTCTGTTAAAATCTAGACCATTTGGTAAAATGAAATCAGAAGATTAAAAATTGGGTGCAATGTTTTGCACCACCTGTTGACATTTGTTACCGAACATTGCCTTGTACTCTTGACAAAATCAGACAATTTATAAATGTATCAACTTTAAAACGATCTCCAAAAAGGCGAGCTTGTTTGGATGAAGAAGAAGACTGCAAGACTGAAGATCTTCCGTCTTCCGAAGACTAGACAATTGTCTAAGAACAAATTGCCAAAATATATCGGCGGCCTTATTTTTTATTTTAAAATCTAGGCCTTCCTTTATTTGTGATCGGAAAACGTTTCCTTTAAAACAAGGTTGATTTATGTACCAAAAACTTGTTATCATTTCAAGTACAAAGCCGCCTTTTGTGAACCGCGCCCACCGGTTTCCGACTTATATGTCCCTGTCGTAAAAAGTATTTCCGGTCACGCAAATTCAAAGTCAATTTTAAAAACGAAGGACATGTGGAATCTACCACTTACATACAGACCAAAATCCAGACTGTTGTAGACTCGGCTGGTTTTGAAAATTTTGGTTCATGCGCAAATAACATGAATATTGTGTTGGAAGAGACATACGTTCGCTTTGAGCTGCACGCTGAATTCAAAATTTGTGGAATCGAACAACAACTTAATAATTAATGTACCAGTAAATAAAAGGAAGACAGGCTGGCGAAATACCGTGAGGGACTAGAAAAAGAGTGGAACCACACCTAAACAAATCGAGGTCGAGTAGAATTCTCTTTCAAGAGCTCTGCATTTTCTATATTTTGATAGAATGATAAAATCCAAACACAGAGAACCCTGGAAGTCAGGGAACAAATGTGCTCACTATGGCGCGTCATGACCATCTGAGACATGTCTGGCCTCCAACACCTTACTGAAATTTCAAATGAGTTGGCAAACATGCCATCACCAGGGACATTTATTTTGGAAAATAA
The DNA here is from genome assembly GCA_949126865.1 of Montipora capitata. Lineage (NCBI taxonomy): Eukaryota > Metazoa > Cnidaria > Anthozoa > Scleractinia > Acroporidae > Montipora > Montipora capitata. The sequence goes on from OX421446.1 coordinate 65,519,640, forward strand.
AATCCCTATCAGGATTCATTCGATTTAAGCCTTCAAAAAGATTTTTAGCTTTCCGTTTGACTCGAATCTAAAGCACTTAAATATTAAAATTCAAAACAACAGATCGTAGTCTTGACACGTTTAAGATAATAGACCTAATCGGCAAACTCAATGTTGTACCCAATTCAAACCCTTTGGGAATAAAACGTTTTGTTCCAGGTATTTCCATATCATTTAAATATGAATGCTACATTGTCATGCAAGTACAATACACAAAGAATCTTAATCCCGGGAGATTTGAATTGGGTACAACATAAAGTTAGCCGATTAGGTCTACGACTGCAATTGTGCTATCAATAGGTCCGCAACGGGTATTTTTAAGGATAAAACTAACGAGGTGGATTTCTCAGGAAAAATAAGTACACTTAGTTGACGGGAAAAAGCGCACCTCATAATAAATGTTCAAGGCAAGGCTTTTGTACGATTTCTCTGTAATATGATCCAAAAATTGTTGGAAAAACGAGTCCAGTCAAAATTTTCAATCAAAATTCTATGTTTTAAAAATTAACGGACAGTGCGCATAATTGAAGGCAAAAAGAAGTGATTCGCACAATGCCCATCTTCATCTACCTTAGCGAAAATTAAACACAACCTGCACTCTTTCCACAACAAACCACATTTGCAGTATTCGTTAGTTTTTACTCGACGAACTTGATTCGAGGAAGGTCGAATCTCAATTTTTGTAAAAATGTCGCACCATTTTTGCTTGACAAGTCACCTGTGACTATTGTTTCTAAATGAAAAGGTAAACTTATGTGGTGATGGGCATGTACACTTTTCTTTGTTAAACAAATGATGATTTTACTGGCAAAAACGTCAAGAGTCGAATAATCTGAATTTTGAGATACACAAGAGAAGCATGTTTTACAAGTATGACTTACTTATTTACGAGTTGTCCAGCTCAAGCTGCGAACTTAAATATCATAACCAACGACCACAGCTGTATGGAACAAGAACAACCTGGTATTGCGGGTGAATAAGGATTTTAGTATTGCAAGTTGTCCGCTCTCGTACAACCTCAAAACTTGCTTCGAAGTTAAGTGTTATTTTCTTTTGGTTTGGGTGAGAATATTTAAAAGTTTGCCGGTGAATGAATCTGCCCAACACGATTGCACGACATTTCAAGAGACGCAGGACACCACCTACCCTTTAACTAACCATTTTGAAGCACCAGTTGCTTGTCTAGCCCAGCATGAACCGTCCGAACATTATTAAGAGCTAATAATTATAGCGGCCAAGTCGCAGCTGGGGCCCCGTTTAAAGAGCAGCCACACCAGTGATAAAGTTCCTGTTCATCCTGCAAAATTTGTGACGTGTCGAGCTTGTTGTTTTAGACTGTTTTAGTTCGTGTATGAGGAATAATTTACAGTAATTCACTTCTCGTGCAAAAGATAGTTATTAATTCGAAGTCGAGAATCTTTTACTGGAAGTAAAGCAAAGTAATGTTGTTAAACTAACCCTTAATACAACAGCTTCTAAACAATTAGAGTGAGCTATGTAACAGGTGAATGTGCAGTTTGGAGTCACAGCTGGAAGACTTTAAATACCACACTGCTCATCTGTGACACTTCAGGGCCTTTATTGCAAAATCAAAACAACACACGTTTGCCGAAGATGTGCCGCGACCTGATAATCTTCAATTCGGTGTTGTGTCGCGCAACTGGTTTGAAATGTTAAGGTACATAAAATCGCTGTCTCTTTTTTCTTCCATTGGTCACTTCTTCTCATTCAAGTAACTTATTTTCTAGGGATTTAATGCCATATAAAAACCTTTTCGGGTGCATGGTTTACAGTCGCTCACTTATTTAAAATCACACAATTGACGTTTATATTTGCTGGAATTATCCTGCGAGCAGCTGTCGCCTCTACAAGTGCAAGAGCAAAGAGATTTATATACAACTAAGGAGAAAATGAATGGCTCAGTGAAAGTCAGCTCAATGATATCGTTCTGAAAGACAAGGATTTCATAAAATGTAACCTACCTCCGAATGTTAGCAAATTGCTGGCAGGATGTAAAAGGTTTGATTCTGGGAAAAAGACGAAGGATCTTTTGAGTCTTTTGACAAAACTGACAAGTCAAAGGTCGCCGATTGTGGCCTCCTCGCCGTTTACACGGCAGACAAAATGGCCAAGGCTTCCGTCGCGCAAGTAGTCGGTCTCATCGCCTATTTGTAAGGTTTGAATGAACATGTCGAAGATTATAAGATTTCAGTTTCTTGGTCGTCGAGTTCCATGGAATGTTCTTTCCCAATAGTGTAACTGCAAAACTCGTTAGTTTGTGCGTTACACTGGTTTCATACCATGTGCCTAGTTGAAATCCATCTTCGGTTGTTGATATTTCCATGATTAAAACACTTAAATGATCCATTTTGCGGCTGTTTTAACACTTTTTAGACAGTTGCACCCAATACTAAATGGAAGCAGGAGCAAATATGCATCCCAACTACAGTACATGCATGTATCTAATACGGCATCCGAAATTAATGCAGCTGATGAGACTTTCAAAAATGTTCGACGCAGGGTAGCCAAGCTATCGGAGCTATAGCTTTGTTCGGACTCGTTCTAAGTTCAGAGCATTTTGATACTGTTTATGCGGAACTTACAATTCATTTATTTGTATGCAGGTTAATTTTTTAATTTCTCTGCGGACTTTAATTGCCACTGGTAGTCTCACACCTATTGTAACAGAAACTCTAGCGTCGAAAAAAAATCCGGTCAAACAGGAATTAATCCACAAAGGGAAGCAGTATATTCTTAGCGACCTTGGCGTCGCACATAAACTTTTATATCGTTAGGTTTGATATCGTTTGAACAGGAAGCGAATGGAACTAGCAATTCATTGCGTCGATCAATATTTATGCCCTGTCGCGTGTTCATAGCGATGTTAACCCTTGTTCGTCATTTTATTCCAGTAAATAACATTCAAGCAAGAATTCGCTCTATTCATTGAAAACAACTAGGTACTAATAAACTTATTCATTCCGCCTCATTTCTGGTTGGGTGTTATCGGCTTTAATTTCTGACGGTTTATTTTCGACCACTTACGAGGTTGCGAAATCGCTTGGAAACCTCTGTTCAAATGCTAGTCAAAAACGTTTCCGAAATGTTGCAATCTCTTTTTCGATCGTTCTTGCAGTCGCCGTTTTTTGTCACCACTGGGAAATTTATTATTTAAAAAGTGGAGTCAACTTTATCATATCTCCAGTTTAGTTCAGTTTAGTCTTGAGCATTTGCGTGGGAAGCAATGACGTCATCTCCCTCGGAGCACAATGGTTTGATTATAAACTTTTCGATCGTACGTGTACATGAATTATTCACGTGTCTGATAACACACAACACGAACACCACTGTTGGCGAAGATCATAATTTTCTTCATCTACCGACGGAAAAATTGACTTAAGCATTTCAAAAAGAAAAAACTTTCTGTTTTGCATCGACCGTATAGCTTTCACGTCCAGTCGGCTGAGCATTGACGTAATTAATTTAATACTTATACAGATGAAAATGAGAGGAAGTTAAAAAGTTAAAATTTTAGTTTAAAAAGCATAAAGTTGCACATCTACCCTTTCTTTGTGTTTTATTATTTACACGCCCCAACGAACAAATGAAAGACGAATTTTAATTTTTGTTTTCCTAAATTTGCTCTCAGACATAAATTTTAGTGTTCAAATGCCGTAATCGTAGACTTGATGTTTATTTCTATGCTCGCTGCTTATTGGTCGATTTAATGATTAGCGTTCCACTCCGACAGGTCGCTAACCAATCAGACTTGTGGGATGTCAGCAGGGTAAGACGTCAAATAAAAAGCGCCAAGGTTGTCGCCGACAGACGGCAGTTTGCTGGTCGCCGGTGTCGCCTCGCGATAACACACAGACGCCGCGCATCTTCGCCACAAATGGTAAATTTCGAGGAAATTGCTGCCACTGGCTTCACAGTTCTTTGCCAGGATCTGTTATTTGTTTGTGCGCGAGAATGTGAATATGTCTGTGAATGAGCAGTTGGAACAGGCTGCTTCAAGGGACACAAGCGCCGGTTTATTGCATGCTAATGAACTTACGACACTCAACCAGAACCTTGGCTCCGGATACAAACGTGACGGCCCTCACGAACTTAATTCCAACGGCGGCTCTTCTGTGCCAATGCCTGCGTTGAGTCAGAATTCCACTTCTGTGGTCGCCACAGGATCGCCTCGCACCGCCTTCACACACTCAGATCAGTCCAACTTCAATGTAAAAATTGAACCAAGCGATTTCGCTCAAAAAACTATCAGCGAACCACTTCCCTTTGATGTAAGCAACGAACGGGCGCCAGCGGATGGCCTAACGGAAGAACCCTTGGAAATACAATGCGGCGAGAACGCAGCACTTCTTTACGTATCCAAGTTATGCCAAGGGAGCAAAGGGCCTTGTATTTTATTTCAAGGAGAGTGGCTGACTCCAAATGAACTACAGTATATAAGTGGACGAGAAACGGCCAAAGACTGGAAAAGAAGCATCCGCTATAAAGGAAAATCTCTAAAGAGTTTGATTGCACGCGGACTTATCAAAGTTCATCCTCCAATTTGTGATTGCCTCGGATGCAGAATTTCATCACCAGTGGTAAGCAATTAGTGTTTAATTATATATCTCAATAAATACCTGATCGTAAAATATTTTATTTTAAAATTTCAGTTCTCCCCGAACTTGCCTTATCTAAATTTAAAATAATGCGCTGCCAGAAATGTAAATCATCCAATCTTTCATAGCTATTGAAGAATAAATGACCTGAAATATTGCATAGTTCTTTTGAATTTTTTTTTTTGTCGCCTGATCTTTTGTTCTTTTCAGCGTGGTGGAGTTCTACTGTATCTGGTTGTATCGTGGCTTCAATATCGGTCCGCAAAATGCTCTTTTAAAAAGTCAGCTATTATCCCTCTTCAAGTTGTCTGATTATGTCATAACGGCCGTTGTTGTCAAAACAATTAAACTACGCTAAAAAATTCAACTGCATTTTGCTCGGACGAGAAGTTATGCGATTTTTTTCCCACAGTTTCAAAAATTCGCGAACATTTTCTCGATAATAAATGACACTGTTGAATATTGACAAATTCTGAGAGAACGTACAGATCGTCTGGTATTTATTTGCCATCACCTTTGAGGTGACGGCATAAGGCGGGGATAATATTAACAGTTTAGAGAAACAATGACTCTTGAAAGGGACGCACGAATTCTCTGTCTTATCAAATCCCAGGTACACAGCTGAAGTTATCCTTGCGGTTGATTTTAGCTTACAGAAGTATTTTTTTTCGACTTAGGGGTAAAGGTGTTTTGTCTGCAACACTGTTGGTTTAGGTCTCTCTTTTGTCAAACGGTATTTCACCTTTGTTATCAAGGTGCGCAAGTTTCTGGTGCTGGAAAATGAAAAGATCGCTGTGTTTTCGCTATTTACTGGACCATAAATATGTGCGCGACTCGGAAGCTACTTTGGATGAAGACGCAGAAATGCACAGCGTGCGCGTAGCGAAAAGACTTTGCACTTCGAGAACACCTTGACAAGCCGCGCACAATGCGCTTTGTTTGGACGAATCCAATCATTTCCGGACAAAAATAGCGCGCGCAAACCGGGAAACGAGTCAACTTAAGGCAACCGCGTGCAAATTATCTAAGCACACTACCATTTAACATCGATAAATTTATGGCTCATACCTTCAATGGTTTTTACTTTTGAAAATGTGGGTTTTTCCTAATTTTTTTCTCTCGGGGTGCTGCTGTATTTATTTAGCATCGCTGACAATGCGAAATATCCGACAGCTACCTCCGTATCGCTCACGTGCTAAATACCCAGGAGATGCCCAATGAACAAAAAGACAGGAAATCAAAGGGCAATAAGAGGAGCTGAATTAGCGTTAATTAATGAAGCTTGCGTACTTAGGTCAAAAGTCACGATAAAACATGGCTTTGCTCAAGTACCTTCTATATGTTTTAGACACCGGGCAAATTTTATCACGTACGCAGCATTGTCAAGCGCTTTCTTGGCACAGACAGGGCGGCAAATCATCAACACAAAGTTAGTGAACATTTTATCAAGCTAAAGCGCTGTCAATATCCTTTCTTTACACTTTGAAGAAAATCCTGTTTTAGGCGGCGACACATTTCTCCTCGCATTGCGAAAGGTGTAAACGGAAATTAATGGCGTTGGATAATTACCCGGGACCTTGGCCCGTATCAATCAATTATTCCGCGTCGTACTTCGTGTAATATTAGTCCTGGGTGTTATCTTTTGTTTGAGCAGGGAGTTTTGTAAACATTGCGCTTTCATCAAGCGGGAAACGGTTACCTCTGTGACGTTTTCCCATACGTTTATTTCGATAACGATTAACGGCTGTTCGTTTCGAAGATTGCAATGTATCACAAATGAAGCGATCAATTAATTTCAAAAGCGGCATGGAGGATACGGAATATTGAAGTTACCAGGAGCTCAGTGTCGCATTCTGTGAGCTACAAACTGATCAATTCCTTGAAATATCGTTAAACTTCTTCAAGTGTCACAGCACTTCATAGAAATCGTGCACAAAAGCCATATTTTTTTTAAAAATTGCTTATTTCTAGCGTTTTCGACACAGGGATATAGACACCAAGTTCGTGCTTTGAGTGAATTTATTTAGGACAGAAACAAATTTTGAATGCAAAATAAAATCAGTTAGAGTATTGGAAAAAAGAAACTCGAACTAGTTTGCAGCTTTTAAAGACATCTTTTCTCTTCATTCAGTTTAAGAATGGGCCAGAACAAATTATGTTTACCTTGAAATGATGTTACACAAATACACATTTAAAAGACATGAAGACGACCTAGCAACGCAGGACTTTCTCTTTTACAAAGTTTTCTTTTATGGTTCCGTCATCCGTGAACATCGACTGGGAATTTTATTATTTTGAAATCAATATAATCGCGAAACAGTTCTTTTATATGTGTATCTTGAAACAGAACCGTGGGAGGTTAGCCAGCAAATGCAGTGTATCGTCACCTCCTTCTCCAAATAGAAAGAGAAAGGACTCTGTTAAAGGTATCTGGAGACAAGATGGTTATGCCACAGAGGCTGGATTGGCTCTTGCCGCTGAGGCAAGGCAAAGATCATCGTCAGAAGCTAGCAATTGTATGGGTGGCAGTGGTTTGCGAAACGGCGTAGAGCCAAGAGCATCGCCTGCTGTGGATTCCAATTCGTCTACAGCGTCCGAGTGTTCGGAACCTACCGACGATTGCCCATTTTCTCCCGGTACAGAAGCCAAGCGAGCGCGAAGTTTATCTCCGGTTAGCTCTGCAAAACTTGTGGACATGAAAAGACGAGCAAGTAAGTCAGTTTTATTGCATAATCGTCGGTGTTGACGTTCATCTTTCATAAAATGAGATTTAGCTCTTATTTATGAAAACACAACAATATTTCATTTTTTTTTCTGGAAATGTTGTTAGGCTGATCAGATTATTTTTATATCGAGCGCAAAACGTCTTTTTTTCACTTTTTTGCAAATTATTTTAACGATTATGAAGTGGGGTCTATTTACCAAGTTTCAGGTTTGGATGTTATAAAGAGTAATGGTCTAAATTGGGAGATGCGTTAATTTTGCGGGTATAAATGGCATCCTTTTTCGATTCCCTAGTTACTTGTTTTCATGACCTGTGAAAATATGTCTTGTCAATAGCAAACCTTTTTGAGATTTTTGTGTTTACAATACGGTCAGAACCTTCTGATGAATTTTAAACTCAACTTAGCTGTCTCTTTAGAAATCTATTTCATATCTTTTTGACTGGGGACAACATTAAGAGCAAAGCTGAGAGATCTTTCCAACTTGCCCAATATTTCGTGGTGTCTTCCTTAAAGCTAAATTTATTTGGATACAAAGTAATCGGCTAGTGTTTTGTGAGGTATTCAAAAACTAGTGCAAGATGTTTGCTTATTCACTCTTGAAGCCATGTGAAGGATCCTGTGATAAATTTTCAGTCATCCCGTAACTCTTGGTCAAATGTAACTTTTCATCCGAAAAACAGCGGAACGTATGGAGAATATATCAGACTTACCTCATGGAACTGCGGACTATAATCTTTGCGAAAGGTCTTCGCATTTAAGGAAGCAACCATAAAGCAGTTGCAAACGGGCCCCGAATCTATGATATTATTTCGGTCAGAAAATAAGCTACCGTATATTCGAAGTTCCATCGGTTATCATCTTGGAATGTACAACGAACACATGGCTTGATCATAAGCTAAAATGGTCAAGCAGTGTCAATCGCACGGACATCGGGGGCCGAATCCCGTTAATTAAAGCTTGGGTATTTTCATATTTCCAGGCTGTTTTGCAAGTGCTAAATTCCTAGCTGCAACGTTTTTGGGCCTAAAAAATAATTTGAGCTCTCCAAATCCTTCAAGTATATGACAATTTTAAGAGCAAAATCCTAACAACTGATTCTAAACTGAATGAGATAAAGAGATGCGAGTCCTTGCGTCACCTATCATTACTACAATTCGAACTAAATATAAATACATGTAGCAGAGGGAAGTAAGATCTGCCCTACTTTTTGCGCTTTTAAGCTAATATATCCTCATTGTTTTTTTTTAACCATGTATTACGTAACGAAAAGCCAAGTTTTACTCCGCTTTTGGTAAATTTGTGGTTTTAAGTATACCTTTACTTTGGATACAAGACTAATAGCATTTAATTGGAAGTTACCGAATATTTATGCAAATAAACTAACAGCTCGTAAATGTCATCTTACTCGCGGCGTCGGTCTTGCATGTTGCATGTTGCATGTTGTTACAACCTGTTTTTTTGTTTATCGTGTTTGCCATACGGGATAAAGGAAATTTCAGTTTTACTGTTTCACGGTTTCAAACTTTCCAAAGTCCACTGTAAGAATATGATCTCATTGTGATATTACAATGTTTTAAAAAGATGGAGAACTTTAATTATCAAAAGTGTATACCATATCTTCAGTTAAATACCTCACCTCTAACTGTAATTGCATATATTTAAGAATTGTACACGATACTCTGATGTTAAACAATTTCCAATTTCCCCTGATCTTTCTCGCCATCCTGCAAATCTGGTAATATGCAGGTTCGAAGGACGAAGACTATTCATATTAACGTGAAATCATTTGTATTAACCTGAGGCGACGTCAATCAAAACTGCGATCTTCGCCTTGTATTTTAAGTACGTAACCCTTACTGTCCCTTTTTTTAGTGGCTGACAGCTTAAGGCCAGGACAGTCGACAGCTACTTAACGAGGTAGTTTTGTGAAAGAACGCTTGAAAACCTGTATGTTTACTTTTTCCATTGTGTCCTACATATGCCTTCGCATGCAGCGCAAAACAGTGCCCCACCCCTCCCCCACATTAGTTTTTAATTTGGCTTACTGCTGCGTGAGAAAATGTCTGACGTCATTGCACGATATAAAAGCGATGTTTCTAGGCCGCTGTGTCCAATTTGCAACAAAACATGGTCATTTATTTCGTGCGCTTTTAAGATTAGTTCACGCTGTTGGTTGTCAGCGTTAAAACCCTTTTCCGGATCTACTTACACCTCGGAAGTACCTTTTGCACGCCACTGCGTGTGAAATTTTAAAATTAGAACGATATAGCGTACAAATATACTTGATTAGTAGCTGCTGCCCGGTCGAGTCCACTTTTGTTTTTTCGCCAATGACAGATGAACTGTCCGTATTGTACATACAAAACTCTAATTGAGAACACGCTGTGTGATAAATATTGAGAAATTTAAGCAAACTCGAGGAGAATCAATATTTAGCTGTTTAGGTGATTCAGCCCGCGGGGCCAAAATGGGGATTCGACAGCTGCTTTGCTTGCAGACCAGTTCCCACCGTTTTACGGAAAGCTGTCGCATCCCGTCGAGATGACTGACTGAGGCTAAAAAGAAAATTTAAAAAATGCTCTCGGATCCTTCCACCGGAGTGCGCCCTTGTTGCTCGAAGTGCAAGGAATAGATTAAACTTTTCTTCACTGTTTGACTTAACAAAAAGAACACAAAATGCTTGTTGATCGGCTTGTAATTGATACCTGGCGCAGGAAGAAGCCTCTCGCGTTGACGTTGTTTCGTTTTCCGTTTCTGGTAGTTTCCAAGAACACGTACGCACAATTCACCGTTCTTGGGGAATCGAGCGTTTCTGAATATGATGAAAAGTTTTTGAAACCGCAGCAGACTAAAATAACATATATTTGGTGAGACTAAATTACTTAAAGAGTTCAAGGAAACAGGTCGTTCTCGTGAAAAAAAAGA
>OX421446.1:65534945-65537445 GCA_949126865.1 Montipora capitata
CGGTAATATAAGATGAGGTTAGATGTTTCAGTTCTGCAACTTTCCGTGAAGAGAGAGTGTAAGATTTAAGCTTGCTTTGCAAGTGTGTATTTCTGACTTCTTGCTTCATTTCAGTCAAAAGGAATACATTGTTGTATTCTGATTTTGTTGCGTAAAATAAAATTTCTTCGGGTGGGTTAGTTGGTATTATGTTGCCAAAACATCATTTTAGGGCGATAACAAGTCGAAATGAATTTGCTTAAGCGACGAAAACATCATTTTTGTGTTTCATATCTACGTTGTGTTAGTACGTATTGGAGAGAAATGAAGTCTATAACAGAATTATACGCCGAATTTGCGGGTGTGAAATAGTGTGACAAATTATGATATTTATAATTTATTTTATTTTGTTCTAGTGGAGTTGAAACTTGTGTTTAAGCAAGATTATTCAGGGGATGTCAGTATCCCTAGTTAAGTGTAGGGTTTGTTGTTTTAAATAGGCCTTCGCATTTTATTACGGTGCCGGTTGCCGCAAATTTTGTGAATAGTTATGTTAATACATAAAAGTAAAACCTGTTAATTTAATTAAATAAAAAGAAATTGTTGTGTATCTCGTGTGATGAATTTTAATTGTGCTTCTCTTACCATACGTCAAAGACATTGGGAGTGATGGTGGAGTATCAAGTTCTCCATAATGAGAACTGTTCTCGTTATTTTTTTGTGCATTTCAAAGCTTGACTTTTTGGCTAATAACCTTGGACAAAAGTGGAACTGATGTAGGGGAAATGTTGGAAGCAAAACCAATGTTGTGAGAAGGCCACTGAAACGGTTCCAACATTCGGGCCACCTTTTGAGTCAACTCCGTCTATGATTGTGTCGAACTCGGATGTGAGTATGGTTGTGTTCTGCAAATGCGGAACGGACTGTTAAAACGGCTTCGACTCCACCCGCCAACATTTTTTACAACAAAGGAAATGTTTAATGAAAGTTTAAACTCACCCAACATCAGGTTTAACAAAGTGCACAGGAGATGCTGACACCGTTTAAACGAGCTTTTAACAAAAATTACGTCAAACAATAAACCTCTCGTCGATTATGAACCCTTGCTCCAATTTTTTTAGCACAGAGTTTTAGTTTTACGAACGATGAAGTAGTTTTCCTCGTAGATCTTTCATCTCTTGCCAACGTGATCGAACTCAGACGTTCGCAATATCAAGACTTTTTGAGGAAGCGTTTATAGTATTTTCTTTACAGAGGAGTTTGTTCAGGACGTTTTCCTGAAAAAAAAAAATTGGGAACTTGCCAAGCCTGGTTGACGAAAAAGATTGTACGGAGTATCGCGGTTTTATTTACGGTACGTGTCCTATTTAAAGAACCTAGAAAATGAAGATTAAGTTAACTATGTACTATTATTATGGTAAAAATAACAGAGAAAAGACACCAAATATCATGAATGATTATTAATGACGATTCTTAACAACGAAAAGACGCTAAAAAGTATAAATTCAAAGAACCCTATAGATAAATTGGCCACACTGATAACTCACTAAAGCGAAAAGTTACACCATCCAGCGGTTATACTTGAAAAAAGCACGCGGCACGCCATGAACGTAGAAATGAGGGTCTTCATCATAATTTTCTCTTGATTGAAGTCATCATGAAGTGAAAAATTGGCAAGTAAAAAAACAATTTGTCCCTCGATTGAAAACATTTCTGTTAATTTTGAAATAAGTTTCACTTCATACAAAATACGGAAACACCTGCTGCCCAACGACAAAACGTGGACCTCCTTCCACTGCCTCATCTTCAAGTTGAAGCTACGAAGCCATAAACTGTTGTGATCTGTAATTCTTAGTTTTCACCCACGTGACAAGGCGGCCATGTTGGATGGCAATACAATACAATAGGCCATTTCCGAGTTTACGTCAGCCTCCTCTTCAAAGTGAGTCTGAGTGCGAATTTTTCTTATGAAAATTAGTTTTCATTCATATGTAAACTAGAACTTATTACCATCACAAAAACTTCGCACTTAGACTCGCTTTGAAGAGGAGGCTGACGTGAACTCGGAAATGACCTATTTCTTTTCGCAGAATTTGCATAGTAATAAGGTTTAGTTCCCAGCGGACAAACAATTTATTGTTTTTGCCATCCAACATGGCCAACATGACGTCACATGAAAATCAGCAAGATGAGTGCAACAACAACTTTGTGTTCCAACTTAATACAACCTCTTCTCGTAAGAGTGAAGCCCGTGCACTCCACCTTCCCTCTGCGCCGACGCAGACCTCTTTTCAAACTTGAGTTGACCACTGTACATCATAGACCGTGTTGCTGATAGGCTGCCTGTCCCCATGTCTTGACAGCCATGTTGTATACCGGTATACAAGTAAGGAACAAAACGATGTATGCTTCCCTTGTCGGGAACAGTTCCAGAAACGCCTTGAGCTACTTTGATCCTGTCGCTCTCCACCATGTAACGGCTTTGACTTGATCCATGTTCCAAAGCATCTAGAGAGCCCAT
>OX421446.1:65542445-65554945 GCA_949126865.1 Montipora capitata
CGAATCAACCATGTTTTTAACACCCCCTTTTGTACATTTTCATACTTTACATACTTTTACTCCTTAGTTTTATATTTATGTGTATGCAAAAATTTTATCTTCACTTTTAAGCTTGATAATGACCGAAGTTCGGTCGAAACGTCGCGCATTTTACCCGGTAATTTTTACTTCAATTTGTTTTAAAAAGCCTTTACTTATAAGGTTACTAGAAAATGTGCGGAATATTTACCAAAACTAATTAGTATATGTATATATATATATATATATAATCATTGCTGAATAATGGTTAAGTCTGAAGCTTGATTTTAAAATGGTTAGCTTTATCTTGAAGTTTGGTAACCAACATTTTTCACTGTGTGAGCTTGCTTGTTAGCTGGTGTTAATACACGTTTACAGCGGCACTTTTGGAAGAAAAAATTATTGACATTAATAAAAAATGACATCCTCGCAGTTAGTGATGTGGTAGTCTAAAGGTTAAGGGAAGAGGTTATTAATCACACGTTCCCAGGTTCGAGTCCTGCGAGTCCAGACATTGGGCTTTGGCTTTTAAAAGAAATATGTTCATTTCCCATGATCCCTATCAAGCTTTCAGTGTCCAAAATGAACCGTTCATAATTCTTCGCTTGGAAGAAATTGACAATTAAGAATAATCCTTCAACTGAGGGAGAGACTTCGTTGGATTCACAGTCCCAGATTCTAGGACTTCCGGAGTTCATATATGAGTCGTCAATGGTTCTAGACATGGCGGCGCTCAGAAGCATTACATTTGAAAAGTCTCTATATGAAGCTTAGAGAATGTGTCCCTAGGTTCGTGTCGAAAAGAAAGAAGCAATAAGTAAAATTGTAGTTTTAAACAAAGACATTCTTATTATTTTACCAACCGGCCGCGCCACATTGGCCTTTTTTACTTCCCGGTCCAAGATTTTATAGTTTGCAAGCTAAGCAATAAAAAAGAGAGCCCTTCGTTTTCTCGTGCGAAGGCCCGCCGACTAAAAGAAACGATGGAATCTGGAACGAGAATGAGCAGCCTCCTATTCGTGTTTGTTCCAGTGCCACCGAAAGGAAACTAGCGAGCTTTCCTGTGGGCCTTTTGTGAGTACGAGGGTAGAAAAATCAGTGAATGAAAAGTTTTTCATGTGAATTGCGGAATGATGTTACCATGAAACGATTCACTTTACCTTTTTACTATTCTGTAAGATCTGATTGGCCTCTCTCAGCGTGCATCCTGATTTAGCAACAATGAGTTGTTCCCGCGGTGTCATGAACTTGTCCAGCGGTAAGGAATACTCATCGTGACCAAGAAAATCGATGTCACGTGATGTGACGATTCCAACTAAGACACCGCCGAGACATCCGTTATCTGTAAAAGGAAAAAAAATAGAACCAAACTCTAACGATACGATAGACGGATTCAGATCTGTTGCCTCGACGGAGAAATCGCAACATGGGCAAGGAAATTCAGGGCGCTGAGCCTCGGTTTTTGCATGACTAACATATTCGGATTCTCCGGACCCTTTTCTAATAGAATCAGTAGATTAGTCGCCAACATTCAGCACTTTCAGGATAATGATGGCTGTACATGAAGGAAACTAATGAAAACGTTGTCAAGACGGAGTTACCCGGGGCCCGGTTGTTTGAAAGCCGATTGACTAAATCCAGGAGTAGCGTAAACTTTTGTTTCATGTTTTCAACTTTTTGGTGAAAGTTTCTTTTGCTTATTTTTGTTTGTCAAGATTGCCTTCTTCTAATGTAACGTTTGCCCGAATATCAGCGTTGAAAAGCATTTGAGTGTAGAGAAATAACCTCCTTGGTTAATTTTTAATCTGGGATTAGAGTTAATCGGCTATTGCCAACCGGGCCCAGGTCCCAAAGGTTTTTCTTGAATGAAGGGGTAGTTTCTGAAGAAACTGTGGTGCTGCGTCGGTGGGGAAGTAGTATACAAAAATTTGGTTTTATCAACGGAGTTGATAATGTAAATTGGCCACCGTACAGAGATTCTGAAAGCTGACGTTTCGAGCGTTAGCCCTTCCTCAGAGCGAATCGAGGGATTATGGGTTACGTGTAGTTTTTATAGTAGAGTAGGAGCTACGCTATTGGTGGTAACATGGCAACGTGAAAAATAGGAATATATTAGTTAAATGAAAAGCGTTCGTTAATACCGTGAGGATTAAGGGTGCCGATTTGAAAGATGAATTTTTGTTCCAGATTCTTGCGGCTTTCCGTCGTACCTAGATGTAGGGAAAGGCCGCAGATAGCCATGTGTTTTTTGGAGTGGTTAGGCAGATTAAAATGGCGAGCGACTGGCTTAGATGCATCCTTGTCATTCTTCTCAACATCGCGAAGGTGTTCGCGGAATCGGTCACCTAGTCGTCTACCTGTCTCACCAATGTATAATTTATTGCATAACGTACAGGTTATGCAATAAATGACATTTGCGGAGGTACATGTGAAACGATCGGTGATCTTAACAGATCGCTTAAGTCCCGATATCTTGTTAGTGTTGACAATGAAAAGACAAGTTTTGCATCGTGAGCGCGCGCATTTGAAAGTGCCGGGTTGCTCGTTAGTTTTGAGTGCGCTTCTAACTAAAAAGTGTCCTACGTTTTTGTCGAGTTTGAATGAAATAAGTGGAGGTTGCGAAAAGATTCTACCAGTCTCGGGATCATTTTGGAGTAATTTAAAATTACTAAGAATGATGCTTTTGACTGCGTGATTATGAGGATGGAAAGTGAGGGTGAATGGAATTCTGTCATTCTTATCTTTTTGTGACGTTTGTAGTGATGAGTCGCGAGGCGGCGAGAAAGAGTAAAACCTCTGGTTACCTTGGACTTGAATCTCACTTTCATGCAGACGCCATGAAAGTGAGATTCAAATCCAAGGTAACCGGAGGTTTTCTTCTTTCTCGCCGCTTCGCGACTCGTCTTCGCCCCTCCATTCTCTCGCGGCTCAAGAAAAACCTCTGGGACCATGGTAAGACGGAGTACGTCAAAAAAAGAAACTACTAAATACTCGATCGGTTGGTGAAAAACCAATGCCTTTGCATGTTCTCCACGTGAGTTCATTTCTTTGTCGTCTGCGCCTAAAAACGACGGGAAATGGCCAGATTTAGGGCCGGTTCTCAATAACGACACAAGCACGAGCTTGCTAAACCTATGCAAACTCATGAGCGTCTGGATACTTTGTACCTTTAAAAGCTCATCAAGGGGACCTTTTCTCCCAAACTTGGCCTAGGAGAGTGGATTTATTTACACAACGCCTCCCTTGGAATCTCCCTTGGGAGATTCAGCACACCCACTGTTGTGAAAACCAATCAAAATAGAGCTATCTGAGCGTCAAGGGAATTGCGATACTCTTCGCGGCAAAAACCTGTTCCTAAAAATAAATTTACTCGGGAACTGGATTAATTGACTCAAGCACAGCACACGTGGACAGCGAACTACTCAAGACCTCAAAACGAGACATCATAAAGGCAAGGGAGGAACACAATGAAGCCATCCTAGAGCAACTTCGTGCGAAGATGAGCCCTGAGCAACTGAGAGCAAATGACCTAGCCATGCTGAAAGGCGCCTCTAGTTGGTTAACTACACTACCAATGAAGTCAGAAAACTACAACCTAAACAAGAGGGAATTCTACGATTCACTAAGTTTAAGGTACCGCTGGACACCGAAGTAGCTCCCGTCTGTATGTCCATGTGGCAAGAGATTCGATGTCGATCATGCGATGTCGTGTATGAAAGGTGGGTTTGTCCATAGGAGGCATGACGAAGTGCGAGATTTGTTCGCATCGCTGCTCCAGGATGTATGCCATGATGTCGAAGTCGAACCAAATCTGCAGACCCTAACCGGAGAAGTTCTAACTAGCAGTACCAACTCATCAGATGAAGCCCGCCGGGATGTTAGTGCGCGAGGGTTTTGGCAAAGGGGGCAACGTGCATTTTTTTATGTAAGGGTTTTTAACCCATTTGCAAAGAGCCACCTAAACCAAAGACTTGAAACCGCATTCACTTCCGACGAGAATGAGAAAAAGAGGCAATACAATCAGCGCATCATTGAGGTTGCGCACAGCTCCTTCAGTCCCCTCGTGTTTACACCCTATGGCGGAAGTGGAAGGGGAGCTGAGCGCTTCTTATCTGAGCTCGCGCACAAAGTCTCTGAGAACAAACACATGAGCTACAGCACTGTGATTGGCTGGCTCAGAGCCAAACTCTCCTTCAACCTACTAAGATCAGCTGTGCTATGCATAAGAGGTTTAAGAGCACCCAGGCAGGAGTTTAATGTTGACGTTACCGAAGCAATAATCTCTGAAGCAACAGGAAAAATCAGATAATTAACTGTATAGTAATACATATATATTTTCTTAATTTTAGTTGTACATAGATTGTTAAATTTTTGAAATCCTTTTTAGGTGAAGTTTTAAGAAAGTTTCCATTTATTAATTGACTCAATGAATTAGTGGAGATAGAGGCTTTTCTGGTACCTTTTGAAGTCAAGAAAAAAGACGCTAATTAAGTCTGCGTACATTGCTTTCGCTTGTGCTTGCGTGACGTTACGCTAGATTTTGAAGCAACCCGAGTACACTACGATTAATTTCTTCCTTCGCTCAATTTCGCGCAAGCTTTATTTTTAATGCAAAACAAGTCGGAACAGTTTATCCTACTTACAGTTTATCTTACTAATCAGTATGAACGTCGGGTTGTGTCATATCTTTTTCAACACAGGGAGTTTAAGAAACCACTACGGCTACGGTGACGAAAACACCACTTCAAAATATGAGTTTAAGCTATTCTAAGTGTTTCATGATTATTTCATCTTGTTTATATTGTACAATATGGGCGAAGTGTCCTAAAACTGGAATCGTACGGACGGATTTCAAGTAAAGAGTGAGACTGAAAGATTCTCTGTAGTCGTCAAAACCTTAAATTTGGTCATTTCACGTAGTAGTTTGGCGAGTACGGGAGAGAGATGTTCAAAAATGCGTGCCGCCGTGCGATCATTTTGGTTCTTTCAACCTTTCTTTCTGCATTTTGGCGTTGTCGTTTCTTAAACTGCCTGTTAACAAGGACCAACTAACTGCAGCGATCGCTAAATCAAGGCCACTTAAGCTATGTTCGGAATATAAAGTCCAAGTATTCTCACAGGTGCATCTGGATCCTTACCGGTCAATGGTATGCCAGAAAAACCATACTTTTTCTTAATTTCCATGACGTCACGGACAGTGTTAGCGGGGCTAAGCACCATGGGCTCGCTGATAAACCCTTGTTTAAACTTCTTTACTTTGCGAACTTCATTGGCTTGAAATTCTACGCTGCAATTGTGGTGTATTATTCCTGGAAAAGAAAGCATTCAACAGCAAAGACAGTTTTAACATAAATAGGTCATCTGCCACAAATGGCCACATGACTGATAGTTGCTAAACTTGAAACTGAAATTAAATGAATTTCTGGAATGGAAATTGTTTTACAAAGTAAAAATGCAAATTCATGGACAGATACTAATGAATGTCCAGATTTTATGATCATTTAGAAACTTCAGGATGCTGTACTCTTAGTCAGAAGTAGGTTTCTTTTGTCCTAACTTAGGTCCAGAATTGCTGGTAATTTGATGCATACACAATTTTTATATCCGACAAAACTTTTCCGAAATTGGTCAAATTCACGTACTTGTTGAGGTGAAATTGGAAATGGGACATTTCTTAAAAAGAAAACGAAAGAAAGGGAGTATTTTTACAGAAGATCTGTAACCTAGAATTACCAGGATTGGTATGAAAATCAGGAAAAGCATGACTGGAGGGTAATCATCACTTTCCCTCAAAAATCCATATACAATCAGCTGCAACAAATTCTGTTTAAATGACATAGGCTAACACAAAACCCTGTGGTTTCTCGAGGACCCCTAAGAACTGAACTCATTTTCAGTTATTTATTTTTGCATTCATTTTGTTCTGTGGTGATTACATTTACATAAATTTACAATAATATTGGTGTATGGCATCATAATTAAGACCACCATGTTCATACTTTGACAAATATTTGTTGAATTTGTTGTATCAATGACAAAAGACACCCCAGATTGAGTTGCTGAAAATGGTTTATCCTTTGCTTGTGTGTGGTCATGGTGACATCAAGTGAAAACCAATGCTTGCTGTCATTTGAATTGTTGCAAATTATGTATCCTTTGTTTTCACATTATGTCACCTTGCCCATGTTGTTGTCCTGAATGGACCTCTTTAGCTTGTACATTTTGTTTTCCCATTTCAGACCAGGTGATGTTACTCTAGGGAACAGTTTCGTTCAAATGCCGTCTTATGCACGTGCATGTGTATGCATAACTTATGAAAAAACAAAAGGAAAATTTCCTTGGGAACATCATGTGGTCTGAAATGGGAAAACAAAACGTACAAGCTAAAGAGGTGCATTAAGGCCTATTCTTATACATTACAAAAACAAGACAGCCAATCCTAGAAATAAAAAGTAATAGTTGCACATGAACCAAAACATTTCACATGCTATATAATCAGTGGCGACGATGTATCAGAGTCAATCAGTAGCAATGTAAAGTTTTCCCCAACTCCAATATTTTTAGTCTACAATATTGATCTCCCCACCAAAAGCAAACATGTTGTACCATTTTTACCTCAAAATTTCACTTTTTATCTGCTGAGCAAGACACACAAATTTATCAAAACTTGCAGCAATTTGGACCCAGGGCCATAACGTGAGAGGCAAGATTTTACTCTCAATTTTACGCCGCAAACTGCTTTGCCATACAAAATTTCTTTGAAAAGAGGTATGCAAAGCAGTTTGTGATGTAGGGGATGCCTCTCACATCAATGTTGTAGGTCCAAATTACTGCCAGTTCTGACGCGTTTACGTAGCTTGCTTGGCACAGGAAAAGCAAAATTCTGGGTAACAATGGTGACATATGTTTGCTTTGGATGGGGGGATATATTTAGGAACAAAAAATATTTAACATTAATTACCATTGGGCGAGGTTGAGCAAATATTGTGATTTGTCAGTGGCAAGCAGATTATTACTTGCCGAAGCGAATAATTTATCAGAGAGACACTGACAAATCATGATGTTTTGCAATAACCAAGTTCAATAATTGTTTTATCATTCAATGACTGATCATGAGCTTGTTTTTCACAATTCCCAACAATTAAATCACTTTCTGAAAGCTCAGGAAAGCAAACTGTCATTTTCACACAAAAGCGTGGTTTCAATTACGTATGAGCGGAATATTATTTGTAGCAAAACATTTAGCTGTAGGCAGTTATTTGCAGGTCAAGTGGTGGGCTCTCGGCCAATGAAAAGGAAGGAAAAAATACATGGAATAATAAAAAACCCCAGGCCTGAATGGGGTTCGAACTCATGACAGAGCAATTATTGCACTGTACTGTACTTTCTACTGACTGAGCTATCAAGCCAAATAAGAGATGGTTACCTCTGAGTTCAGGTTTCTGTAGAAGGTAAACTTTTCTAAATGGTCTTGATAGCACAAGCGTTTCAATTATTTTTAAAAAGACCACCACACTTGAATTTAAGGAACATGTTTCGATGTTTCAAACATCATCATCAGCCACAGTGATACTAATTATGGCTGATGATCGAAACATGTTCCTCAAATTCAAAAGTGTGGTTGTATTTTTAAAAATAAATGGTAAACACTTTTCAACTGTTTCTGACCATGAAGATTTCCTTTGGGGCCCATACTACGGGTTTTGCTAAAAGCAGGCCCGCGGCCCAGCGGCCCGTGGCCCAGCGGCCCGCGGCCCAGCGGCCCGGCGGCCCGAAGGCCCAGCAGCCCACGGCCCGGAGGCCCACACAGTTTTGTTGTCTAGCGGTAAATCCACGCGCATGCTCAGATTTGCATCGGGATTGGGCGCGCAAATGAAAGACGGTGAGTTTGAATTCGTTTACCATTTTAATAATCATTTCAATCCTTTTCGATCCTTTCTTTCGTTGCATGTTGCTAAGTGAAAAATGTTGTCATTCTCTGTTGTTTTCGTCTGTTTACAACAACAAACAGAATCAAGGATTCAAATGATTAAAATAGTAAACGAATTCAAACTCACCGTCGTCCATTTTGCACGCCCAAACCCGATGCAGATCTGTGCATGCGCGTGGATTTACCGCTGGACAGAAAAACCGTGGAAAATCAGGACTGGGCTACCGGGCCTCAAGGCCTCCGCAGGGCCGGGCCGCTGGGCCGCCGGGCCGTTGCGGGCCGTGGGCCGCTGGGCCTTCGGGCCGCCGGGCCGCTGGGCCGTGGCGGGCCGTGGGCCGCGGGCCGCTGGGCTGCGGGCCTGCTTTTAGCAAAACCCCCATACCACAATGTTCGAGGCATTCCATTTCGAAAGAAGACAGAGAGCCTGGATTCGAGGTTACGTCAAATGCTTCAGCATCTGGTGAACTGACGCGCAATTTTTCCAGACGACGCAACCTCTGACACATTTGAAAACAACATACGATCTACTTTTAGCTGGGGCCTGAAGGTATTTCCACGACATGACTGCGGCTACGACGAATATAAGAACTACGGAACTACCTTATAAGAACTACGGAACCCTGTGACATGGAAAATTCATACGGTTTCGCCGGCAGAACCTCTGTTTTCCAATTTACATTTAATTCTGTTATGTTCAAACCCTAGTATTTGTTTTTGAGCATCGACGCACAAGTGAAGGACTTAAACAGATAAAAAATGTTTGAATCAATAAAAAGGCATAGTTACCTATTCCCCCATGAAGCGCCATAGCGATGGCCATCTCGGATTCTGTCACGGTATCCATTGGTGAACTTACAAGAGGGGTGTTAAGGGAAATTTTTCGAGTTAGAGCAGAGCTCAGATCTACAGAATCCGCCGTAAAGTCAATATATCCTGGTAGAATAAGAAAATCGTCGTAAGTTAAACCCGCACCGTTTCCAAACAACTGATTCGCACTTAAACCATCCTCAGGGACATAGCTTGTGTGACCACTAATTAGGTATTCCGCCATGATAATTTTGAAGACTGTACCGGTTGGCAAGCAGTGTTGGGATCTGTTGCTTGCAAGATAATTTTCGACGCTAAAATTATTGGCAGTGATAGCAACAGTGGTGATGATCGACGCGTTAAAAGTTTCTTCGTGAAGCTATGAATGTTTGTGAAGTTCTTGCCAACAGTTTCTCCTCCTCCTCCTCGTGCCGGTGACTTGGCACGATTACTGGATTCTTTCTGCACTCCTATTGAGCGAGATTTTAGACTGGAAAATGAATTCAGTCAATGCCTAAGTACGCTTGAAAACTTGCTGGAACTTGTGAAGGTGCTTTTTGTTTAGGCATGCGGCGAGTTTTGAGAAAACTTGAGCGTCTGCGGACGACACGTCGCAAAAACGTCGCGCGTAATTTTTAATAACATGCAAATACTGTATCGCTAAAAATTTGCATACTACGGAACTGAATCCTGTTTGCAGCTAGAAAAGAACAGGAAGAAATCCTTTTTTGGTATAATGAAGTCGTCTGGAATCGTGTTGATGATTAAAAGGTGTAATATTTAATGAACCAAAAAGCAAAAGAAGGACACTAACTATAAACAGGGAATTGCTTCTTGAAAAATGAGAGAGGGAAATAAATCATTGTACTTCTTATCTTCACGACACGTTCTTCGGGTTCTAGTTTACTGTCAATGTGTTTCAGTGTTCTAGTTCTTAATTACTATTAATGTCAAGCACCAGGTTGTGAGACGCTTACCATTCGACCCTGGCGTCTTTGGTGGTGTGTGTCATATGCATGTTAGCTTACTCAAGCCACGGTCAGTTCAGCTTTACCGATATTAATACTTTAATGACAAGAGTTGTATGTTTCGGACAATATTTTTCCGAGAAACTTCATTACATTAAATTTTCCGTTTTCTGCGTGGAAAGAGCTTATTGTTTTTGTCTGTTATTTGGAAGATGTAGCTGTTCAAGCTCTTCGGGTACCAGCATTTTTCGTCATGCGAATTCGGCGTCCAGGGCGAAGGCGGGTCTCAGTAGGTATGATACATTGCCAGGTCAACGGTGAAGATAATTAATTAGCTGCACTCTTCACTGCCACAATCACTGGCTTTCTCTTCCTCAGATTTTTCCAATTCTTCAATCAAAAATTGGAATGGATTATCTGGTCTCTTGTAAACTATTTGAGCAGCAAAGTTCTGGAATAGAATAACAACAGCAACATTACCAAAAGAGTTACTCATCTTCAAAATGGCGTGGCAGAGAAAGAAAAACAACAATGGGAAAAGCAAAAAACAATATTTTTAGAAGCACGCGAACAGCATCAGTCACCGTTAGTCGCCGTTCAGGGATGTGTTATGTTTGTGGCAAGGTTTGTGTGATTCAGTGTTTTCTCTTAGTTATTCGACTTGAGAAATGAGTGTGGTACTCAGTCGGGAATTGGAAGTTAAATAGCTTTGCTGCGAGTTGGTCGGTAATGGATGAGGGAAATAATGAAAGTTAGGGCCGGTTTACATTGCAATCCGGGTTCAAATATAGGGTAACGTAAAAGGCCGCCATCATCACAGTTCAGAAAGCTTCGCATATAAAATGTCTTCCCATCTCCTCGGTTAATCAGTAATGATGGCGGCTTTCTCCTGACACCTATCATTGCATTTTACCAAAAGTAGAAGACGCTAATTACTATTATTATACATCAGACTCACTATGAAAAATCTGATTGGTCGAGAGCATTCAATCAATTCACAATAGCTTGTGAACTTGACATGATAAATGTAATATCTGCTGCAGATATTACGTTCAACGTCTGCCTGGTTACTAAGCCCCTTGGAGTGTTCTCCTCAGAAACAAAATGGCTGAACGCTTTGCTTCTGTTTCTGAGGATGAATTATGTGAAAAATGTATAATAAAACAATTATTGAATTCGATTTTCGCATGATATCATGAATGATCAAAACCTCGTGTCTGTGTTATCTGCCTCAGCCTTCGGCTTCGGCAGAAACACGGACCTCGGTTTTGATAATTCATGATATCATGCTCAACCTCGTCCAATAATTGTTAATTATTAAGCGCGCCCTTTCCCTTTTAGTAAATTGACGGGCATAGCGATAACTTTGGATCAACCATGATAAAGACACTGGGCATAAGTGCTGAAACATTGGGTCTTTGAATTGTGGCTTTTAAAGATACATTCAAAATTCTCCAAACCATAGTAGCATGAAAACCATGTCTGAGGAAGTTAATGTCAGTTTTAAATTGCAAGTCGCCCAAACACACACTTTACCATACGTAGTGGATAGTCACGCATGCGCACAGCCTATTGCCTTTGCATATCATTTGGCAGTGCGCCATGGACTGCTGCTTTTTCTCCTTGACAGGAATTATCAGTACAGCATAGCCAAGTAACAATTGTGAAGAAAGTCAGAAATAAAGTGAGTCAGTCAGTCTATCAGACAGTCAGTGTCTTCTCTCTCTGTCTTTCTATTCGTCAAACTGCATTCATTGCATTGATTTCAGTCAATCGCAAGAAGTCAGATAAAAGTATTTTTATCGACTATAAATAAAATATTCGAAACGCATCGGCCCGAGTTTCAAAACTCAAGCCCTTCCCTTGTGCTCAATAAGGTTACAGTTAACGGTACATTTTGATCGAGAGTTTCATACCAGTACCCGGCTCACGCGGGGTATCATGCAGCGGCTGATTTTTAAATCAGAAAGCAGTTTTTTTTAATCCACCAGTTGTTAAAGGCATCATGATAAACATAACAAAAGGGAACCAGACGTCTGCATAAACAGATCGAGTTTTGTTCTTTGCAATCGCTTTTTTCTTTCGAATGTGTTTTAGCGGATCTAAGCGGTTCGTAGTTTCTGATCTTTGCATGACAGTCATTGAAAGCTGGACATGGAAAGTTCTCAAAATATAGCAGTGGGCTCACAGCGTTTATTTGGAAGAAAATGTTGAAATTGTGCCACTGGGAGACCGCAAATTTGCCGTAGGAAAAAAAATAGCGACTGAATGACATATCTTTTGCCTTGAAGCGAAATATACTAGCTATTCACTTTATTTTTCCACAACATATCCGAGATATCATTAAACTCCATGAGAAAGAGCGTTGAATGTTTTTAACCCTGTGAAATGACTGATTTTAATGTTGCTAATAATTTTTATTCTTTTGCATGTAATTGGATGCTGCCATTTAAACGTGAAACGCTTCGGAGAGATGGGAAACTAGCCAAACCACAAGCCTCACCTGAAATAGTCGCAGAATCTGGTGTTTTTCCAAATATTTTACAGACTGAAGAAAAGGGTCATCTTCGCGGATTGCATTTATTTCTCCCTTTGGATCATCTTTGCACTTTTCAGCGCCTGCATCTTTGCTGAAACAATGACCGAATAACTGTTCCAGCTTTCCCTCTGCGTTATTCTGGACACTTGCTTCTGAAGAATCTGAATTTAATGATGGACTTACTGTGCCAAAATAAATGCTCTGCACATTTCCATTGGGATTCCCGAATTGAGAACCA